>CAKAJE020001527.1:0-476451 GCA_916610135.2 Macropis europaea | reverse complement strand
CATTTAACATTAAGGTTAAAATAAGAATTCAGCGAAATTCTATCACATTTGTTCAATTTACGTCGCTCCTATTTCAGATAGCCATTGGGCTAAGCGGCATCTCAAAGCGCATGAAATGACGAGAGAAATGCACTATTAAACTTCTTGGGTAGGGCGAACAGAGACCCGATTACATCATTTTATATTATGGTTAATTTAAGAATTCAGCAAAATTCTATCACATTTGTGCAATTTACATCGCTCCTATTTCAGATAGCGTATTGGGCTAAGCGGCATCTCAAAGCGCATGAAATGACGAGTAAAGTGCACTATTAAACTTCTAGGGTAGGGCAAACAGAGAACCGATTAGATCATTTTATATTATGGTTAATTTATCAATTCAGCGAAATTCTATCACATTTGTTCAATTTACGTCACTCCTATTTCAGATAGCGTATTGGGCTAAGCGGCATCTCAAAGCGCATGAATTGGCGAGTAAAATGCACTATTAAACTTCTAGGATAAGGCAAACAGAGACCCGATTAGATCATTTTATATTACGGTTAATATAAGAATTCAGCGTAATTCTGTGACATTTGTTCATCTTACGTAGCTCCTATTTCAGATAGCGTACTGGGCTAGGTGGCATCTTGAAGCGCGTGGAATGGCGAGCAAAATGCACTACTAAACTTCTATGATAGGGCAATCAGAGAGTCGATTAGATCATTTTATATTTTGGTTAATATAAGAATTCAGGGAAATTCTATCACATTTGTTCAATTTACGTCGCTCCTATTTCAGATAGCGTATTGGGCTAAGCGGCATCTCAAAGCGCATGAAATGGCGAATAAAATGCTCTATTAAACTTCTGGGCTAGGGCGAACAGAGACCCGATTAGATCATTTTACATTATGGTTAATAAAAGAATTCAACGAAATTCTATCACATTTGTTCAATTTACATTGCTCCTATTTCAGATAGCGTATTGGGCTAAGAGGCATCTCAAAGCGCATGAAATGGCGAGTAAAATGCACTATTAAACTTCTAGGGTAGGGCAAACAGAGACCCGATTAGATCATTTTATATTACGGTTAATATATGAATTCAGCGAAATTCTATCACATTTGTTCAATTTACGTCGCTCCTATTTCAGATAGCGAATTGGGCTAAGCGGCATCTCAATGCGCATGAAATGACGAGTGAAATGCACTACTAAACTTCTAGGGTAGGGCGAACAAGGACCCGATTAGATCATTTCACATTAAGGTTAATATAAGAATTCAGCGAAATTCTATCACATTTGTTCAATTTACGTCGCTCCAATTTCAGATAGCGTACTGGGCTAGGCGGCATCTTAAAGCGCGTGGAAGGGCGAGTAAAATGCACTACTAAAGTTCTATGATAGGGCAATCGGAGACCCGATTAGATCATTTTATATTTTGTTTAATATAAGACTTCAAGGAAATTCTATCACATTTGTTCAATTTACGTCGCTCCTATTTCAGTTAGCGTATTGGGCTAAGCGGCATCACTATGCGCATGAAATGGCGACTAAAATGCACTATTAAACCTCTAGGCTAGGGCGAACAGAGACCCGATTAGATCATTTTACATTATGGTTAATAAAAGAATTCAGCGAAATTCTATCACATTTGTTCAATTTACATCGCTCCTATTTCAGATAGCGCCTTCCGCTAAGCGGCATCTCAAAGCGCATGAAATGACGAGTGAAATGCACTATTAAACATCTAGGGTAGGGCAAACAGAGACCCGATTAGATAATTTTATATTAGGGTTAATTTAAGAATTTAGCGAAATTCTATCACATTTGTTAAACTTACGTCGCTCCTATTTCAGATAGCGTACTGGGCTAGGCGGCATCTTAAAGCGCGTGAAACGGCGAGTAAAATGCACTACTAAACTTCTATGATACGGCAATCAGAGAGCCGATTAGATCATTTTATATTTTGGTTAATATAAGGATTCAGCGAAATTCTATCACATTTGTTCAATTTACGTCGCTGATATTTCAGATAGCGTATTGGGCTAAGCGGCATCTCAAAGCGCAAGAAATGGCGAGTAAAATGCACTATTAAACTTCTAGGGTAGGGCGAACAAAGACCCGATTAGATCATTTTACATTAAGATTAATATAAGCATTCAGCGAAATTCTATCACATTTGTCCAACTTACGTCGCTCCTATTTCAGATAGCGTATTGGGCTAAGCGGCATCTCAAAGCGCAAGAAATGGCGAGCAAAATGCACTATTAAGCTTCTAGGGTAGGGCAAACAGAGACCCGATTAGATCATTTTATATTAGGGTTAATCTAAGAATTCAGCGAAATTCTATCACATTTGTTCAATTTACGTCGTTCCTATTTCAGCTAGCGTACTGGGCTATGCGGCACCTTAAAACGCGAGGAATGGCGAGTAAAATGCACTGTTAAACTTCTATGATAGGGCAATCAGAGATCCGATTAGATCATTTTATATTTTGGTTAATATAAGAATTCAGCGAAATTCTATCACATTTGTTCAATTTACGTCGCTCCTAGTTCAGATAGCGTATTGGGCTAAGCGGCATCTCAATGCGCATGAAATGACGAGTGAAATGCACTATTAAACTCCTAGGGTAGGGCGAACAAAGACCCGATTAGATCATTTTACATTAAGATTAATATAAGAATTCAGCGAAATTCTATCACATTTGTTCAACTTACGTCGCTCCTATTTCAGATAGCGTACTGGGCTAGACGGCATCTTAAAGCGCGTGGAAGGGCGAGTCAAATACACTACTAAACTTCCATGATAGGATTATCGGAGACCCGATTAGATCATTTTATATTTTGTTTAATATAAGATTTCAAGGAAATTCTATCACATATGTTCAATTTACGTCGCTCCTATTTCAGATAGCGTATTGGGCTAAGCGGCATCTCAAAGCGCATGAAATGGCGAATAAAATGCACTATTAAAACTTCTAGGCTAGAGCGAACAGAGACCCGATTAGATCATTTTACATTATGGTTAATAAAAGAATTCAGCGAAATTCTATCACATTTGTTCAATTTGCATCGCTCCTATTTCAGATAGCGTATTTGGATAAGCGGCATCTTAAAGCGCGCGGAATGGCGAGTAAAATGCACTGTTAAACTTCTAGGGGTAGGGCAAATAGAGACCCAATTAGATCATTTTATATTATAGTTAATTTAAGAATTCAGCAAAATTCTATCACATTTGTTCAATTTACGTCGCTCCTATTTCAGATAGCGTACTGGGCGAGGCGGTATCTTAAAGCGCGAGGAATGACGAGTAAAATGCACTATTAAACTTCTATGATAGGGCAATCAGAGACCCGATTAGATCATTTTATATTTTGGTTAATATAAGAATTCAGCGAATTTCTATCACATTTGTTCAATTTACGTCGCTCCTATTTCAGATAGCGTATTGAGCTAAGCGGCATCTCAAAGCGCATGAAATGACGAGTGAAATGCACTATTAATCTTCTTGGGGTAGGGCGAACTGAGACCCGATTAGAACATTTTACATTAAGGTTAATATAAGAATTCAGCGAAATTCTCTCACATTTGTTCAATTTACGTCGCTGATATTTCAGATAGCGTATTGGGCTAAGCGGCATCTCAAAGCGCAAGAAATGGCGAGTAAAATGCACTATTAAACTTCTAGGGTAGGGCAAACAGAGACCCGATAAGAAAACTTTATATTATGGTTAATTTAAGAATTCATCGAAATTCTATCACATTTGTTCAATTTACGTCGCTCCTATTTCAGATAGCGTATTGGGCTAAGCGGCATCTCAATGCGCATGAAATGGCGAGTAAAATGCACTATTAAACTTCTAGGCTAGGGCGAACAGAGACCCGATTAGAACATTTTACATTATGGTTAATTTAAGAATTCAGCGAAATTCTATCACATTTGTCCAATTTGCGTCGCTCCTATTTCAGATAGCGAATTGGGCTAAGCGGCATCTCAAAGCGCGAGAAATGGCGAGTAAAATGCACTGTTAAACTACTAGGGTAGGGCAAACAGAGACCCGATTAGATCATTTTATATTAGGGTTAATTTAAGAATTCAGCTTAATTCTATCACATTTGTCCAACTTACGTCGCTCCTATTTCAGATAGCGTATTGCGCTAAGCGGCATCTTAAAGCGCGTGGAACGGCGAGTAAAATGCACTACTAAACTTCTATGATAGGGCAATCAGAGACCCGATTAGATCATTTTATATTTTGTTTAATATAAGATTTCAAGGAAATTCTATCACATTTGTTCAATTTACGTCGCTCCTATTTCAGATAGCGTACTGGACTAGGCGGCATCTTAAAGCGCGTGGAACGGCGAGTAAAATGCACTACTAAACTTCTATGATACGGCAATCAGAGAGCCGATTTGATCATTTTATATTTTGGTTAATATAAGGATTCAGCGAAATTCTATCACATTTGTTTAATTTACGTCGCTGATATTTCAGATAGCGTATTGGGCTAAGCGGCATCTCAAAGCGCAAGAAATGGCGAGTAAAATGCACTATTAAACTTCTAGGGTAGGGCAAACAGAGACCCGATTAGATCATTTTACATTATGGTTAATAAATGAATTCACTGAAATTCTATCACATTTGTTCAATTTACGTCGCTCCTATTTCAGAAAGCGTACTGGGCTAGGTGGCATCTCAAAGCGCATGAAATGGTGAGTAAAATGCACTATTAAACTTCTAGGCTAGGGCGAACAGAGACCCGATTAGATCATTTTACATTATGGTTAATAAAAGAATTCAGCGAAATTCTATCACATTTGTTCAATTTACATCGCTCCTATTTCAGATAGCGTATTGGGCTAAGCGGCACCTCAAAGCGCATGAAATGACGAGTAAAATGCACTATTAATCTTCTAAGGTAGGGCAAACAGAGACCCCGATTAGATAATTTTATATTATAGTTAATTTAAGAATTCAGCGAAATTCTATCACATTTGTTCAATTTACGTCGCTCCTATTTCAGATAGCGTATTGGGCTAAGCGGCATCTCAAAGCGCATGGAATGGCGAGTAAAATTCACTATTAAACTCCTAGGGTAAGGCAAACAGAGACCCGATTAGATCATTCTATATTACGGTTAATATAATAATTCAGCGTAATTCTATCACATTTGTTCAATTTACGTCGCTCCTATTTCAGATAGCGTATTGGGCTAAGCGGCATCTCAAAGCGCATGAAATGGCGAGTTAAATGCACTATTAAACTTCTAGGGTAGGGGCAAACAGGGACCCGATTAGATCATTTTATATTACGGTTAATATATGAATTCAGCGAAATTCTATCATATTTGTTCAATTTACGTCGCTCCTATTTCAGATAGCGTATTGGGCTAAGCGGCATCTGAAAGCGCATGAAATGACGAGTGAAATGCATTATTAAACTTCTAGGGTAGGGCGTACAAAGACCCGATTAGATCATTTTACATTAAGATTAATATAAGAATTCAGCGAAATCCTATCACATTTGTTCAACTTACGTCGCTCCTATTTCAGATAGCGTACTGGGCTAGGCGGCATCTTAAAGCGCGTGGAAGGGCGAGTAAAATGCACTACTAAAGTTCTATGATAGGGCAATCGGAGACCCGATTAGATCATTTTATATTTTGTTTAATATAAGATTTCAAGGAAATTCTATCACATTTGTTCAATTTACGTCGCTCCTATTTCAGTTAGCGTATTGGGCTAAGCGGCATCACTATGCGCATGAAATGGCGACTAAAATGCACTATTAAACCTCTAGGCTAGGGCGAACAGAGACCCGATTAGATCATTTTACATTATGGTTAATAAAAGAATTCAGCGAAATTCTATCACATTTGTTCAATTTACATCGCTCCCTATTTCAGATAGCGCCTTCCGCTAAGCGGCATCTCAAAGCGCATGAAATGACGAGTGAAATGCACTATTAAACATCTAGGGTAGGGCAAACAGAGACCCGATTAGATAATTTTATATTAGGGTTAATTTAAGAATTTAGCGAAATTCTATCACATTTGTTAAACTTACGTCGCTCCTATTTCAGATAGCGTACTGGGCTAGGCGGCATCTTAAAGCGCGTGAAACGGCGAGTAAAATGCACTACTAAACTTCTATGATACGGCAATCAGAGAGCCGATTAGATCATTTTATATTATGGTTAATATAAGGATTCAGCGAAATTCTATCACATTTGTTCAATTTACGTCGCTGATATTTCAGATAGCGTATTGGGCTAAGCGGCATCTCAAAGCGCAAGAAATGGCGAGTAAAATGCACTATTAAACTTCTAGGGTAGGGCGAACAAAGACCCGATTAGATCATTTTACATTAAGATTAATATAAGCATTCAGCGAAATTCTATCACATTTGTCCAACTTACGTCGCTCCTATTTCAGATAGCGTATTGGGCTAAGCGGCATCTCAAAGCGCAAGAAATGGCGAGCAAAATGCACTATTAAACTTCTAGGGTAGGGCAAACAGAGACCCGATTAGATCATTTTATATTAGGGTTAATCTAAGAATTCAGCGAAATTCTATCACATTTGTTCAATTTACGTCGTTCCTATTTCAGCTAGCGTACTGGGCTATGCGGCACCTTAAAACGCGAGGAATGGCGAGTAAAATGCACTGTTAAACTTCTAGGGTAGGGCAAATAGAGACCCAATTAGATCATTTTATATTATAGTTAATTTAAGAATTCAGCAAAATTCTATCACATTTGTTCAATTTACGTCGCTCCTATTTCAGATAGCGTACTGGGCGAGGCGGTATCTTAAAGCGCGAGGAATGACGAGTAAAATGCACTATTAAACTTCTATGATAGGGCAATCAGAGACCCGATTAGATCATTTTATATTTTGGTTAATATAAGAATTCAGCGAATTTCTATCACATTTGTTCAATTTACGTCGCTCCTATTTCAGATAGCGTATTGAGCTAAGCGGCATCTCAAAGCGCATGAAATGACGAGTGAAATGCACTATTAATCTTCTTGGGTAGGGCGAACTGAGACCCGATTAGAACATTTTACATTAAGGTTAATATAAGAATTCAGCGAAATTCTCTCACATTTGTTCAATTTACGTCGCTGATATTTCAGATAGCGTATTGGGCTAAGCGGCATCTCAAAGCGCAAGAAATGGCGAGTAATATGCACTATTAAACTTCTAGGGTAGGGCAAACAGAGACCCGATAAGAAAACTTTATATTATGGTAAATTTAAGAATTCATCGAAATTCTATCACATTTGTTCAATTTACGTCGCTCCTATTTCAGATAGCGTATTGGGCTAAGCGGCATCTCAATGCGCATGAAATGGCGAGTAAAATGCACTATTAAACTTCTAGGCTAGGGCGAACAGAGACCCGATTAGAACATTTTACATTATGGTTAATTTAAGAATTCAGCGAAATTCTATCACATTTGTCCAATTTGCGTCGCTCCTATTTCAGATAGCGAATTGGGCTAAGCGGCATCTCAAAGCGCGAGAAATGGCGAGTAAAATGCACTGTTAAACTACTAGGGTAGGGCAAACAGAGACCCGATTAGATCATTTTATATTAGGGTTAATTTAAGAATTCAGCTTAATTCTATCACATTTGTCCAACTTACGTCGCTCCTATTTCAGATAGCGTATTGCGCTAAGCGGCATCTTAAAGCGCGTGGAACGGCGAGTAAAATGCACTACTAAACTTCTATGATAGGGCAATCAGAGACCCGATTAGATCATTTTATATTTTGTTTAATATAAGATTTCAAGGAAATTCTATCACATTTGTTCAATTTACGTCGCTCCTATTTCAGATAGCGTACTGGGCTAGGCGGCATCTTAAAGCGCGTGGAACGGCGAGTAAAATGCACTACTAAACTTCTATGATACGGCAATCAGAGAGCCGATTTGATCATTTTATATTTTGGTTAATATAAGGATTCAGCGAAATTCTATCACATTTGTTTAATTTACGTCGCTGATATTACAGATAGCGTATTGGGCTAAGCGGCATCTCAAAGCGCAAGAAATGGCGAGTAAAATGCACTATTAAACTTCTAGGGTAGGGCAAACAGAGACCCGATTAGATCATTTTACATTATGGTTAATAAATGAATTCACTGAAATTCTATCACATTTGTTCAATTTACGTCGCTCCTATTTCAGAAAGCGTACTGGGCTAGGTGGCATCTCAAAGCGCATGAAATGGTGAGTAAAATGCACTATTAAACTTCTAGGCTAGGGCGAACAGAGACCCGATTAGATCATTTTACATTATGGTTAATAAAAGAATTCAGCGAAATTCTATCACATTTGTTCAATTTACATCGCTCCTATTTCAGATAGCGTATTGGGCTAAGCGGCACCTCAAAGCGCATGAAATGACGAGTAAAATGCACTATTAATCTTCTAAGGTAGGGCAAACAGAGACCCGATTAGATAATTTTATATTATAGTTAATTTAAGAATTCAGCGAAATTCTATCACATTTGTTCAATTTACGTCGCTCCTATTTCAGATAGCGTATTGGGCTAAGCGGCATCTCAAAGCGCATGGAATGGCGAGTAAAATTCACTATTAAACTCCTAGGGTAAGGCAAACAGAGACCCGATTAGATCATTCTATATTACGGTTAATATAATAATTCAGCGTAATTCTATCACATTTGTTCAATTTACGTCGCTCCTATTTCAGATAGCGTATTGGGCTAAGAGGCATCTCAAAGCGCATGAAATGGCGAGTTAAATGCACTATTAAACTTCTAGGGTAGGGCAAACAGGGACCCGATTAGATCATTTTATATTACGGTTAATATATGAATTCAGCGAAATTCTATCATATTTGTTCAATTTACGTCGCTCCTATTTCAGATAGCGTATTGGGCTAAGCGGCATCTGAAAGCGCATGAAATGACGAGTGAAATGCACTATTAAACTTCTAGGGTAGGGCGTACAAAGACCCGATTAGATCATTTTACATTAAGATTAATATAAGAATTCAGCGAAATCCTATCACATTTGTTCAACTTACGTCGCTCCTATTTCAGATAGCGTACTGGGCTAGGCGGCATCTTAAAGCGCGTGGAAGGGCGAGTAAAATGCACTACTAAAGTTCTATGATAGGGCAATCGGAGACCCGATTAGATCATTTTATATTTTGTTTAATATAAGACTTCAAGGAAATTCTATCACATTTGTTCAATTTACGTCGCTCCTATTTCAGTTAGCGTATTGGGCTAAGCGGCATCACTATGCGCATGAAATGGCGACTAAAATGCACTATTAAACCTCTAGGCTAGGGCGAACAGAGACCCGATTAGATCATTTTACATTATGGTTAATAAAAGAATTCAGCGAAATTCTATCACATTTGTTCAATTTACATCGCTCCTATTTCAGATAGCGCCTTCCGCTAAGCGGCATCTCAAAGCGCATGAAATGACGAGTGAAATGCACTATTAAACATCTAGGGTAGGGCAAACAGAGACCCGATTAGATAATTTTATATTAGGGTTAATTTAAGAATTTAGCGAAATTCTATCACATTTATTAAACTTACGTCGCTCCTATTTCAGATAGCGTACTGGGCTAGGCGGCATCTTAAAGCGCGTGAAACGGCGAGTAAAATGCACTACTAAACTTCTATGATACGGCAATCAGAGAGCCGATTAGATCATTTTATATTTTGGTTAATATAAGGATTCAGCGAAATTCTATCACATTTGTTCAATTTACGTCGCTGATATTTCAGATAGCGTATTGGGCTAAGCGGCATCTCAAAGCGCAAGAAATGGCGAGTAAAATGCACTATTAAACTTCTAGGGTAGGGCGAACAAAGACCCGATTAGATCATTTTACATTAAGATTAATATAAGCATTCAGCGAAATTCTATCACATTTGTCCAACTTACGTCGCTCCTATTTCAGATAGCGTATTGGGCTAAGCGGCATCTCAAAGCGCAAGAAATGGCGAGCAAAATGCACTATTAAACTTCTAGGGTAGGGCAAACAGAGACCCGATTAGATCATTTTATATTAGGGTTAATCTAAGAATTCAGCGAAATTCTATCACATTTGTTCAATTTACGTCGTTCCTATTTCAGCTAGCGTACTGGGCTATGCGGCACCTTAAAACGCGAGGAATGGCGAGTAAAATGCACTGTTAAACTTCTATGATAGGGCAATCAGAGATCCGATTAGATCATTTTATATTTTGGTTAATATAAGAATTCAGCGAAATTCTATCACATTTGTTCAATTTACGTCGCTCCTAGTTCAGATAGCGTATTGGGCTAAGCGGCATCTCAATGCGCATGAAATGACGAGTGAAATGCACTATTAAACTCCTAGGGTAGGGCGAACAAAGACCCGATTAGATCATTTTACATTAAGATTAATATAAGAATTCAGCGAAATTCTATCACATTTGTTCAACTTACGTCGCTCCTATTTCAGATAGCGTACTGGGCTAGACGGCATCTTAAAGCGCGTGGAAGGGCGAGTCAAATACACTACTAAACTTCTATGATAGGATTATCGGAGACCCGATTAGATCATTTTATATTTTGTTTAATATAAGATTTCAAGGAAATTCTATCACATATGTTCAATTTACGTCGCTCCTATTTCAGATAGCGTATTGGGCTAAGCGGCATCTCAAAGCGCATGAAATGGCGAATAAAATGCACTATTAAACTTCTAGGCTAGAGCGAACAGAGACCCGATTAGATCATTTTACATTATGGTTAATAAAAGAATTCAGCGAAATTCTATCACATTTGTTCAATTTGCATCGCTCCTATTTCAGATAGCGTATTTGGATAAGCGGCATCTTAAAGCGCGCGGAATGGCGAGTAAAATGCACTGTTAAACTTCTAGGGTAGGGCAAATAGAGACCCAATTAGATCATTTTATATTATAGTTAATTTAAGAATTCAGCAAAATTCTATCACATTTGTTCAATTTACGTCGCTCCTATTTCAGATAGCGTACTGGGCGAGGCGGTATCTTAAAGCGCGAGGAATGACGAGTAAAATGCACTATTAAACTTCTATGATAGGGCAATCAGAGACCCGATTAGATCATTTTATATTTTGGTCAATATAAGAATTCAGCGAATTTCTATCACATTTGTTCAATTTACGTCGCTCCTATTTCAGATAGCGTATTGAGCTAAGCGGCATCTCAAAGCGCATGAAATGACGAGTGAAATGCACTATTAATCTTCTTGGGTAGGGCGAACTGAGACCCGATTAGAACATTTTACATTAAGGTTAATATAAGAATTCAGCGAAATTCTCTCACATTTGTTCAATTTACGTCGCTGATATTTCAGATAGCGTATTGGGCTAAGCGGCATCTCAAAGCGCAAGAAATGGCGAGTAATATGCACTATTAAACTTCTAGGGTAGGGCAAACAGAGACCCGATAAGAAAACTTTATATTATGGTTAATTTAAGAATTCATCGAAATTCTATCACATTTGTTCAATTTACGTCGCTCCTATTTCAGATAGCGTATTGGGCTAAGCGGCATCTCAATGCGCATGAAATGGCGAGTAAAATGCACTATTAAACTTCTAGGCTAGGGCGAACAGAGACCCGATTAGAACATTTTACATTATGGTTAATTTAAGAATTCAGCGAAATTCTATCACATTTGTCCAATTTGCGTCGCTCCTATTTCAGATAGCGAATTGGGCTAAGCGGCATCTCAAAGCGCGAGAAATGGCGAGTAAAATGCACTGTTAAACTACTAGGGTAGGGCAAACAGAGACCCGATTAGATCATTTTATATTAGGGTTAATTTAAGAATTCAGCTTAATTCTATCACATTTGTCCAACTTACGTCGCTCCTATTTCAGATAGCGTATTGCGCTAAGCGGCATCTTAAAGCGCGTGGAACGGCGAGTAAAATGCACTACTAAACTTCTATGATAGGGCAATCAGAGACCCGATTAGATCATTTTATATTTTGTTTAATATAAGATTTCAAGGAAATTCTATCACATTTGTTCAATTTACGTCGCTCCTATTTCAGATAGCGTACTGGACTAGGCGGCATCTTAAAGCGCGTGGAACGGCGAGTAAAATGCACTACTAAACTTCTATGATACGGCAATCAGAGAGCCGATTTGATCATTTTATATTTTGGTTAATATAAGGATTCAGCGAAATTCTATCACATTTGTTTAATTTACGTCGCTGATATTTCAGATAGCGTATTGGGCTAAGCGGCATCTCAAAGCGCAAGAAATGGCGAGTAAAATGCACTATTAAACTTCTAGGGTAGGGCAAACAGAGACCCGATTAGATCATTTTACATTATGGTTAATAAATGAATTCACTGAAATTCTATCACATTTGTTCAATTTACGTCGCTCCTATTTCAGAAAGCGTACTGGGCTAGGCGGCATCTCAAAGCGCATGAAATGGTGAGTAAAATGCACTATTAAACTTCTAGGCTAGGGCGAACAGAGACCCGATTAGATCATTTTACATTATGGTTAATAAAAGAATTCAGCGAAATTCTATCACATTTGTTCAATTTACATCGCTCCTATTTCAGATAGCGTATTGGGCTAAGCGGCACCTCAAAGCGCATGAAATGACGAGTAAAATGCACTATTAATCTTCTAAGGTAGGGCAAACAGAGACCCGATTAGATAATTTTATATTATAGTTAATTTAAGAATGCAGCGAAATTCTATCACATTTGTTCAATTTACGTCGCTCCTATTTCAGATAGCGTATTGGGCTAAGCGGCATCTGAAAGCGCATGAAATGACGAGTGAAATGCACTATTAAACTTCTAGGGTAGGGCGAACAGAGACCCGATTAGATCATTTTACATTAAGGTTAATATAAGAATTCAGGGAAATTCTATCACATTTGTTCAATTTACGTCGCTGATCTTTCAGATAGCGTATTGGGCTAAACGGCATCTCAAAGCGCATGAAATGGCGAGTAAAATGCACTATTAAACTTCTAGGGTAGGGCAAACAGAGACCCCATTAGATAATTTTATATTATAGTTAATTTAAGAATGCAGCGAAATTCTATCACATTTGTTCAATTTACGTCGCTCCTATTTCAGATAGCGTATTGGGCTAAGCGGCATCTCAAAGCGCATGGAATGGCGAGTACAATGCACTATTAAACTTCTAGGGTAAGGCAAACAGAGACCCGATTAGATCATTCTATATTACGGTTAATATAAGAATTCAGCGTAATTCTATCACATTTGTTCAATTTACGTCGCTCCTATTTCAGATAGCGTATTGGGCTAAGAGGCATCTCAAAGCGCATGAAATGGCGAGTTAAATGCACTATTAAACTTCTAGGGCAGGGCAAACAGGGACCCGATTAGATAATTTTATATTATAGTTAATTTAAGAATGCAGCGAAATTCTATCACATTTGTTCAATTTACGTCGCTCCTATTTCAGATAGCGTATTGGGCTAAGCGGCATCTCAAAGCGCATGGAATGGCGAGTACAATGCACTATTAAACTTCTAGGGTAAGGCAAACAGAGACCCGATTAGATCATTCTATATTACGGTTAATATAAGAATTCAGCGTAATTCTATCACATTTGTTCAATTTACGTCGCTCCTATTTCAGATAGCGTATTGGGCTAAGCGGCATCTGAAAGCGCATGAAATGACGAGTGAAATGCACTATTAAACTTCTAGGGTAGGGCGAACAGAGACCCGATTAGATCATTTTACATTAAGGTTAATATAAGAATTCAGGGAAATTCTATCACAATTGTTCAATTTACGTTGTTCCTATTTCAGATAGCGTACTGGGCTAGGCGGCATCTTAGAGCGCGTGGAATGGCGAGTAAAATGCACTATATAAACTTCTATGATAGGGCAATCAGAGACCCGATTAGATCATTTTATATTTCGGTTAATATACGAATTCAGCGAAATACTATCACATTTGTTCAATTTACGTTACTCCTATTTCAGATAGCGTATTGGGCTAAGCGGCATCTCAAAGCGCATGAAATGTCGAGTGAAATGCACTATTAAACTTCTAGGGTAGGGCAAACAGAGACCCGATTAGATAATTTTATATTAGGGTTAATTTAAGAATTCAGCGAAATTCTATCACATTTGTTCAATTTACGTCGCTGATATTTCAGATAGCGTATTGGGCTAAGCGGCATCTGAAAGCGCACGAAATGGCGTGTAAAATGCACTATTAAACTTCTAGGGTAGGGCAAACAGTGACCCGATCAGATCATTTTACATTATGGTTAATAAAAGAATTCAGCGAAATTCTATCACATTTGTTCAACTTACGTCGCTCCTATTTCAGATATCGTATTGGGCTACGCGGCATCTTAAAGCGCGTGGAATGGCGAGTAAAATGCACTACTAAACTTCTATGATAGGGCAATCAGAGACCCGATTAGATCATTTTATATTTGGGTTAATATAAGAATTCAGCGAAATTCTATCACATTTGTTCAATTTACGTCGCTCCTATTTCAGATAGCGTATTGCGCTAAGCAGCATCTCAAATCGCATGAAATGGCGAGTAAAATGCACTATTAAACTTCTAGGGTAAGGCAAACAGAGACCCGATTAGATCATTTTATATTAAGGTTAATTTAAGAATTCAACGAAATTCTATCACATTTGTTCAATTTACGTCGTTCCTATTTCAGCTAGCGTACTGGGCTAGGCGGCATCTTAAAACGCGAGGAATGGCGAGTAAAATGCACTGTTAAACTTCTATGATAGGGCAATCAGAGACCCGATTAGATCATTTTATATTTTGGTTAATATAAGAATTCAGCGAAATTCTATCACAATTGTTCAATTTACGTCGCTCCTATTGCAGATAGCGTATTTGGATAAGCGGCATCTCGAAGCGCATGAAATGACGAGTGAAATGCACTATTAAACTTCTAGGGTAGGGCAAACAGAGACCCGATTTGATCATTTTATATTATGGTTAATTTATGAATTCAGCAAAATTCTATCACATTTGTTCAATTTACGTCGCTCCTATTTCAGATAGCGTACTGGGCTAGGCGGCATCTTAAAGCGGGTGGAATGGCGAGTAGAATGCACTATTAAAATTCTATGGTAGGGCAAACAGAGACTCGATTAGATTATTTTACATTAATGTTAATGAAAGAATTCAGCAAAATTCTATCACATTTGTTCAACTTACGTCGCTCCTATTTCAGATAGCGTATTGGGCTAAGCGGCACCTCAAAGCGCATGAAATGGCGAGTGAAATGCACTATTAAACTTCTAGGGTAGGGCAAGCAGAGACCCGATTAGATCATTTTATATTATGGTTAATTTAAGAATTCAGCGAAATTCTATCACATTTGTTCAATTTACGTCGCTCCAATTTCAGATAGCGTATTGGGCTAAGCGGCATCTCAAAGCGCATGAAATGGCGAATAAAA
This sequence comes from Macropis europaea, assembly GCA_916610135.2. NCBI lineage: Eukaryota > Metazoa > Arthropoda > Insecta > Hymenoptera > Melittidae > Macropis > Macropis europaea. The sequence continues at coordinate 461,004 of CAKAJE020001527.1, read as the reverse complement.
TGCACTATTAAACGTCTAGGCTAGGGCGAACAGAGACCCGAGCAGATCATTTTACGTTATGGTTAATAAAAGAATTCAGCGTAATTCTATCACATTTGTTCAACTTATGTCGCTCCTATTTCAGATAGCGTATTGGGCTAAGCGGCATCTCAAAGCGCATGAAATGGCGAGTGAAATGCACTATTAGACTTCTATGGTAGGGCGAACAGAGACCAGATTGGATCATTTTACATTAAGGTTAATATAAGAATTCACGGAAATTCTATCACATTTGTTCAATTTACGTCGCTCCTATTCCAGATAGCGTATTGGGCTAAGCGGCATCTCAAAGCGCATGAAATGTCGAGTAAAATGCGCTATTAAACTTCTAGGATAAGGCAAACAGAGACCCGATTAGTTCATTTTATATTACGGTTAATATAAGAATTCAGCGTAATTCTATCACATTTGTTCAATTTACGTCGCTCCTATTTCAGATAGCGTACTGGGCTAGGCGGCATCTTAAAACGCGAGGAATGGCGAGTAAAATGCACTGTTAAACTTCTATGATAGGGCAATCAGAGACCCGATTAGATCATTTTATATTTTGGTTAATATAAGAATTCAGCGAAATTCTATCACAATTGTTCAATTTACGTCGCTCCTATTGCAGATAGCGTATTTGGATAAGCGGCATCTCGAAGCGCATGAAATGACGAGTGAAATGCACTATTAAACTTCTAGGGTAGGGCAAACAGAGACCCGATTTGATCATTTTATATTATGGTTAATTTAAGAATTCAGCAAAATTCTATCACATTTGTTCAATTTACGTCGCTCCTATTTCAGATAGCGTACTGGGCTAGGCGGCATCTTAAAGCGGGTGGAATGGCGAGTAGAATGCACTATTAAAATTCTATGGTAGGGCAAACAGAGACTCGATTAGATTATTTTACATTAATGTTAATGAAAGAATTCAGCAAAATTCTATCACATTTGTTCAACTTACGTCGCTCCTATTTCAGATAGCGTATTGGGCTAAGCGGCACCTCAAAGCGCATGAAATGGCGAGTGAAATGCACTATTAAACTTCTAGGGTAGGGCAAGCAGAGACCCGATTAGATCATTTTATATTATGGTTAATTTAAGAATTCAGCGAAATTCTATCACATTTGTTCAATTTACGTCGCTCCAATTTCAGATAGCGTATTGGGCTAAGCGGCATCTCAAAGCGCATGAAATGGCGAATAAAATGCACTATTAAACGTCTAGGCTAGGGCGAACAGAGACCCGAGCAGATCATTTTACGTTATGGTTAATAAAAGAATTCAGCGTAATTCTATCACATTTGTTCAACTTATGTCGCTCCTATTTCAGATAGCGTATTGGGCTAAGCGGCATCTCAAAGCGCATGAAATGGCGAGTGAAATGCACTATTAGACTTCTATGGTAGGGCGAACAGAGACCAGATTGGATCATTTTACATTAAGGTTAATATAAGAATTCACGGAAATTCTATCACATTTGTTCAATTTACGTCGCTCCTATTCCAGATAGCGTATTGGGCTAAGCGGCATCTCAAAGCGCATGAAATGGCGAGTAAAATGCGCTATTAAACTTCTAGGATAAGGCAAACAGAGACCCGATTAGTTCATTTTATATTACGGTTAATATAAGAATTCAGCGTAATTCTATCGCATTTGTTCAATTTACGTCGCTCCTATTTCAGATAGCGTACTGGGCTAGGCGGCATCTTAAAACGCGAGGAATGGCGAGTAAAATGCACTGTTAAACTTCTATGATAGGGCAATCAGAGACCCGATTAGATCATTTTATATTTTGGTTAATATAAGAATTCAGCGAAATTCTATCACAATTGTTCAATTTACGTCGCTCCTATTGCAGATAGCGTATTTGGATAAGCGGCATCTCGAAGCGCATGAAATGACGAGTGAAATGCACTATTAAACTTCTAGGGTAGGGCAAACAGAGACCCGATTTGATCATTTTATATTATGGTTAATTTAAGAATTCAGCAAAATTCTATCACATTTGTTCAATTTACGTCGCTCCTATTTCAGATAGCGTACTGGGCTAGGCGGCATCTTAAAGCGGGTGGAATGGCGAGTAGAATGCACTATTAAAATTCTATGGTAGGGCAAACAGAGACTCGATTAGATTATTTTACATTAATGTTAATGAAAGAATTCAGCAAAATTCTATCACATTTGTTCAACTTACGTCGCTCCTATTTCAGATAGCGTATTGGGCTAAGCGGCACCTCAAAGCGCATGAAATGGCGAGTGAAATGCACTATTAAACTTCTAGGGTAGGGCAAGCAGAGACCCGATTAGATCATTTTATATTATGGTTAATTTAAGAATTCAGCGAAATTCTATCACATTTGTTCAATTTACGTCGCTCCAATTTCAGATAGCGTATTGGGCTAAGCGGCATCTCAAAGCGCATGAAATGGCGAATAAAATGCACTATTAAACGTCTAGGCTAGGGCGAACAGAGACCCGAGCAGATCATTTTACGTTATGGTTAATAAAAGAATTCAGCGTAATTCTATCACATTTGTTCAACTTATGTCGCTCCTATTTCAGATAGCGTATTGGGCTAAGCGGCATCTCAAAGCGCATGAAATGGCGAGTGAAATGCACTATTAGACTTCTATGGTAGGGCGAACAGAGACCAGATTGGATCATTTTACATTAAGGTTAATATAAGAATTCACGGAAATTCTATCACATTTGTTCAATTTACGTCGCTCCTATTCCAGATAGCGTATTGGGCTAAGCGGCATCTCAAAGCGCATGAAATGGCGAGTAAAATGCGCTATTAAACTTCTAGGATAAGGCAAACAGAGACCCGATTAGTTCATTTTATATTACGGTTAATATAAGAATTCAGCGTAATTCTATCGCATTTGTTCAATTTACGTCGCTCCTATTTCAGATAGCGTACTGGGCTAGGCGGCATCTTAGAGCGCGTGAAATGGCGAGTAAAATGCACTATTAAACTTCTATGATAGGGCAACCAGAGACCCGATTAGATTATTTTATATTTTGGTTAATATAAGATTCAGGGAAATTCTATCACATTCGTTCAATTTACGTCGCTCCTATTTCAGATATCGTATTGGGCTAAGCGGCATCTCAAAGCGCATGAAATGACGAGTGAAATGCACTATTAAACTTCTAGGGTAAGGCGAACCGAGTCCCGATTAGATCATTTTACATTAAGGTTAATATAAGTATTCAGGGAGATTCTATCACATTTGTTCAATTTACGTCGCTCCTATTTCAGACAGCGTACTGGGCTAGGCGGCATCTTAAAGCGTGTGGAATGGCGCGTAAAATGCACTATCAACCTTCTATGATTGGCCAATCAAAGACCAGACTAGATCATTTTATACTTTGGTTAATATAAGAATTCAGCGAAATTCTATCACATTTGTTCAATTTACGTCGCTCCTATTTCAGATAGCGTATTGGGCTATGCGGCATCTCAGAGCGCATGAAATGACGCGTGAAATGCACTATTATACATCTAGGGTAGGGTGAACAGAGACCCGAAGAGATCATTTTACATTAAGGTGAATATAAGAATAAAGCGTAATTCTGTCACATTTGTTCAACTTACGTCGCTCCTATTTCAGATAGCGTATTGGGTTAAGTGTCATCTCAAAGCGCATGAAATGACGAGTGAAATGCACTATTAAACTTCTAGGGTAGGGCGAACAGAGACCCGATTAGATCATTTTACATTAAGGTTAATATAAGTATTCAGCGAGGTTCTATCACACTTGTTCAATTTACGTCGCTTCTATTTCAGACAGCGTACTGGGCTAGGCGGTATCTTAAAGCGCGTGGAATGGCGAGTAAAATGCACTATTAACCTTCTGCGATAGGGCAATCAGAGACCAGATTAGATCATTTTATACATTGGTTAATATAAGAATTCAGCGAAACTCTATCACATTTGTTCAACTTACGTCGCTCCTATTTCAGATAGCGTACTGGGCTAGGCGGTATCTTAAAGCGCGTGGAATGGCGAGTAAAATGCACTATTAAAATTCTATGGTAGGGCAAACAGAGACTCGATTAGATCATTTTACATTAATGTTAATGAAAGAATTCAGCGAAATTCTATCACATTTGTTCAACTTACGTCGCTCCTATTTCAGATAGCGTATTGGGCTAAGCGGCACCTCAAAGCGCATGAAATGGCGAGTGAAATGCACTATTAGACTTCTATGGTAGGGCGAACGGAGACCCGATTGGATCATTTTACATTAAGGTTTATATAAGAATTCACGGAAATTCTATCACATTTGTTCAATTTACGTCGCTCCTATTTCAGATAGCGTATTGGGCTAAGCGGCATCTCAAAGCGCATGAAATGGCGAGTGAAATGCACTATTAGACTTCTATGGTAGGGCGAACAGAGACCCGATTGGATCATTTTACATTAAGGTTAATATAAGAATTCACGGAAATTCTATCACATTTGTTCAATTTACGTCGCTCCTATTCCAGATAGCGTATTGGGCTAAGCGGCATCTCAAAGCGCATGAAATAGCGAGTAAAATGCGCTATTAAACTTTTAGGATAAGGCAAACAGAGACCCGATTAGATCATTTTATACTACGGTTAATATAAGAATTCAGCGTAATTCTATCACATTTGTTCAAGTTACGTCGCTCCTATTTCAGATAGCGTACTGGGCTAGGCGGCATCTTAAAGCGCGTGGAATGGCGAGTAAAATGCACTACTAATGTTCTATGATAGGGCAATCAGAGACCCGATTAGATCATTTTATATTTTGATTAATATAAGATTTCAGGGAAATTCTATCACATTTGTTCAATTTACGTCGCTCCTATTTCAGATAGCGTATTGGGCTAAGCCGGATCTCAAAGCGCATGAAATGGCGACTAAAATGCACTATTAAACTTCTAGGGTAGGGCAAACAGAGACCCGATTATATCATTTTATATTATGGTTAATTTAAGAATTCAGCAAAATTCTATCACATTTGTTCAACTTACGTCGCTCCTATTTCAGATAGCGTACTGGACTAGGCGGCAACTTAAAGCGCGTGGAATGGCGAGTAAAATGCACTACTAAATTTCTATGATAGGGCAATCAGAGACCCGATTAGAACATTTTATATTTTGTTTAATATAAGATTTCAGGGAAATAGTATCACGTTTGTTCAATTTACGTCGCTCCTATTCCAGATAGCGTATTCGGCTAAGCGGCATCTCAAAGCGCATGAAATGACGAGGAAAATGCACTATTAAACTTCTAGGTTAGGGCAAGCAGAGACCCGATTAGATCATTTTATATTATGGTTAATTTAAGAATTCAGCAAAATTCTATCACATTCGTTCAATTTTGGTCGCTCCTATTTCAGATAGCGTATCGGGCTAAGCGGCATCTCAAAGCGCATGAAATGGCGAGTGAAATGCACTATAAGACTTCTATGGTAGGGCAAACAGAGACTCGATTAGATCATTTTACATTAATGTTAATAAAAGAATTCAGCGAAATTCTATCACATTTGTTCAACATACGTCGCTCCTATTTCAGATAGCGTATTGGGCTAAGCGGCACCTCAAAGCGCATGAAATGGCGAGTGAAATGCACTATTAGACTTCTATGGTAGGGCGAACAGAGACCCGATTGGATCATTTTACATTAAGGTTCATATAAGAATTCACGGAAATTCTATCACATTTGTTCAATTTACGTCGCTCCTATTTCAGATAGCGTATTGGGCTAAGCTGCTTCTCAAAGCGCATGAAATGGCGATTAAAATGCACTGTTAAACTTCTAGCGTAGGGCAAACACAGACCCGATTAGATCATTTTATATTATGGTTAATTTAAGAATTCAGCCAAATTCTATCACATTTGTTCAATTTACGTTGCTCCTATTTCAGATAGCGTACTGGGCAAGGCGGCATCTTAAAGCGCATGAAATGACGAGTGAAACGCACTATTAAACTTCTAGGGTAGGGCGATCAGAGAACCGATTAGATCATTTTACATTAAGGTTAATATAAGAATTCAGGGAAATTCTATCACATTTGTTCAATTTACGTCGCTCCTATTTCAGATAGCTTATTGGGCTAAGCGGCATCTCAAAGCGCATGAAATGACGAGTGAAATGCACTATTAGACTTCTAGGGTAAGGCAAACAGAGACCCGATTAGATCATTTCATATTACGGTTAATATAAGAATTCAGCGTAATTCTATCACATTTGTTCAACTTACGTCGCTCCTATTTCAGATAGCGTATTGGGCTAAGCGGCATCTCAAAGCGCATGAAATGACGTGAGAAATGCACTATTAAACTTCTTGGGTAGGGCGAACAGAGACCCGATTACATCATTTTATATTATGGTTAATTTAAGAATTCGGCAAAATTCTATCACATTTGTTCAATTTACGTCGCTCCTATTTCAGATAGCGTACTGGGCTAGGCGGCATCTCAAAGCGCATGAAATGCCGAGTAAAATGCACAATTAAACTTCTAGGGTAAGGCAAACAGAGACCCGATTAGATCATTTTATAATACGGTTAATATAAGAATTCAGCGTAATTCTATCACATTTGTTCAACTTACGTCGCTCCTATTTCAGATAGCGTACTGGGCTGGGCGGCATCTTAAAGCGCGTGGAAGGGCGAGTAAAATGCACTACTAAACTTCTATGATAGGGCAATCAGAGAGCCGATTCGGTCATTTTATATTTTGGTTAATATAAGAATTCAGCGAAATTCTATCACATTTGTTCAATTTACGTCGCTCCTATTTCAGATAGCGTATTGGGCTAAGCGGCATCTCAAAGCGCATGAAATGGCGAGTAAAATGCACTGTTAAACATCTAGGGTAGGGCAAACAGAGACCCGATTAGATCATTTCATATTTTGGTTTATTTAAGAATTCAGAAAAATTCTATCACATTTGTTCAATTTACGTCGCTCCTATTTCAGATAGCTTATTGGGCTAAGCGGCATCTCAAAGCGCATGAAATGACGAGTGAAATGCACTATTAGACTTCTAGGATAAGGCAAACAGAGACCCGATTAGATCATTTTATATTACGGTTAATATAAGAATTCAGCGTAATTCTGTCACATTTGTTCAATTTACGTCGCCCCTATTTCAGATAGCGTATTGGGCTATGCGGCATCTCGAAGCGCATGGAATGACGAGAGAAATGCAGTTTTAAACTCCTTGGGTAGGGCGAACAGAGACCCGATTACATCATTTTATATTATGGTTAATTTAAGAATTCAGCACAATTCTATCACATTTGTTCAATTTACGTCGCTCATATTTCAGATAGCGCATCGGGCTAAGCGGAATCTCAAAGCGCATGAAATGGCGAGTAAAATGCACTGTTAAACTTCTAGGGTAGGGCAAACAGAGACCCGATTAGATCATTTCATATTATGGTTTATTTAAGAATTCAAAAAAATTCTATCACATTTGTTCAATTTACGTGGCTGCTATTTCAGATAGCTTATTGGGCTCAGCGGCATCTCAAAGCGCATGAAATGACGAGTGAAATGCACTATTAATCTTCTAGGGTAGGGCGAACAGAGACCCGATTAGATCATTTTAGATTAAGGTTAATATAAGAATTCAGCGAGATTCTCTCACATTTGTTCAATTTACGTCGCTGATATTTCAGATAGCGTATTGGGCTAAGCGGCATCTCAAAGCGCAAGAAATGGCAAGTAAAATGAACTATTAAACTTCTAGGGTAGGGCAAACAGAGACCCGATTAGATCATTTTATATTATGGTTAATTTAAGAATTCAGCGAAATTCTATCACATTTGTTCAATTTACGTCGCTCCTATTGCAGATAGCGTATTGGGCTAAGCGGCATGTCGAAGCGCATGAAATGGCGAGTAAAATGCACTAGTAAACTTCTAGGGTAACGCAAACAGAGACCCGATTAGATCATTTTATATTACGGTTAATATAAGAATTCAGCGTAAATGTATCACATTTGTTCAACATACGTCGCTCCTATTTCGGATAGTGTACTGGGCTAGGCGGCATCTTAAAGCGCGTGGAAGGGCGAGTAAAATGCACTACTAAACTTCTATGATAGGGCAATCAGAGTCCCGTTTAGATCATTTTATATTTTGTTTAATATAAGATTTCAGGGAAATTCTATCACATTTGTTCAATTTACGTCGCTGATATTTCAGATAGAGTATTGGGCTAAGCGGCATCTCAAAGCGCAAGAAATGGTGAGTAAAATGCACTCTTAAACTTCTATGATAGGGCAATCAGAGACCCGATTAGATCATTTTATATTTTGGTTAATTTAAGAATTCAGCGAAATTCTATCACATTTGTTCAATTTACGTCGCTCCCATTTCAGATAGCTTATTGGGCTAAGCTGCATCTCAAAGCGCAAGAAATGGCGAGTAAAATGAACTATTAAACTTCTAGGGTAGGGCAAACGGAGACCCGATTAGATCATTTTATATTATGGTTAATTTAACAATTCAGCGAAATTCTATCACATTTGTTCAATTTACGTCACTCCTATTTCAGATAGCTTATTGGGCTAAGCGGCATCTCAAAGCGCATGAAATGACGAGTGAAATGCACTATTAAACTTCTAGGGTAGGGCAAACAAAGACCCGATTAGATCATTTTACATTAAGGTTAATATAAGAATTCAGCGAAATTCTATCGCATTTGTTCAACTTACGTCGCTCCTATTTCAGATAGCATACTGGGCTGGGCGGCATCTTAAAGCGCGTGGAATGGCGAGTAAAATGCACTATTAAACTTCTATGATAGGGCAATCAGAGACCCGATTAGATCATTTTATATTACGGTTAATATAAGAATTCAGCGTAATTCTGTCACACTTGTTCAACTTACGTGGCTCCTATTTCAGATAGCGTACTGGGCTAGGCGGCAACTTAAAGCGCGTGGAATGGCGAGTAAAATGCACTATTAAACTTCTATGATAGGGCAATCAGAGATCCGATTAGATCATTTTATATTTTGGTTAATATAAGAATTTAGCGAAATTCTATCACATTTGTTCAATTTACGTCGCTCCTATATCAGATAGCGTATTGGGCTAAGCGGCATCTCAAAGTGCATGAAATGGCGAGTAAAATGCACTATTAAACTTCTAGGGTAGGGCAATCAGAGACCCGATTAGATCATTTTATATTATGGTTAATTTAAGAATTCAGCAAAATTCTATCACATTTGTTCAATTTACGTCGTTCCTATTTCAGATAGCGTACTGGGCTAGGCGGCATCTTAAAGCGCGTGGAACGGCGAGTAAAATGCACTATTAAACTTCTATGATAGGGCAATCAGAGACCCGATTAGATCATTTCATATTATGGTTAATATAAGAATTCAGCGTAATTCTATCACATTTGTTCAACTTACGTCGCTCCTATTTCAGATAGCGTACCGGGCTAGGCGGCATCTCAAAGCGCAAGAAATGGCGAGTAAAATGCACTATTAAACTTCTAGGGTAGGGCAAACAGACACCCGATAAGATCATTTTATATTATGGTTAATTCAAGAATTCAGCGAAACTCTATCACATTTGTTCAATTTACGTCGCTCCTATTTCAGATAGCGTATTGCGCTAAGCGGCATCTCAATGCGCATGAAATGGCGAGTAAAATGCACTATTAAACTTCTATGATAGGGCTATCAGAGACCCGATTAGATCATTTTATATTTTGGTAAATATAAGAATTCAGCGAAATTCTATCACGTTTGTTCAATTTACGTCGCTCCTATTTCAGATAGCTTATTGGGCTAAGCGGCATCACAAAGCGCATGAAATGACGAGTGAAATGCACTTTTAAACTTCTAGGGTAGGGCAAACAGAGACCCGATTAGATCATTTTATATTATGGTTAACTTAAGAATTCAGCAAAATATTATCACATTTGTTCAATTTACGTCGCTCCTATTTCAGATAGCGTACTGGGCAAGGCGGCATCTTAAACCGCGTGGAATGGCGAGTAAAATGCACTATTAAACTTCTATGATAGGGCAATCAGAGACCCGATTAGATCATTTTATATTACGGTTAATATAAGAATTCAGCGTAATTCTGTCACACTTGTTCAACTTACGTGGCTCCTATTTCAGATAGCGTACTGGGCTAGGCGGCATCTTAAAACGCGAAGAATGGCGAGTAAAATGCACTACTAAACTTCTATGATAGGGCAATCAGAGACCCGATTAGATCATTTTATATTTTGGTTAATATAAGAATTCAGCGAAATTCTATTACATTTGTTCAATTTACGGCGCTCCTATTTCAGATAGCGTATTGTGCTAAGCGGCATCTCAAAGCGCATGAAATGACGAGTGAAAGGCAATATTAAACTTCTAGGGTAGGGGGAACAGAGACCCGAATAGATCATTTTACATTAAGGTTAATATGAGAGTTCAGGGAAATTCTATCACATTTGTTCAATTTACGTCGCTCGTATTTCAGATAGCGTATTGGGCTAAGCGGCATCTCAAAGCGCATGAAATGGCGAGTAAAATGCACTATTAAACTTCTAGGGTAGGGCAAACAGAGACCCGATTAGATCATTTTATATTATGGTTAATTTAAGAATTCAGGAAAATTCTATCACATTTGTTCAAGTTACGTCGCTCCTATTTCAGATAGCGTACTGGGCTAGTCGGCATCTTAAATCGCGTGGAAGGGCGAGTAAAATGCACTACTAAACTTCTATGATAGGGCAATCAGAGTCCCGATTAGATCATTTTATATTTTGTTTACTATAAGATTTCAGGGAAATTCTATCACATTTGTTCAATTTACGTCGCTCCTATTTCAGATAGCGTATTGGGCTAAGCAGCATCTCAAAGCGCAAGAAATGGCGAGTAAAATGCACTATTAAACTTCTAGGGTAGGGCAAACAGACACCCAATAAGATCATTTTATATTATGGTTAATTCAAGAATTCAGCGAAACTCTATCACATTTATTCAATTTATGTCGCTCCTATTTCAGATAGCGTATTGGGCTAAGCGGCATCTCAAAGCGCATGAAATGGCGAGTAAAATTCACTATTAAACTTCTATGATAGGGCAATCAGAGACCCGATTAGATCATTTTATATTTTGGTAAATATAAGATTTCAGCGAAATTCTATCACATTTGTTCAATTTACGTCGTTCCTATTTCAGATAGCATACTGGGCTGGGCGGCATCTTAAAGCGCGTGGAATGGCGAGTAAAACGCACTATTAAACTTCTAGGGTAGGGCGAACAAAGACCCGATTAGATCATTTTACATTAAGGTTAATAAGAGAATTCAGGGAAATTCTATCACATTTGTTCAACATACGTCGCTCATATTTCAGATAGTGTACTGGGCTAAGGGGCATCTTAAAGTGCGTGGAAGCGCGAGTAAAATGCACTACTAAACTTCTATGATAGAGCAATCAGAGTCCCGTTTAGATCATTTTATATTTTGTTTAATATAAGATTTCAGGGAAATTCTATCACATTTGTTCAATTTACGTCGCTCCTATTTCAGATAGCGTATTGGGCTAAGCGGCATCTCAAAGCGCATGAAATGACGAGAGAAATGCCCTATTAAACTTCTTGGGTAGGGCGAACAGAGAGCCGATTACATCATTTTATATTATTGTTAATTTAAGAATTCAGCAAAATTCTATCACATTTGTTCAATTTACGTCGTTCCTATTTCAGATAGCATACTGTTCTGGGTGGCATCTTAAAGCGCGTGGAATGGCGAGTAAAGCGCACTATTAAACTTCTAGGGTAGGGCGAACAAAGACCCGATTAGATCATTTTACATTAAGGTTAATATAAGAACTCAGGGAAATTCTATCACATTTGTTCAACTTACGTCGCTCATATTTCAGATAGTGTACTGGGCTAGGCGGCATCTTAAAGTGGATGGAAGCGCGAGTAAAATGCACTACTAAACTTCTATGATAGAGCAATCAGAGTCCCGGTTAGATCATTTTATATTTTGTTTAATATAAGATTTCAGGGAAATTCTATCACATTTGTTCAATTTACGTCGCTCCTATTTCAGATAGCATACTGGTCTGGGTGGCATCTTAAAGCGCGTGGAATGGCGAGTAAAGCGCACTATTAAACTTCTAGGGTAGGGCGAACAAAGACCCGATTAGATCATTTTACATTAAGGTTAATATAAGAACTCAGGGAAATTCTATCACATTTGTTCAACTTACGTCGCTCATATTTCAGATAGTGTACTGGGCTACGCGGCATCTTAAAGCGGATGGAAGCGCGAGTAAAATGCACTACTAAACTTCTATGATAGAGCAATCAGAATCCCGGTTAGATCATTTTATATTTTGTTTAATATAAGATTTCAGGGAAATTCTATCACATTTGTTCAATTTACGTCGCTCCTATTTCAGATAGCGTTTTGGGCTAAGCGGCATCTCAAAGCGCATGAAATGACGAGAGAAATGCACTATTAAACTTCCTGGGTAGGGCGAACAGAGACCCGATTACATCATTTTATGTTATGGTTAATTTAAGAATTCGGCAAAATTCTATCACATTTGTACAACTTACGTCGCTCCTATTTCAGATAGCGTACTGGGCTAGGCGGCACCTTAAAGCGCATGAAATGGCGAGTATAATGCACTATTAAACTTCTAGGAAAACGCAAACAGAGACCCGATTAGATCATTTTATATTATGGTTAATTTAAGAATTCAGCGAAATTCTATCACATTTGTTCAATTTACGTCGCTCCTATTTCAGATAGCATACTGCGCAAGGCGGCTTCTTAAAGCGCGTGGAATGGCGAGTAAAACGCGTTATTAAACTTCTAGGATAAGGCAAACAGAGACCCGATTAGATCTTTTTATATTACGCTTAATATGAGAATGCAGCGTAATTCTATCACATTTGTTCAACTTACGTCGCTCATATTTCAGATAGTGTACTGGGCTAGGCGGCATCTTAAAGTGGATGGAAGCGCGAGTAAAATGCACTACTAAACTTCTATGATAGAGCAATCAGAGTCCCGGTTAGATCATTTTATATTTTGTTTAATATAAGATTTCAGGGAAATTCTATCACATTTGTTCAATTTACGTCGCTCCTATTTCAGATAGCGTATTGGGCTAAGCGGCATCTCAAAGCGCATGAAATGACGAGAGAAATGCACTATTAAACTTCTTGGGTAGGGCGAACAGAGACCCGATTACATCATTTTATGTTATGGTTAATTTAAGAATTCGGCAAAATTCTATCACATTTGTACAACTTACGTCGCTCCTATTTCAGATATCGTACTGGGCTAGGCGGCACCTTAAAGCGCGTGGAATGGCGAGTAAAATGCACTATTAAACTTCTATGATAGGGCAATCAGAGACCCGATTAGATCATTTTATATTTTGGTAAATATAAGAATTCAGCGAAATTCTATCACGTTTGTTCAATTTACGTCGCTCCTATTTCAGATATCGTACTGGGCTAGGCGGCCCCTTAAAGCGCGTGGAATGGCGAGTACAATGCACTATTAAACTTCTATGATAGGGCAATCAGAGACCCGATTAGATCATTTTATATTTTGTTTAATATAAGATTTCAGGGAAATTGTATCACATTTGTTCAATTTACGTCGCTCCTATTTCAGATAGCGTATTGGGCTAAGCGGCATCTCAAAGCGCATGAAATGGCGAGTAAAATGCACTATTAAACTTCTAGGGTAGGGCGAACAGAGACCCGAATAGATCATTTTACATTAAGGTTAATATAAGAATTCAGGGAAATTTTATCACATTTGTTCAATTTACGTCGCTCGTATTTCAGATAGCGTATTGGGCTAAGCGGCATCTCAAAGCGCATGAAATGGCGAGTAAAATACACTATTAAACTTCGAGGGTAGGGCAAACAGAGACCCGATTAGATCATTTTATATTATGGTTAATTTAAGAATTCAGCAAAATTCTATCACATTTGTTCAAGTTACGTCGCTCCTATTTCAGATAGCGTACTGGGCTAGGCGGCATCTTAAATCGCGTGGAAGGGCGAGTAAAATGCACTACTAAACTTCTATGATAGGGCAATCAGAGTCCCGATTAGATCATTTTATATTTTGTTTACTATAAGATTTCAGGGAAATTCTATCACATTTGTTCAATTTACGTCGCTCCTATTTCAGATAGCGTATTGGGCTAAGCAGCATCTCAAACCGCAAGAAATGGTGAGTCAAATGCACTATTAAACTTCTAGGGTAGTGCACACAGAGACCCGATTAGATCATTTTATATTATGGTTAATTTAAGAATTCAGCGAAATCCTATCACATTTGTTCAATTTACGTCGCTCCTATTTCAGATAGCGTATTGGACTAAGCGGCATCTCAAAGCGCATGAAATGGCGAGTAAAATGCACTATTAAACTTCTAGGCTAGGGCGAACAGAGACCAGATTAGATCATTTTATATTTTGGTTAATATAAGAATTCTGCGAAATTCTATCCCATTTGTTCAACTTACGTCGCTCCTATTTCAAATATCGTACTGGGCTAGGCGGCATCTTAAAGCGCGTGGAATGGCGAGTACAATGCACTACTAAACTTCTATGATAGGGCAATCAGAGACCCGATTAGATCATTTTATATTTTGTTTAATATAAGATTTCAGGGAAATTGTATCACATTTGTTCAATTTACGTCGCTCCTATTTCAGATAGCGTATTGGGCTAAGCGGCCTCTCAAACCGCATGAAATGGCGAGTGAAATGCACTATTAGACTTCTATGGTAGGGCAATCAGAGACCCGATTAGATCATTTTACATTATGGTTAATAAAAAAATTCAGCGAAATTCTATCACATTTGTTCAACTTCTGTCGCTCCTATTTCAGATAGCGTATTGGGCTAAGCGGCATCTCAAAGCGCATGAAATGACGAGTGAAATGCACTATTAAAATTCTATGATAGGGCAATCAGAGACCCGATTAGATCATTTTATATTATGGTTAATTTAAGAATTCAGCAAAATTCCATCACATTTGTTCAATTTACGTCGCTCCTATTTCAGATAGCGTACTGGGCTAGGCGGCATCTTAAAGCGCGTGGAATGGCGAGTAAAATGCACTACTAAACTTCTACGATAGGGCAATCAGAGACCCGATTAGATCATTTTATATTTTGGTTAATATAAGAATTCAGCGAAATTCTATCACATTTGTTCAATTTACGTCGCTCCTATTTCAGATAGCTTATAGGGCTTAGCGGCATCTCAAAGCGCATGAAATGGCGAGTGAAATGCACTATTAAACTTCTAGGCTAGGGCGAACAGAGACCCGATTAGATCATTTTACATTTTGGTTAATAAAAGAATTCAGCGAAATTCTATCACATTTGTTCAATTTACGTCGCTCCTATTTCAGATAGCATATTGGGCTAAGCGGCATCTCAAAGCGCATGAAATGACGAGTGAAATGCACTATTAAAATTCTATGATAGGGCAATCAGAGACCCGATTAGATCATTTTATATTATGGTTAATTTAAGAATTCAGCAAAATTCCATCACATTTGTTCAATTTACGTCACTCCTATTTCAGATAGCGTACTGGGCTAGGCGGCATCTAAAAGCGCATGAAATGGCGAGTAAAACGCGCTATTAAACTTCTAGGATAAGGCAAACAGAGACCCGATTAGATCATTTTATATTACGCTTAATATGAGAATGCAGCGTAATTCTATCACATTTGTTCAACTTACGTCGCTCCTATTTCAGATAGCGTACTGGGATAGGCGGCATCTCAAAGCGCATGAAATGGCGAGTGAAATGCACTATTAGACTTCTATGGTAGGGCGAACAGAGACCCGATTAGATCATTTTACATTAAGGTTGATATAAGAATTCACGGAAATTCTATCACATTTGTTCAATTTACGTCGCTCCTGTTTCAGATAGCGTACTGGGCTAGGCGGCACCTAAAAGCGCATGAAATGGCGAGTATAATGCACTATTAAACTTCTAGGATAACGCAAACAGAGACCCGATTAGGTCATTTTATATTATGGTTAATTTAAGAATTCAGCGAAATTCTATCACATTTGTTCAATTTACGTCGCTCCTATTTCAGATAGCATACTGCGCAAGGCGGCTTCTTAAAGCGCGTGAAATGGCGAGTAAATCGCGCTATTAAACTTCTAGGATAAGGCAAACAGAGACCCGATTAGATCATTTTATATTACGGTTAATATAAGAATGCAGCGTAATTCCAGCACATTTGTTCAACTTACGTCGCTCCTATTTCAGATAGCGTACTGGGCTAGGCTGCATCTCAAAGCGCATGAAATGGCGAGTGAAATGCACTATTAGACTTCTATGGTAGGGCGAACAGAGACCCGATAGGATCATTTTACATTAAGGTTAATATAAGAATTCACGGAAATTCTATCACATTTGTTCAATTTACGTCGCTCCTATTTCAGATAGCGTATTGGGCTAAGCGGCCTCTCAAAGCGCATAAAATGGCGAGTGAAATGCACTATTAGACTTCTATGGTAGGGCGAACAGAGACCCGATAGGATCATTTCACATTTTGGTTAATAAAAGAATTCAGCGAAATTCTATCACATTTGTTCAATTTACGTCGCACCTATTCCAGATAGCGTATTCGGCTAAGCGGCATCTCAAAGCGCATGAAATGGCGAATAAAATGCACTATTAAACTTCTAGGCTAGGGCGAACAGAGACCCGATCAGATCATTTTACATTATGGTTAATAAAAAAATTCAGCGAAATTCTATCACATTTGTTCAACTTCTGTCGCTCCTATTTCAGATAGCGTATTGGGATAAGCGGCATCTCAAAGCGCATGAAATGGCGAGTAAAATGCACTATTAAACTTCTAGGGTAGGTCAGACAGAGACCCGATGAGATCATTTTATATTATGGTTAATTTAAGAATTCAGCGAAATTCTATCACATTTGTTCAATTTACGTCGCTCCTATTTCAGATAGCATACTGGGCTAGGCGGCACCTTAAAGCGCGTGGAATGGCGAGTAAAATGCACTACTAAACTTCTACGATAGGGCAATCAGAGACACGATTAGATCATTTTATATTTTGGTTAATATAAGAATTCAGCGAAATTCTATCACATTTGTTCAATTTACGTCGCTCCCATTTCAGATAGCGTACCGGGCTAGGCGGCATCTAAAAGCGCATGAAATGGCGAGTGAAATGCACTATTAAAATTCTATGATAGGGCAATCAGAGACCCGATTAGATCATTTTATATTATGGTTAATATAAGAATTTAGCGAAATTCTGTCACATTTGTTCAATTTACGTCGCTCCTATTTCAGATAGCTTATAGGGCTTAGCGGCATCTCAAGCGCATGAAATGGCGAGTGAAATGCACTATTAAACTTCTAGGCTAGGGCGAACAGAGACCCGATTAGATCATTTTACATTTTGGTTAATAAAAGAATTCAGCGAAATTCTATCACATTTGTTCAATTTACGTCGCTCCTATTTCAGATAGCATATTGGGCTAAGCGGCATCTCAAAGCGCATGAAATGACGAGTGAAATGCACTATTAAAATTCTATGATAGGGCAATCAGAGACCCGATTAGATCATTTTATATTATGGTTAATTTAAGAATTCAGCGAAATTCTATCATATTTGTTCAATTTACGTCGCATCCTATTTCAGATAGCGTATTGGGCTAAGCGGCATCTGAAAGCGCATGAAATGGCGAGTGAAATGCACTATTAAACTTCTAGGCTAGGGCGAACAGAGACCCGATTAGATCATTTTATATTTTGGTTAATATAAGAATTCAGCGAAATTCTATCACATTTGTTCAATTTACGTCGCTCCTATTTCAGATAGCGAACTCGGCTAAGCGACATATCAAAGCGCATGAAGTGGCGAATAAAATACACCATTAAACTTGTAGGCTAGGGCGAACAGAGACCCGATCAGATCATTTTACATTATGGTTAATAAAAGAATTCAGCGAAATTCTATCACATTTATTCAACTTCTGTCGCTCCTATTTCAGATAGCGTATTGGGCTAAGCGGCATCTCAAAGCGCATGAAATGGCGAGCAAAATGCACAATTAAACTTCTAGGGTAGGTCAAACAGAGTCCCGATGAGATCATTTTATATATGGTTAATTTAAGAATTCAGCGAAATTCTATCACATTTGTTCAATTTACGTCGCTCCTATTTCAGATAGCATACTGGGATAGGCGGCATCTTAAAGCGCGTGGAATGGCGAGTAAAATGCACTACTAAACTTCTATGATAGGGCAATCAGAGACCCGATTAGATCATTTTATATTTTGGTTAATATAAGAGTTCAGCGAAATTCTATCACATTTGATCAATTTACGTCGCTCCTATTTCAGATAGCATATTGGGCTAAGCGGCATCTCAAAGCGCATGAAATGCACTATTAAAATTCTATGATAGGGCAATCAGAGACCCGATTAGATCATTTTATATTATGGTTATTTAAGAATTCAGCAAAATTCCATCACATTTGTTCAATTTACGTCGCTCCTATTTCGGATAGCGTACTGGGCTAGGCGGCATCTAAAAGCGCATGAAATGGCGAGTATAATGCACTATTAAACTTCTAGGATAACGCAAACAGAGACCCGATTAGATCATTTTATATTATGGTTAATTTAAGAATTCAGCGAAATTCTATCACATTTGTTCAATTTACGTCGCTCCTATTTCAGATAGCATACTGGGCTAGGCGGCATCTTAAAGCGCGTGGAGTGGCGAGTAAAACGCGCTATTAAACTTCTAGGATAAGGCAAACAGAGACCCGATTAGATCATTTTATATTACGCTTAATATGAGAATGCAGCGTAATTCTATCACATTTGTTCAACTTACGTCGCTCCTATTTCAGATAGCGTACTGGGATAGGCGGCATCTCAAAGCGCATGAAATGGCGAGTGAAATGCACTATTAGACTTCTATGGTAGGGCGAACTGAGACCCGATTAGATCATTTTACATTAAGGTTAATATAAGTATTCACGGAAATTCTATCACATTTGTTCAATTTACGTCGCTCCTATTTCAGATAGCGTACTGGGCTAGGCGGCAGCTCAAAGCGCTTGAAATGGCGACTAAAATGCACTATTAAACTTCTAGGCTAGGGCGAACAGAGACCCGATTAGATCATTTTACATTTTGGTTAATAAAGGAATTCAGCGAAATTCCATCACATTTGTTCAATTTACGTCGCTCCTATTTCAGATAGCATACTGCGCAAGGCGGCTTCTTAAAGCGCGTGGAATGGCGAGTAAAACGCGCTATTAAACTTCTAGGATAAGGCAAACAGAGACCCGATTAGATCATTTTATATTACGGTTAATATAAGAATGCAGCGTAATTCCAGCACATTTGTTCAACTTACGTCGCTCCTATTTCAGATAGCGTACTGGGCTAGACTGCATCTCAAAGAGCATGAAATGGCGAGCGAAATGCACTATTAGACTTCTATGGTAGGGCGAACAGAGGCCCGTTTAGATCATTTTACATTAAGGTTAATATAAGTATTCACGGAAATTCTATCACATTTGTTCAATTTACGTCGCTCCTATTTCAGATAGCGTACTGGGCTAGGCGGCATCTCAAAGCGCATAAAATGGCGACTAAAATGCACTATTAAACTTCTAGGCTAGGGCGAACAGAGACCCGATTAGATCATTTTACATTTTGGTTAATAAAAGAATTCAGCGAAATTCCATCACATTTGTTCAATTTACGTCGCTCCTATTTCAGATAGCATATTGGGCTAAGCGGCATCTCAAAGCTCATGAAATGACGAGTGAAATGCACTATTTAAATTCTATGATAGGGCAATCAGAGACCCGATTAGATCATTTTATATTATGGTTAATTTAAGAATTCAGCAAAATTCTATCACATTTGTTCAATTTACGTCGCTCCTATTTCAGATAGCGTACTGGGCTTGGCGGCATCTTAAAGCGCATGAAATGACGAGTGAAATGCACTATTAAACTTCTATGATAGGGCAATCAGAGACCCGATTAGATCATTTTATATTTTGTTTAATATAAGATTTCAGGGAAATTTTATCACATTTGTTCAATTTACGTCGCTCCTATTTCAGATAGCGTACTGGGCTAGGCGGCATCTTAAAGCGCGTGGAATGTCAAGTAAACTGCACTATTAAATTTCTATGATACGGCAATCAGAGACCCGATTAGATCATTTTATATTTTGGTTAACATAAGAATTCAGCGAAATTCTATCACATTTGTTCAATTTACGTCGCTCCTATTACAGATAGCTTATTGGGCTTAGCGGCATCACAAAGCGCATGAAATGACGAGTGAAATGCACTATTAAACTTCGATGATAGGGCAATCAGAGACCCGATTAGATCATTTTATATTTTGTTTAATATAAGATTTCAGGGAAATTTTATCACGTTTGTTCAATTTACGTCGCTCCTATTTCAGATAGCGAACTCGGCTAAGCGGCATCTCAAAGCGCATGAAATGGCGAATAAAATGCACTATTAAACTTCTAGGCTAGGGCGAACAGAGACCCGATCAGATCATTTTACATTATGGTTAATAAAAGAATTCAGCGAAATTCTATCACATTTGTTCAACTTACGTCGCTGCTATTTCAGATAGCGTACTGGGCTAGGCGGCATCTTAAAGCGCGTGGAATGGCAAGTAAAATGCACTATTAAGCTTCTATGATAGGGCAATCAGAGACCCGATTAGATCATTTTATATTTTGGTTAATATAAGAATTCAGCGAAATTCTATCACATTTGTTCAATTCACGTCGCTCCTATTTCAGATAGCTTATAGGGCTTAGCGGCATCTCAAAGCGCATGAAATGGCGAGTGAAATGCACTACTAAACTTCTATGATAGGGCAATCAGAGACCCGGTTAGATCATTTTATATTTTGGTTAATATAAGAGTTCAGCGAAATTCTATCACATTTGATCAATTTACGTCGCTCCTATTTCAGATAGCTTATTGGGCTTAGTGGCATCTCAAAGCGCATGAAGTGGCGAACAAAATGCACTATTAAACTTGTAGGCTAGGGCGAACAGAGACCCGATCAGATCATTTTACATTATGGTTAATAAAAGAATTCAGCGAAATTCTATCACATTTGTTCAATTTACGTCGCTCCTATTTCAGATAGCATATTGGGCTAAGCGGCATCTCAAAGCGCATGAAATGACGAGTGAAATTCACTATTAAAATTCTATGATAGGGCAAACAGAGACCCGATTAGATCATTTTATATTATGGTTAATTTAAGAACTCAGCAAAATTCCATCACATTTGTTCAATTTACGTCGCTCCTATTTCAGATAGCGTACTGGGCTAGGCGGCATCTAAAAGCGCATGAAATGGCGAGTAAAACGCGCTATTAAACTTCTAGGATAAGGCAAACAGAGACCCGATTAGATCATTTTATATTACGCTTAATATGAGAATGCAGCGTAATTCTATCACATTTGTTCAACTTACGTCGCTCCTATTTCAGATAGCGTACTGGGCTAGGCGGCATCTCAAAGCGCATGAAATGGCGACTAAAATGCACTATTAAACTTCTAGGCTAGGGCGAACAGAGACCCGATTAGATCATTTTACATTTTGGTTAATAAAAGGATTCAGCGAAATTCCATCACATTTGTTCAATTTACGTCGCTCCTATTTCAGATAGCATATTGGGCTAAGCGGCATCTCAAAGCGCATGAAATGACGAGTGAAATGCACTATTAAAATTCTATGATAGGGCAATCAGAGACCCGATTAGATCATTTTATATTATGGTTAATTTAAGAATTCATCAAAATTCTATCACATTTGTTCAATTTACGTCGCTGCTATTTCAGATAGCGTACTGGGCTTGGCGGCATCTTAAAGCGCATGAAATGACGAGTGAAATGCACTATTAAACTTCTAGGGTAGGGCAAACAGACACCCAATAAGATCATTTTATATTATGGTTAATTTAAGAATTCAGCAAAATTCTATCACATTTGTTCAAGTTACGTCGCTCCTATTTCAGATAGCGTACTGGGCTAGGCGGCATCTTAAATCGCGTGGAAGGGCGAGTAAAATGCACTACTAAACTTCTATGATAGGGCAATCAGAGTCCCGATTAGATCATTTTATATTTTGTTTGCTATAAGATTTCAGGGAAATTCTGTCACATTTGTTCAATTTACGTCGCTCCTATTTCAGATAGCGTATTGGGCTAAGCAGCATCTCAAAGCGCAAGAAATGGCGAGTAAAATGCACTATTAAACTTCTAGGGTAGGGCAAACAGACACCCAATAAGATCATTTTATATTATGGTTAATTCAAGAATTCAGCGAAACTCTATCACATTTATTCAATTTATGTCGCTCCTATTTTGGATAGCGTATTGGGCTAAGCGGCATCTCAAAGCGCATGAAATGGCGAGTAAAATGCACTATTAAACTTCTATGATAGGGCAATCAGAGACCCGATTAGATCATTTTATATTTTGGTAAATATAAGAATTCAGCGAAATTCTATCACATTTGTTCAATTTACGTCGTTCCTATTTCAGATAGCATACTGGTCTGGGTGGCATCTTAAAGCGCGTGGAATGGCGAGTAAAGCGCACTATTAAACTTCTAGGGTAGGGCGAACAAAGACCCGATTAGATCATTTTATATTATGGTTAATTTAAGAATTCAGCGAAATTCTATCACATTTGTTCAATTTACGTCGCTCCTATTTCAGATAGCATACTGCGCAAGGCGGCTTCTTAAAGCGCGTGGAATGGCGAGTAAAACGCGCTATTAAACTTCTAGGATAAGGCAAACAGAGACCCGATTAGATCATTTTATATTACGGTTAATATAAGAATGCAGCGTAATTCCAGCACATTTGTTCAACTTACGTCGCTCCTATTTCAGATAGCGTACTGGGCTAGGCTGCATCTCAAAGCGCATGAAATGGCGAGTGAAATGCACTATTAGACTTCTATGGTAGGGCGAACAGAGGCCCGTTTAGATCATTTTACATTAAGGTTAATATAAGTATTCACGGAAATTCTATCACATTTGTTCAATTTACGTCGCTCCTATTTCAGATAGCGTACTGGGCTAGGCGGCAGCTCAAAGCGCTTGAAATGGCGACTAAAATGCACTATTAAACTTCTAGGCTAGGGCGAACAGAGACCCGATTAGATCATTTTACATTTTGGTTAATAAAGGAATTCAGCGAAATTCCACCACATTTGTTCAATTTACGTCGCTCCTATTTCAGATAGCATATTGGGCTAAGCGGCATCTCAAAGCGCATGAAATGCACTATTAAAATTCTATGATAGGGCAATCAGAGACCCGATTAGATCATTTTATATTATGGTTAATTTAAGAATTCAGCAAAATTCCATCACATTTGTTCAATTTACGTCGCTCCTATTTCGGATAGCGTACTGGGCTAGGCGGCATCTAAAAGCGCATGAAATGGCGAGTATAATGCACTATTAAACTTCTAGGATAACGCAAACAGAGACCCGATTAGATCATTTTATATTATGGTTAATTTAAGAATTCAGCGAAATTCTATCACATTTGTTCAATTTACGTCGCTCCTATTTCAGATAGCATACTGGGCTAGGCGGCATCTTAAAGCGCGTGGAGTGGCGAGTAAAACGCGCTATTAAACTTCTAGGATAAGGCAAACAGAGACCCGATTAGATCATTTTATATTACGCTGAATATGAGAATGCAGCGTAATTCTATCACATTTGTTCAACTTACGTCGCTCCTATTTCAGATAGCGTACTGGGATAGGCGGCATCTCAAAGCGCATGAAATGGCGAGTGAAATGCACTATTAGACTTCTATGGTAGGGCGAACTGAGACCCGATTAGATCATTTTACATTAAGGTTAATATAAGTATTCACGGAAATTCTATCACATTTGTTCAATTTACGTCGCTCCTATTTCAGATAGCGTACTGGGCTAGGCGGCAGCTCAAAGCGCTTGAAATGGCGACTAAAATGCACTATTAAACTTCTAGGCTAGGGCGAACAGAGACCCGATTAGATCATTTTACATTTTGGTTAATAAAGGAATTCAGCGAAATTCCATCACATTTGTTCAATTTACGTCGCTCCTATTTCAGATAGCATACTGCGCAAGGCGGCTTCTTAAAGCGCGTGGAATGGCGAGTAAAACGCGCTATTAAACTTCTAGGATAAGGCAAACAGAGACCCGATTAGATCATTTTATATTACGGTTAATATAAGAATGCAGCGTAATTCCAGCACATTTGTTCAACTTACGTCGCTCCTATTTCAGATAGCGTACTGGGCTAGGCTGCATCTCAAAGCGCATGAAATGGCGAGCGAAATGCACTATTAGACTTCTATGGTAGGGCGAACAGAGGCCCGTTTAGATCATTTTACATTAAGGTTAATATAAGTATTCACGGAAATTCTATCACATTTGTTCAATTTACGTCGCTCCTATTTCAGATAGCGTACTGGGCTAGGCGGCATCTCAAAGCGCATAAAATGACGAGTGAAATGCACTATTAAAATTCTATGATAGGGCAATCAGAGACCCGATTAGATCATTTTATATTATGGTTAATTTAAGAATTCATCAAAATTCTATCACATTTGTTCAATTTACGTCGCTGCTATTTCAGATAGCGTACTGGGCTAGGCTGCATCTCAAAGCGCATGAAATGGCGAGTGAAATGCACTATTAGACTTCTATGGTAGGGCGAACAGAGGCCCGTTTAGATCATTTTACATTAAGGTTAATATAAGTGTTCACGGAAATTCTATCACATTTGTTCAATTTACGTCTCTCCTATTTCAGATAGCGTACTGGGCTAGGCGGCATCTCAAAGCGCATGAAATGGCGACTAAAATGCACTATTAAACTTCTAGGCTAGGGCGAACAGAGACCCGATTAGATCATTTTACATTTTGGTTAATAAAAGAATTCAGCGAAATTCCATCACATTTGTTCAATTTACGTCGCTCCTATTTCAGATAGCATATTGGGCTAAGCGGCATCTCAAAGCGCATGAAATGACGAGTGAAATGCACTATTAAAATTCTATGATAGGGCAATCAGAGACCCGATTAGATCATTTTATATTATGGTTAATTTAAGAATTCATCAAAATTCTATCACATTTGTTCAATTTACGTCGCTGCTATTTCAGATAGCGTACTGGGCTTGGCGGCATCTTAAAGCGCATGAAATGACGAGTGAAATGCACTATTAAACTTCTAGGGTAGGGCAAACAGACACCCAATAAGATCATTTTATATTATGGTTAATTTAAGAATTCAGCAAAATTCTATCACATTTGTTCAAGTTACGTCGCTCCTATTTCAGATAGCGTACTGGGCTAGGCGGCATCTTAAATCGCGTGGAAGGGCGAGTAAAATGCACTACTAAACTTCTATGATAGGGCAATCAGAGTCCCGATTAGATCATTTTATATTTTGTTTACTATAAGATTTCAGGGAAATTCTATCACATTTGTTCAATTTACGTCGCTCCTATTTCAGATAGCGTATTCGGCTAAGCGGCATCTCAAAGCGCATGAAGAGGCGAATAAAATGCACTATTAAACTTGTAGGCTAGGGCGAACAGAGACCCGATCAGATCATTTTACATTATGGTTAATAAAAAAATTCAGCGAAATTCTATCACATTTGTTCAACTTCTGTCGCTCCTATTTCAGATAGCGTATTGGGCTAAGCGGCATCTCAAAGCGCATGAAGAGGCGAATAAAATGCACTATTAAACTTGTAGGCTAGGGCGAACAGAGACCCGATCAGATCATTTTACATTATGGTTAATAAAAAAATTCAGCGAAATTCTATCACATTTGTTCAACTTCTGTCGCTCCTATTTCAGATAGCGTATTGGGATAAGCGGCATCTCAAAGCGCATGAAATGGCGAGTAAAATGCACTATTAAACTTCTAGGGTAGGTCAGACAGAGACCCGATGAGATCATTTTATATTATGGTTAATTTAAGAATTCAGCAAAATTCCATCACATTTGTTCAATTTACGTCGCTCCTATTTCAGATAGCGTACTGGGCTAGGCGGCATCTAAAAGCGCATGAAATGGCGAGTAAAACGCGCTATTAAACTTCTAGGATAAGGCAAACAGAGACCCGATTAGATCATTTTATATTACGCTTAATATGAGAATGCAGCGTAATTCTATCACATTTGTTCAACTTTCGTCGCTCCTATTTCAGATAGCGTACTGGGATAGGCGGCATCTCAAAGCGCATGAAATGGCGAGTGAAATGCACTATTAGACTTCTATGGTAGGGCGAACAGAGACCCGATCAGATCATTTTACATTAAGGTTGATATAAGAATTCACGGAAATTCTATCACATCTGTTCAATTTACGTCGCTCCTGTTTCAGATAGCGTACTGGGCTAGGCGGCATCTAAAAGCGCATGAAATGGCGAGTATAATGCACTATTAAACTTCTAGGATAACTCAAACAGAGACCCGATTAGATCATTTTATATTATGGTTAATTTAAGAATTCAGCGAAATTCTATCACATTTGTTCAATTTACGTCGCTCCTATTTCAGATAGCATACTGCGCAAGGCGGCTTCATAAAGCGCGTGGAATGGCGAGTAAAACGCGATATTAAACTTCTAGGATAAGGCAAACAGAGACCCGATTAGATCATTTTATATTACGGTTAATATAAGAATGCAGCGTAATTCCAGCACATTTGTTCAACTTACGTCGCTCCTATTTCAGATAGCGTTCTGGGCTAGGCTGCATCTCAAAGCGCATGAAATGGCGAGTGAAATGCACTATTAGACTTCTATGGTAGGGCGAACAGAGACCCGATAGGATCATTTTACATTAAGGTTAATATAAGAATTCACGGAAATTCTATCACATTTGTTCAATTTACGTCGCTCCTATTTCAGATAGCGTATTGGGCTAAGCGGCCTCTCAAAGCGCATGAAATGGCGAGTGAAATGCACTATTAGACTTCTATGGTAGGGCGAACAGAGACCCGATAGGATCATTTCACATTTTGGTTAATAAAAGAATTCAGCGAAATTCTATCACATTTGTTCAATTTACGTCGCACCTATTCCAGATAGCGTATTCGGCTAAGCGGCATCTCAAAGCGCATGAAATGGCGAATAAAATGCACTATTAAACTTCTAGGCTGGGGCGAACAGAGACCCGATCAGTTCATTTCATATTATGGTTAATTTAAGAATTCAGCAAAATTCTATCACATTTGTTCAATTTACGTCGCTCCTATTTCAGATAGCGTATTGGGCTAAGCGGCCTCTCAAAGCGCATGAAATGGCGAGTGAAATGCACTATTAGACTTCTATGGTAGGGCGAACAGAGACCCGATAGGATCATTTCACATTTTGGTTAATAAAAGAATTCAGCGAAATTCCATCACATTTGTTCAATTTACGTCGCTCCTATTTCAGATAGCTTATAGGGCTTAGCGGCATCTCAAAGCGCATGAAATGGCGAGTGAAATGCACTATTAAACTTCTAGGCTAGGGCGAACAGAGACCCGATTAGATCATTTTACATTTTGGTTAATAAAAGAATTCAGCGAAATTCTATCACATTTGTTCAATTTACGTCGCTCCTATTTCAGATAGCATACTGCGCAAGGCGGCTTCTTAAAGCGCGTGGAATGGCGAGTAAAACGCGCTATTAAACTTCTAGGATAAGGCAAACAGAGACCCGATTAGATCATTTTATATTACGGTTAATATAAGAATGCAGCGTAATTCCAGCACATTTGTTCAACTTACGTCGCTCCTATTTCAGATAGCGTACTGGGCTAGGCTGCATCTCAAAGCGCATGAAATGGCGAGCGAAATGCACTATTAGACTTCTATGGTAGGGCGAACAGAGGCCCGTTTAGATCATTTTACATTAAGGTTAATATAAGTATTCACGGAAATTCTATCACATTTGTTCAATTTACGTCGCTCCTATTTCAGATAGCGTACTGGGCTAGGCGGCATCTCAAAGCGCATAAAATGACGAGTGAAATGCACTATTAAAATTCTATGATAGGGCAATCAGAGACCCGATTAGATCATTTTATATTATGGTTAATTTAAGAATTCATCAAAATTCTATCACATTTGTTCAATTTACGTCGCTCCTATTTCAGATAGCGTACTGGGCTAGGCTGCATCTCAAAGCGCATGAAATGGCGAGTGAAATGCACTATTAGACTTCTATGGTAGGGCGAACAGAGGCCCGTTTAGATCATTTTACATTAAGGTTAATATAAGTGTTCACGGAAATTCTATCACATTTGTTCAATTTACGTCTCTCCTATTTCAGATAGCGTACTGGGCTAGGCGGCATCTCAAAGCGCATGAAATGGCGACTAAAATGCACTATTAAACTTCTAGGCTAGGGCGAACAGAGACCCGATTAGATCATTTTACATTTTGGTTAATAAAAGAATTCAGCGAAATTCCATCACATTTGTTCAATTTACGTCGCTCCTATTTCAGATAGCATATTGGGCTAAGCGGCATCTCAAAGCGCATGAAATGACGAGTGAAATGCACTATTAAAATTCTATGATAGGGCAATCAGAGACCCGATTAGATCATTTTATATTATGGTTAATTTAAGAATTCATCAAAATTCTATCACATTTGTTCAATTTACGTCGCTGCTATTTCAGATAGCGTACTGGGCTTGGCGGCATCTTAAAGCGCATGAAATGACGAGTGAAATGCACTATTAAACTTCTAGGGTAGGGCAAACAGACACCCAATAAGATCATTTTATATTATGGTTAATTTAAGAATTCAGCAAAATTCTATCACATTTGTTCAAGTTACGTCGCTCCTATTTCAGATAGCGTACTGGGCTAGGCGGCATCTTAAATCGCGTGGAAGGGCGAGTAAAATGCACTACTAAACTTCTATGATAGGGCAATCAGAGTCCCGATTAGATCATTTTATATTTTGTTTACTATAAGATTTCAGGGAAATTCTATCACATTTGTTCAATTTACGTCGCTCCTATTTCAGATAGCGTATTCGGCTAAGCGGCATCTCAAAGCGCATGAAGAGGCGAATAAAATGCACTATTAAACTTGTAGGCTAGGGCGAACAGAGACCCGATCAGATCATTTTACATTATGGTTAATAAAAAAATTCAGCAAAATTCTATCACATTTGTTCAACTTCTGTCGCTCCTATTTCAGATAGCGTATTGGGATAAGCGGCATCTCAAAGCGCATGAAATGGCGAGTAAAATGCACTATTAAACTTCTAGGGTAGGTCAGACAGAGACCCGATGAGATCATTTTATATTATGGTTAATTTAAGAATTCAGCAAAATTCCATCACATTTGTTCAATTTACGTCGCTCCTATTTCAGATAGCGTACTGGGCTAGGCGGCATCTAAAAGCGCATGAAATGGCGAGTAAAACGCGCTATTAAACTTCTAGGATAAGGCAAACAGAGACCCGATTAGATCATTTTATATTACGCTTAATATGAGAATGCAGCGTAATTCTATCACATTTGTTCAACTTTCGTCGCTCCTATTTCAGATAGCGTACTGGGATAGGCGGCATCTCAAAGCGCATGAAATGGCGAGTGAAATGCACTATTAGACTTCTATGGTAGGGCGAACAGAGACCCGATCAGATCATTTTACATTAAGGTTGATATAAGAATTCACGGAAATTCTATCACATCTGTTCAATTTACGTCGCTCCTGTTTCAGATAGCGTACTGGGCTAGGCGGCATCTAAAAGCGCATGAAATGGCGAGTATAATGCACTATTAAACTTCTAGGATAACTCAAACAGAGACCCGGTTAGATCATTTTATATTATGGTTAATTTAAGAATTCAGCGAAATTCTATCACATTTGTTCAATTTACGTCGCTCCTATTTCAGATAGCATACTGCGCAAGGCGGCTTCATAAAGCGCGTGGAATGGCGAGTAAAACGCGATATTAAACTTCTAGGATAAGGCAAACAGAGACCCGATTAGATCATTTTATATTACGGTTAATATAAGAATGCAGCGTAATTCCAGCACATTTGTTCAACTTACGTCGCTCCTATTTCAGATAGCGTTCTGGGCTAGGCTGCATCTCAAAGCGCATGAAATGGCGAGTGAAATGCACTATTAGACTTCTATGGTAGGGCGAACAGAGACCCGATAGGATCATTTTACATTAAGGTTAATATAAGAATTCACGGAAATTCTATCACATTTGTTCAATTTACGTCGCTCCTATTTCAGATAGCGTATTGGGCTAAGCGGCCTCTCAAAGCGCATGAAATGGCGAGTGAAATGCACTATTAGACTTCTATGGTAGGGCGAACAGAGACCCGATAGGATCATTTCACATTTTGGTTAATAAAAGAATTCAGCGAAATTCTATCACATTTGTTCAATTTACGTCGCACCTATTCCAGATAGCGTATTCGGCTAAGCGGCATCTCAAAGCGCATGAAATGGCGAATAAAATGCACTATTAAACTTCTAGGCTGGGGCGAACAGAGACCCGATCAGTTCATTTCATATTATGGTTAATTTAAGAATTCAGCAAAATTCTATCACATTTGTTCAATTTACGTCGCTCCTATTTCAGATAGCGTATTGGGCTAAGCGGCCTCTCAAAGCGCATGAAATGGCGAGTGAAATGCACTATTAGACTTCTATGGTAGGGCGAACAGAGACCCGATAGGATCATTTCACATTTTGGTTAATAAAAGAATTCAGCGAAATTCTATCACATTTGTTCAATTTACGTCGCTCCTATTTCAGATAGCTTATAGGGCTTAGCGGCATCTCAAAGCGCATGAAATGGCGAGTGAAATGCACTATTAAACTTCTAGGCTAGGGCGAACAGAGACCCGATTAGATCATTTTACATTTTGGTTAATAAAAGAATTCAGCGAAATTCTATCACATTTGTTCAATTTACGTCGCTCCTATTTCAGATAGCATATTGGGCTAAGCGGCATCTCAAAGCGCATGAAATGCACTATTAAAATTCTATGATAGGGCAATAAGAGACCCGATTAGATCATTTTATATTATTGTTAATTTAAGAATTCAGCAAAATTCCATCACATTTGTTCAATTTACGTCGCTCCTATTTCGGATAGCGTACTGGGCTAGGCGGCATCTAAAAGCGCATGAAATGGCGAGTATAATGCACTATTAAACTTCTAGGATAACGCAAACAGAGACCCGATTAGATCATTTTATATTATGGTTAATTTAAGAATTCGGCGAAATTCTATCACATTTGTTCAATTTACGTCGCTCCTATTTCAGATAGCATACTGGGCTAGGCGGCATCTTAAAGCGCGTGGAGTGGCGAGTAAAACGCGCTATTAAACTTCTAGGATAAGGCAAACAGAGACCCGATTAGATCATTTTATATTACGCTTAATATGAGAATGCAGCGTAATTCTATCACATTTGTTCAACTTACGTCGCTCCTATTTCAGATAGCGTACTGGGATAGGCGGCATCTCAAAGCGCATGAAATGGCGAGTGAAATGCACTATTAGACTTCTATGGTAGGGCGAACAGAGACCCGATTAGATCATTTTACATTAAGGTTGATATAAGAATTCACGGAAATTCTATCACATTTGTTCAATTTACGTCGCTCCTATTTCAGATAGCATACTGCGCAAGGCGGCTTCTTAAAGCGCGTGGAATGGCGAGTAAAACGCGCTATTAAACTTCTAGGATAAGGCAAACAGAGACCCGATTAGATCATTTTATATTACGGTTAATATAAGAATGCAGCGTAATTCCAGCACATTTGTTCAACTTACGTCGCTCCTATTTCAGATAGCGTACTGGGCTAGGCTGCATCTCAAAGCGCATGAAATGGCGAGTGAAATGCACTATTAGACTTCTATGGTAGGGCGAACAGAGGCCCGTTTAGATCATTTTACATTAAGGTTAATATAAGTATTCACGGAAATTCTATCACATTTGTTCAATTTACGTCGCTCCTATTTCAGATAGCGTACTGGGCTTGGCGGCATCTTAAAGCGCATGAAATGACGAGTGAAATGCACTATTAAACTTCGATGATAGGTCAATCAGAGACCCGATTAGATCATTTTATATTTTGTTTAATATAAGATTTCAGGGAAATTTTATCACATTTGTTCAATTTACGTCGCTCCTATTTCAGATAGCGTACTGGGCTAGACGGCATCTTAAAGCGCGTGGAATGTCAAGTAAACTGCACTATTAAATTTCTATGATAGGGCAATCAGAGACCCGATTAGATCATTTTATATTTTGGTTAACATAAGAATTCAGCGAAATTCTATCACATTTGTTCAATTTACGTCGCTCCTATTACAGATAGCTTATTGGGCTTAGCGGCATCACAAAGCGCATGAAATGACGAGTGAAATGCACTATTAAACTTCGATGATAGGTCAATCAGAGACCCGATTAGATCATTTTATATTTTGTTTAATATAAGATTTCAGGGAAATTTTATCACGTTTGTTCAATTTACGTCGCTCCTATTTCAGATAGCGAACTCGGCTAAGCGGCATCTCAAAGCGCATGAAATGGCGAATAAAATGCACTATTAAACTTCTAGGCTATGGCGATCAGAGCCCCGATCAGATCATTTTACATTATGGTTAATAAAAGAATTCAGCGAAATTCTATCACATTTGTTCAACTTACGTCGCTGCTATTTCAGATAGCGTACTGGGCTAGGCGGCATCTTAAAGCGCGTGGAATGGCAAGTAAAATGCACTATTAAACTTCTATGATAGGGCAATCAGAGACCCGATTAGATCATTTTATATTTTGGTTAATATAAGAATTCAGCGAAATTCTATCACATTTGTTCAATTTACGTCGCTCCTATTTCAGATAGCGAACTCGGCTAAGCGGCATCTCAAAGCGCATGAAGTGGCGAATAAAATGCACTATTAAACTTGTAGGCTAGGGCGAACAGAGACCCTATCAGATCATTTTACATTATGGTTAATAAAAGAATTCAGCGAAATTCTATCACATTTGTTCAACTTCTGTCATTCCTATTTCAGATAGCGTATTGGGCTAAGCGGCATCTCAAAGCGCATGAAATGGCGAGCAAAATGCACAATTAAACTTCTAGGGTAGGTCAAACAGAGTCCCGATGAGATCATTTTATATTATGGTTAATTTAAGAATTCAGCGAAATTCTATCACATTTGTTCAATTTACGTCGCTCCTATTTCAGATAGCATACTGGGCTAGGCGGCATCTTAAAGCGCGTGGAATGGCGAGTAAAATGCACTACTAAACTTCTATGATAGGGCAATCAGAGACCCGATTAGATCATTTTATATTTTGGTTAATATAAGGGTTCAGCGAAATTCTATCACATTTGATCAATTTACGTCGCTCCTATTTCAGATAGCTTATTGGGCTTAGCGGCATCTCAAAGCGCATGAAGTGGCGAATAAAATGCACTATTAAACTTGTAGGCTAGGGCGAACAGAGACCCGATCAGATCATTTTACATTATGGTTAATAAAAAAATTCAGCGAAATTCTATCACATTTGTTCAATTTACGTCGCTCCTATTTCAGATAGCATATTGGGCTAAGCGGCATCTCAAAGCGCATGAAATGACGAGTGAAATGCACTATTAAAATTCTATGATAGGGCAATCAGAGACCCGATTAGATCATTTTATATTATGGT
Source organism: Macropis europaea (assembly GCA_916610135.2). Taxonomy (NCBI): domain Eukaryota; kingdom Metazoa; phylum Arthropoda; class Insecta; order Hymenoptera; family Melittidae; genus Macropis; species Macropis europaea. Next base: position 427,188 of record CAKAJE020001527.1, on the reverse strand, counting down.
TAATTTAAGAATTCAGCAAAATTCTATCACATTTGTTCAATTCACGTCGCTCCTATTTCAGATAGCGTACTGGGCTAGGCGGCATCTTAAAGCGCGTGGAATGTCAAGTAAACTGCACTATTAAATTTCTATGATAGGGAAATCAGAGACCCGATTAGATCATTTTATATTTTGGTTAACATAAGAATTCAGCGAAATTCTATCACATTTGTTCAATTTACGTCGCTCCTATTTCAGATAGCATATTGGGCTAAGCGGCATCTCAAAGCGCATGAAATGACGAGTGAAATGCACTATTAAAATTCTATGATAGGGCAATCAGAGACCCGATTAGATCATTTTATATTATGGTTAATTTAAGAATTCAGCAAAATTCTATCACATTTGTTCAATTTACGTCGCTCCTGTTTCAGATATCGTACTGGGCGAGGCGGCATCTAAAAGCGCATGAAATGGCGAGTATAGTGCACTATTAAACTTCTAGGATAACGCAAACAGAGACCCGATTAGATCATTTTATATTATGGTTAATTTAAGAATTCAGCTAAATTCTATCACATTTGTTCAATTTACGTCGCTCCTATTTCAGATAGCATACTGCGCAAGGCGGCTTCTTAAAGCGCGTGGAATGGCGAGTAAAACGCGCTATTAAACTTCTAGGATAAGGCAAACAGAGACCCGATTAGATCATTTTATATTACGGTTAATATAAGAATGCAGCGTAATTCCAGCACATTTGTTCAACTTACGTCGCTCCTATTTCAGATAGCGTACTGGGCTAGGCTGCATCTCAAAGCGCATGAAATGGCGAGTGAAATGCACTATTAGACTTCTATGGTAGGGCGAACAGAGGCCCGTTTAGATCATTTTACATTAAGGTTAATATAAGTATTCACGGAAATTCTATCACATTTGTTCAATTTACGTCGCTCCTATTTCAGATAGCGTACTGGGCTAGGCGGCATCTCAAAGCGCATGAAATGGCGACTAAAATGCACTATTAAACTTCTAGGCTAGGGCGAACAGAGACCCGATTAGATCATTTTACATTTTGGTTAATAAAAGAATTCAGCGAAATTCCATCACATTTGTTCAATTTACGTCGCTCCTATTTCAGATAGCATATTGGGCTAAGCGGCATCTCAAAGCGCATGAAATGACGAGTGAAATGCACTATTAAAATTCTATGATAGGGCAATCAGAGACCCGATTAGATCATTTTATATTATGGATAATTTAAGAATTCAGCATTATTCTATCACATTTGTTCAATTTACGTCGCTCCTATTTCAGATAGCGTACTGGGCTTGGCGGCATCTTAAAGCGCATGAAATGACGAGTGAAATGCACTATTAAACTTCTATGATAGGGCAATCAGAGACCCGATTAGATCATTTTATATTTTCTTTAATATAAGATTTCAGGGAAATTTTATCACATTTGTTCAATTTACGTCGCTCCTATTTCAGATAGCGTACTGGGCTAGGCGGCACCTTAAAGCGCGTGGAATGTCAAGTAAACTGCACTATTAAATTTCTATGATAGGGCAATCAGAGACCCGATTAGATCATTTTATATTTTGGTTAACATAAGAATTCAGCGAAATTCTATCACATTTGTTCAATTTACGTCGCTCCTATTACAGATTGCTTATTGGGCTTAGCGGCATCACAAAGCGCATGAAATGACGAGTGAAATGCACTATTAAACTTCGATGATAGGTCAATCAGAGACCCGATTAGATCATTTTATATTTTGTTTAATATAAGATTTCGGGGAAGTTTTATCACGTTTGTTCAATTTACGTCGCTCCTATTTCAGATAGCGAACTCGGCTAAGCGGCATCTCAAAGCGCATGAAATGCTGAATAAAATGCACTATTAAACTTCTAGGCTATGGCGATCAGAGCCCCGATCAGATCATTTTACATTATGGTTAATAAAAGAATTCAGCGAAATTCTATCACATTTGTTCAACTTACGTCGCTGCTATTTCAGATAGCGTACTGGGCTAGGCGGCATCTTAAAGCGCGTGGAATGGCAAGTAAAATGCACTATTAAACTTCTATGATAGGGCAATCAGAGACCCGATTAGATCATTTTATATTTTGGTTAATATAAGGATTCAGCGAAATTCTATCACATTTGTTCAATTTACGTCGCTCCTATTTCAGATAGCGAACTCGGCTAAGCGGCATCTCAAAGCGCATGAAGTGGCGAATAAAATGCACTATTAAACTTGTAGGCTAGGGCGAACAGAGACCCTATCAGATCATTTTACATTATGGTTAATAAAAGAATTCAGCGAAATTCTATCACATTTGTTCAACTGCTGTCATTCCTATTTCAGATAGCGTATTGGGCTAAGTGGCATCTCAAAGCGCATGAAATGGCGAGTGAAATGCACTATTAAAATTCTATGATAGGGCAATCAGAGACCCGATTAGATCATTTTATATTATGGTTAATTTAAGAATTCAGCAAAATTCCATCACATTTGTTCAATTTACGTCGCTCCTATTTCAGATAGCGTACTGGGCTAGGCGGCATCTCAAAGCGCATGAAATGGCGACTAAAATGCACAATTAAACTTCTAGGCTAGGGCGAACAGAGACCCGATTAGATCATTTTACATTTTGGTTAATAAAAGAATTCAGCGAAATTCCATCACATTTGTTCAATTTACGTCGCACCTATTCCAGATAGCGTATTCGGCTAAGCGGCATCTCAAAGCGCATGAAATGGCGAATAAAATGCACTATTAAACTTGTAGGCTAGGGCGAACAGAGACCCGATCAGTTCATTTCATATTATGGTTAATTTAAGAATTCAGCAAAATTCTATCACATTTGTTCAATTTACGTCGCTCCTATGTCAGTTAGCGTATTCGGCTAAGCGGCATCTCAAAGCGCATGAAATGGCGAGTAAAATGCTCTATTTAAGTTCTAGGGTAGGGCAAACAGAGTCCCGATAAGATCATTTTATATTATGGTTAATTTAAGAATTCAGCGAAATTCTATCATATTTGTTCAATTTACGTCGCTCCTATTTCAGATAGCGTATTGGGCTAAGCGGCATCTGAAAGCGCATGAAATGGCGAGTGAAATGCACTATTAAACTTCTAGGGTAGGGCAAACAGAGACCCGATTAGATCATTTTATATTATGGTTAATTTAAGAATTCAGCAAAATTCTATCACATTTGTTCAACATACGTCGCTCCTATTTCAGATATCGTACTGGGCTAGGCGGCATCTTAAAGCGCGTGGAATGGCGAGTAAAATGCACTACCAAACTTCTATGATAGGGCAATCAGAGACCCGATTAGATCATTTTATATTTTGGTTAATATAAGGATTCAGCGAAATTCTATCACATTTGTTCAATTTACGTCGCTCCTATTTCAGATAGCGAACTCGGCTAAGCGGCATCTCAAAGCGCATGAAGTGGCGAATAAAATGCACTATTAAACGTGTAGGCTAGGGCGAACAGAGACCCTATCAGATCATTTTACATTATGGTTAATAAAAGAATTCAGCGAAATTCTATCACATTTGTTCAACTTCTGTCATTCCTATTTCAGATAGCGTATTGGGCTAAGTGGCCTCTCAAAGCGCATGAAATGGCGAGTGAAATGCACTATTAAAATTCTATGATAGGGCAATCAGAGACCCGATTAGATCATTTTATATTATGGTTAATTTAAGAATTCAGCAAAATTCCATCACATTTGTTCAATTTACGTCGCTCCTATTTCAGATAGCGTACTGGGCTAGGCGGCATCTCAAAGCGCATGAAATGGCGACTAAAATGCACAATTAAACTTCTAGGCTAGGGCGAACAGAGACCCGATTAGATCATTTTACATTTTGGTTAATAAAAGAATTCAGCGAAATTCCATCACATTTGTTCAATTTACGTCGCACCTATTCCAGATAGCGTATTCGGCTAAGCGGCATCTCAAAGCGCATGAAATGGCGAATAAAATGCACTATTAAACTTCTAGGCTAGGGCGAACAGAGACCCGATCAGTTCATTTCATATTATGGTTAATTTAAGAATTCAGCAAAATTCTATCACATTTGTTCAACTTACGTCGTTACTATTTCAGATAGCGTACTGGGCTCGGCGGCATCTTAAAGCGCGTGGAATGGCGAGTGAAATGCACTATTAGACTTCTATGGTAGGGCGAACAGAGACCCGATTAGATCATTTTATATTATGGTTAATTTAAGAATTCAGCAAAATTCTATCACATTTGTTCAATTTACGTCGCTCCTATGTCAGTTAGCGTATTCGGCTAAGCGGCATCTCAAAGCGCATGAAATGGCGAGTAAAATGCACTATTTAAGTTCTAGGGTAGGGCAAACAGAGTCCCGATAAGATCATTTTATATTATGGTTAATTTAAGAATTCAGCGAAATTCTATCACATTTGATCAATTTACGTCGCTCCTATTTCAGATAGCGTACTGGGCTAGGCGGCATCTTAAAGCGCGTGGAATGGCGAGTAAAATGCACTACTAAACTTCTACGATAGGGCAATCAGAGACCCGATTAGATCATTTTATATTTTGGTTAATATAAGAATTCAGCGGAATTCTATCACATTTGTTCAATTTACGTCGCTCCTATTTCAGATAGCTTATAGGGCTTAGCGGCATCTCAAAGCGCATGAAATGGCGAGTGAAATGCACTATTAAACTTCTAGGCTAGGGCGAACAGAGACCCGATTAGATCATTTTACATTTTGGTTAATAAAAGAATTCAGCGAAATTCTATCACATTTGTTCAATTTACGTCGCTCCTATTTCAGATAGCATATTGGGCTAAGCGGCATCTCAAAGCGCATGAAATGACGAGTGAAATGCACTATTAAAATTCTATGATAGGGCAATCAGAGACCCGATTAGATCATTTTATATTATGGTTAATTTAAGAATTCAGCAAAATTCCATCACATTTGTTCAATTTACGTCGCTCCTATTTCAGATAGCGTACTGGGCTAGGCGGCATCTAAAAGCGCATGAAATGGCGAGTAAAACGCGCTATTAAACTTCTAGGATAAGGCAAACAGAGACCCGATTAGATCATTTTATATTACGCTTAATATGAGAATGCAGCGTAATTCTATCACATTTGTTCAACTTTCGTCGCTCCTATTTCAGATAGCGTACTGGGATAGGCGGGATCTCAAAGCGCATGAAATGGCGAGTGAAATGCACTATTAGACTTCTATGGTAGGGCGAACAGAGACCCGATCAGATCATTTTACATTAAGGTTGATATAAGAATTCACGGAAATTCTATCACATCTGTTCAATTTACGTCGCTCCTGTTTCAGATAGCGTACTGGGCTAGGCGGCATCTAAAAGCGCATGAAATGGCGAGTATAATGCACTATTAAACTTCTAGGATAACTCAAACAGAGACCCGATTAGATCATTTTATATTATGGTTAATTTAAGAATTCAGCGAAATTCTATCACATTTGTTCAATTTACGTCGCTCCTATTACAGATAGCATACTGCGCAAGGCGGCTTCATAAAGCGCGTGGAATGGCGAGTAAAACGCGATATTAAACTTCTAGGATAAGGCAAACAGAGACCCGATTAGATCATTTTATATTACGGTTAATATAAGAATGCAGCGTAATTCCAGCACATTTGTTCAACTTACGTCGCTCCTATTTCAGATAGCGTTCTGGGCTAGGCTGCATCTCAAAGCGCATGAAATGGCGAGTGAAATGCACTATTAGACTTCTATGGTAGGGCGAACAGAGACCCGATAGGATCATTTTACATTAAGGTTAATATAAGAATTCACGGAAATTCTATCACATTTGTTCAATTTACGTCGCTCCTATTTCAGATAGCGTATTGGGCTAAGCGGCCTCTCAAAGCGCATGAAATGGCGAGTGAAATGCACTATTAGACTTCTATGGTAGGGCGAACAGAGACCCGATAGGATCATTTCACATTTTGGTTAATAAAAGAATTCAGCGAAATTCTATCACATTTGTTCAATTTACGTCGCACCTATTCCAGATAGCGTATTCGGCTAAGCGGCATCTCAAAGCGCATGAAATGGCGAATAAAATGCACTATTAAACTTCTAGGCTGGGGCGAACAGAGACCCGATCAGTTCATTTCATATTATGGTTAATTTAAGAATTCAGCAAAATTCTATCACATTTGTTCAATTTACGTCGCTCCTATTTCAGATAGCGTATTGGGCTAAGCGGCCTCTCAAAGCGCATGAAATGGCGAGTGAAATGCACTATTAGACTTCTATGGTAGGGCGAACAGAGACCCGATAGGATCATTTCACATTTTGGTTAATAAAAGAATTCAGCGAAATTCCATCACATTTGTTCAATTTACGTCGCTCCTATTTCAGATAGCTTATAGGGCTTAGCGGCATCTCAAAGCGCATGAAATGGCGAGTGAAATGCACTATTAAACTTCTAGGCTAGGGCGAACAGAGACCCGATTAGATCATTTTACATTTTGGTTAATAAAAGAATTCAGCGAAATTCTATCACATTTGTTCAATTTACGTCGCTCCTATTTCAGATAGCATATTGGGCTAAGCGGCATCTCAAAGCGCATGAAATGCACTATTAAAATTCTATGATAGGGCAATAAGAGACCCGATTAGATCATTTTATATTTTGGTTAATATAAGAATTCAGCGGAATTCTATCACATTTGTTCAATTTACGTCGCTCCTATTTCAGATAGCTTATAGGGCTTAGCGGCATCTCAAAGCGCATGAAATGGCGAGTGAAATGCACTATTAAACTTCTAGGCTAGGGCGAACAGAGACCCGATTAGATCATTTTACATTTTGGTTAATAAAAGAATTCAGCGAAATTCTATCACATTTGTTCAATTTACGTCGCTCCTATTTCAGATAGCATATTGGGCTAAGCGGCATCTCAAAGCGCATGAAATGACGAGTGAAATGCATTATTAAAATTCTATGATAGGGCAATCAGAGACCCGATTAGATCATTTTATATTATGGTTAATTTAAGAATTCAGCAAAATTCCATCACATTTGTTCAATTTACGTCGCTCCTATTTCAGATAGCGTACTGGGCTAGGCGGCATCTAAAAGCGCATGAAATGGCGAGTAAAACGCGCTATTAAACTTCTAGGATAAGGCAAACAGAGACCCGATTAGATCATTTTATATTACGCTTAATATGAGAATGCAGCGTAATTCTATCACATTTGTTCAACTTTCGTCGCTCCTATTTCAGATAGCGTACTGGGATAGGCGGCATCTCAAAGCGCATGAAATGGCGAGTGAAATGCACTATTAGACTTCTATGGTAGGGCGAACAGAGACCCGATCAGATCATTTTACATTAAGGTTGATATAAGAATTCACGGAAATTCTATCACATCTGTTCAATTTACGTCGCTCCTGTTTCAGATAGCGTACTGGGCTAGGCGGCATCTAAAAGCGCATGAAATGGCGAGTATAATGCACTATTAAACTTCTAGGATAACTCAAACAGAGACCCGATTAGATCATTTTATATTATGGTTAATTTAAGAATTCAGCGAAATTCTATCACATTTGTTCAATTTACGTCGCTCCTATTTCAGATAGCATACTGCGCAAGGCGGCTTCATAAAGCGCGTGGAATGGCGAGTAAAACGCGATATTAAACTTCTAGGATAAGGCAAACAGAGACCCGATTAGATCATTTTATATTACGGTTAATATAAGAATGCAGCGTAATTCCAGCACATTTGTTCAACTTACGTCGCTCCTATTTCAGATAGCGTTCTGGGCTAGGCTGCATCTCAAAGCGCATGAAATGGCGAGTGAAATGCACTATTAGACTTCTATGGTAGGGCGAACAGAGACCCGATAGGATCATTTTACATTAAGGTTAATATAAGAATTCACGGAAATTCTATCACATTTGTTCAATTTACGTCGCTCCTATTTCAGATAGCGTATTGGGCTAAGCGGCCTCTCAAAGCGCATGAAATGGCGAGTGAAATGCACTATTAGACTTCTATGGTAGGGCGAACAGAGACCCGATAGGATCATTTCACATTTTGGTTAATAAAAGAATTCAGCGAAATTCTATCACATTTGTTCAATTTACGTCGCACCTATTCCAGATAGCGTATTCGGCTAAGCGGCATCTCAAAGCGCATGAAATGGCGAATAAAATGCACTATTAAACTTCTAGGCTGGGGCGAACAGAGACCCGATCAGTTCATTTCATATTATGGTTAATTTAAGAATTCAGCAAAATTCTATCACATTTGTTCAATTTACATCGCTCCTATTTCAGATAGCGTATTGGGCTAAGCGGCCTCTCAAAGCGCATGAAATGGCGAGTGAAATGCACTATTAGACTTCTATGGTAGGGCGAACAGAGACCCGATAGGATCATTTCACATTTTGGTTAATAAAAGAATTCAGCGAAATTCCATCACATTTGTTCAATTTACGTCGCTCCTATTTCAGATAGCTTATAGGGCTTAGCGGCATCTCAAAGCGCATGAAATGGCGAGTGAAATGCACTATTAAACTTCTAGGCTAGGGCGAACAGAGACCCGATTAGATCATTTTACATTTTGGTTAATAAAAGAATTCAGCGAAATTCTATCACATTTGTTCAATTTACGTCGCTCCTATTTCAGATAGCATATTGGGCTAAGCGGCATCTCAAAGCGCATGAAATGCACTATTAAAATTCTATGATAGGGCAATAAGAGACCCGATTAGATCATTTTATATTATTGTTAATTTAAGAATTCAGCAAAATTCCATCACATTTGTTCAATTTACGTCGCTCCTATTTCGGATAGCGTACTGGGCTAGGCGGCATCTAAAAGCGCATGAAATGGCGAGTATAATGCACTATTAAACTTCTAGGATAACGCAAACAGAGACCCGATTAGATCATTTTATATTATGGTTAATTTAAGAATTCGGCGAAATTCTATCACATTTGTTCAATTTACGTCGCTCCTATTTCAGATAGCATACTGGGCTAGGCGGCATCTTAAAGCGCGTGGAGTGGCGAGTAAAACGCGCTATTAAACTTCTAGGATAAGGCAAACAGAGACCCGATTAGATCATTTTATATTACGCCTAATATGAGAATGCAGCGTAATTCTATCACATTTGTTCAACTTACGTCGCTCCTATTTCAGATAGCGTACTGGGATAGGCGGCATCTCAAAGCGCATGAAATGGCGAGTGAAATGCACTATTAGACTTCTATGGTAGGGCGAACAGAGACCCGATTAGATCATTTTACATTAAGGTTGATATAAGAATTCACGGAAATTCTATCACATTTGTTCAATTTACGTCGCTCCTGTTTCAGATAGCGTACTGGGCTAGGCGGCATCTAAAAGCGCATGAAATGGCGAGTATAATGCACTATTAAACTTCTAGGATAACGCAAACAGAGACCCGATTAGATCATTTTATATTATGGTTAATTTAAGAATTCAGCTAAATTCTATCACATTTGTTCAATTTACGTCGCTCCTATTTCAGATAGCATATTGGGCTAAGCGGCATCTCAAAGCGCATGAAATGACGAGTGAAATGCACTATTAAAATTCTATGATAGGGCAATCAGAGACCCGATTAGATCATTTTATATTATGGTTAATTTAAGAATTCAGCATTATTCTATCACATTTGTTCGATTTACGTCGCTCCTATTTCAGATAGCGTACTGGGCTTGGCGGCATCTTAAAGCGCATGAAATGATGAGTGAAATGCACTATTAAACATCTATGATAGGGCAATCAGAGACCCGATTAGATCATTTTATATTTTCTTTAATATAAGATTTCAGGGAAATTTTATCACATTTGTTCAATTTACGTCGCTCCTATTTCAGATAGCGTACTGGGCTAGGCGGCACCTTAAAGCGCGTGGAATGTCAAGTAAACTGCACTATTAAATTTCTATGATAGGGCAATCAGAGACCCGATTAGATCATTTTATATTTTGGTTAACATAAGAATTCAGCGAAATTCTATCACATTTGTTCAATTTACGTCGCTCCTATTACAGATTGCTTATTGGGCTTAGCGGCATCACAAAGCGCATGAAATGACGAGTGAAATGCACTATTAAACTTCGATGATAGGTCAATCAGAGACCCGATTAGATCATTTTATATTTTGTTTAATATAAGATTTCGGGGAAGTTTTATCACGTTTGTTCAATTTACGTCGCTCCTATTTCAGATAGCGAACTCGGCTAAGCGGCATCTCAAAGCGCATGAAATGGCGAATAAAATGCACTATTAAACTTCTAGGCTATGGCGATCAGAGCCCCGATCAGATCATTTTACATTATGGTTAATAAAAGAATTCAGCGAAATTCTATCACATTTGTTCAACTTACGTCGCTGCTATTTCAGATAGCGTACTGGGCTAGGCGGCATCTTAAAGCGCGTGGAATGGCAAGTAAAATGCACTATTAAACTTCTATGATAGGGCAATCAGAGACCCGATTAGATCATTTTATATTTTGGTTAATATAAGGATTCAGCGAAATTCTATCACATTTGTTCAATTTACGTCGCTCCTATTTCAGATAGCGAACTCGGCTAAACGGCATCTCAAAGCGCATGAAGTGGCGAATAAAATGCACTATTAAACTTGTAGGCTAGGGCGAACAGAGACCCTATCAGATCATTTTACATTATGGTTAATAAAAGAATTCAGCGAAATTCTATCACATTTGTTCAACTGCTGTCATTCCTATTTCAGATAGCGTATTGGGCTAAGTGGCATCTCAAAGCGCATGAAATGGCGAGTGAAATGCACTATTAAAATTCTATGATAGGGCAATCAGAGACCCGATTAGATCATTTTATATTATGGTTAATTTAAGAATTCAGCAAAATTCCATCACATTTGTTCAATTTACGTCGCTCCTATTTCAGATAGCGTACTGGGCTAGGCGGCATCTCAAAGCGCATGAAATGGCGACTAAAATGCACAATTAAACTTCTAGGCTATGGCGAACAGAGACCCGATTAGATCATTTTACATTTTGGTTAATAAAAGAATTCAGCGAAATTCCATCACATTTGTTCAATTTACGTCGCACCTATTCCAGATAGCGTATTCGGCTAAGCGGCATCTCAAAGCGCATGAAATGGCGAATAAAATGCACTATTAAACTTCTAGGCTAGGGCGAACAGAGACCCGATCAGTTCATTTCATATTATGGTTAATTTAAGAATTCAGCAAAATTCTATCACATTTGTTCAACTTACGTCGTTACTATTTCAGATAGCGTACTGGGCTCGGCGGCATCTTAAAGCGCGTGGAATGGCGAGTGAAATGCACTATTAGACTTCTATGGTAGGGCGAACAGAGACCCGATTAGATCATTTTATATTATGGTTAATTTAAGAATTCAGCAAAATTCTATCACATTTGTTCAATTTACGTCGCTCCTATGTCAGTTAGCGTATTCGGCTAAGCGGCATCTCAAAGCGCATGAAATGGCGAGTAAAATGCTCTATTTAAGTTCTAGGGTAGGGCAAACAGAGTCCCGATAAGATCATTTTATATTATGGTTAATTTAAGAATTCAGCGAAATTCTATCATATTTGTTCAATTTACGTCGCTCCTATTTCAGATAGCGTATTGGGCTAAGCGGCATCTGAAATCGCATGAAATGGCGAGTGAAATGCACTATTAAACTTCTAGGGTAGGGCAAACAGAGACCCGATTAGATCATTTTATATTATGGTTAATTTAAGAATTCAGCAAAATTCTATCACATTTGTTCAACATACGTCGCTCCTATTTCAGATATCGTACTGGGCTAGGCGGCATCTTAAAGCGCGTGGAATGGCGAGTAAAATGCACTACCAAACTTCTATGATAGGGCAATCAGAGACCCGATTAGATCATTTTATATTTTGGTTAATATAAGGATTCAGCGAAATTCTATCACATTTGTTCAATTTACGTCGCTCCTATTTCAGATAGCGAACTCGGCTAAGCGGCATCTCAAAGCGCATGAAGTGGCGAATAAAATGCACTATTAAACGTGTAGGCTAGGGCGAACAGAGACCCTATCAGATCATTTTACATTATGGTTAATAAAAGAATTCAGCGAAATTCTATCACATTTGTTCAACTTCTGTCATTCCTATTTCAGATAGCGTATTGGGCTAAGTGGCATCTCAAAGCGCATGAAATGGCGAGTGAAATGCACTATTAAAATTCTATGATAGGGCAATCAGAGACCCGATTAGATCATTTTATATTATGGTTAATTTAAGAATTCAGCAAAATTCCATCACATTTGTTCAATTTACGTCGCTCCTATTTCAGATAGCGTACTGGGCTAGGCGGCATCTCAAAGCGCATGAAATGGCGACTAAAATGCACAATTAAACTTCTAGGCTAGGGCGAACAGAGACCCGATTAGATCATTTTACATTTTGGTTAATAAAAGAATTCAGCGAAATTCCATCACATTTGTTCAATTTACGTCGCACCTATTCCAGATAGCGTATTCGGCTAAGCGGCATCTCAAAGCGCATGAAATGGCGAATAAAATGCACTATTAAACTTCTAGGCTAGGGCGAACAGAGACCCGATCAGTTCATTTCATATTATGGTTAATTTAAGAATTCAGCAAAATTCTATCACATTTGTTCAACTTACGTCGTTACTATTTCAGATAGCGTACTGGGCTCGGCGGCATCTTAAAGCGCGTGGAATGGCGAGTGAAATGCACTATTAGACTTCTATGGTAGGGCGAACAGAGACCCGATTAGATCATTTTATATTATGGTTAATTTAAGAATTCAGCAAAATTCTATCACATTTGTTCAATTTACGTCGCTCCTATGTCAGTTAGCGTATTCGGCTAAGCGGCATCTCAAAACGCATGAAATGGCGAGTAAAATGCACTATTTAAGTTCTAGGGTAGGGCAAACAGAGTCCCGATAAGATCATTTTATATTATGGTTAATTTAAGAATTCAGCGAAATTCTATCACATTTGTTCAATTTACGTCGCTCCTATTTCAGATAGCGTATTGGGCTAAGCGGCATCTGAAAGCGCATGAAATGGCGAGTGAAATGCACTATTAAACTTCTAGGGTAGGGCAAACAGAGACCCGATTAGATCATTTTATATTATGGTTAATTTAAGAATTCAGCAAAATTCTATCACATTTGTTCAACATACGTCGCTCCTATTTCAGATATCGTACTGGGCTAGGCGGCATCTTAAAGCGCGTGGAATGGCGAGTAAAATGCACTACCAAACTTCTATGATAGGGCAATCAGAGACCCGATTAGATCATTTTATATTTTGTTTAATATAAGATTTCAGGGAAATTGTATCACATTTGTTCAATTTACGTCGCTCCTATTTCAGATAGCGTATTCGGCTAAGCGGCATCTCAAAGCGCATGAAGAGGCGAATAAAATACACTATTAAACTTGTAGGCTAGGGCGAACAGAGACCCGATCAGATCATTTTACATTATGGTTAATAAAAAAATTCAGCGAAATTCTATCACATTTGTTCAACTTCTGTCGCTCCTATTTCAGATAGCGTATTGGGATAAGCGGCATCTCAAAGCGCATGAAATGGCGAGTAAAATGCACTATTAAACTTCTAGGGTAGGTCAGACAGAGACCCGATGAGATCATTTTATATTATGGTTAATTTAAGAATTCAGCGAAATTCTATCACATTTGTTCAATTTACGTCGCTCCTATTTCAGATAGCATACTGGGCTAGGCGGCACCTTAAAGCGCGTGGAATGGCGAGTAAAATGCACTACTAAACTTCTACGATAGGGCAATCAGAGACACGATTAGATCATTTTATATTTTGGTTAATATAAGAATTCAGCGAAATTCTATCACATTTGTTCAATTTACGTCGCTCCTATTTCAGATAGCTTATAGGGCTTAGCGGCATCTCAAAGCGCATGAAATGGCGAGTGAAATGCACTATTAAACTTCTAGGCTAGGGCGAACAGAGACCCGATTAGATCATTTTACATTTTGGTTAACAAAAGAATTCAGCGAAATTCTATCACATTTGTTCAATTTACGTCGCTCCTATTTCAGATAGCATATTGGGCTAAGCGGCATCTCAAAGCGCATGAAATGACGAGTGAAATGCACTATTAAAATTCTATGATAGGGCAATCAGAGACCCGATTAGATCATTTTATATTATGGTTAATTTAAGAATTCAGCAAAATTCCATCACATTTGTTCAATTTACGTCGCTCCTATTTCAGATAGCGTACCGGGCTAGGCGGCATCTAAAAGCGCATGAAATGGCGAGTGAAATGCACTATTAGACTTCTATGGTAGGGCGAGCAGAGACCCGATTAGATCATTTTACATTAAGGTTGATATAAGAATTCACGGAAATTCTATCACATTTGTTCAATTTACGTCGCTCCTGTTTCAGATAGCGTACTGGGCTAGGCGGCATCTAAAAGCGCATGAAATGGCGAGTATAATGCACTATTAAACTTCTAGGATAACGCAAACAGAGACCCGATTAGATCATTTTATATTATGGTTAATTTAAGAATTCAGCTAAATTCTATCACATTTGTTCAATTTACGTCGCTCCTATTTCAGATAGCATACTGCGCAAGGCGGCTTCTTAAAGCGCGTGGAATGGCGAGTAAAACGCGCTATTAAACTTCTAGGATAAGGCAAACAGAGACCCGATTAGATCATTTTATATTACGGTTAATATAAGAATGCAGCGTAATTCCAGCACATTTGTTCAACTTACGTCGCTCCTATTTCAGATAGCGTACTGGGCTAGGCTGCATCTCAAAGCGCATGAAATGGCGAGTGAAATGCACTATTAGACTTCTATGGTAGGGCGAACAGAGGCCCGTTTAGATCATTTTACATTAAGGTTAATATAAGTATTCACGGAAATTCTATCACATTTGTTCAATTTACGTCGCTCCTATTTCAGATAGCGTACTGGGCTAGGCGGCATCTCAAAGCGCATGAAATGGCGACTAAAATGCACTATTAAACTTCTAGGCTAGGGCGAACAGAGACCCGATTAGATCATTTTACATTTTGGTTAATAAAAGAATTCAGCGAAATTCCATCACATTTGTTCAATTTACGTCGCTCCTATTTCAGATAGCATATTGGGCTAAGCGGCATCTCAAAGCGCATGAAATGACGAGTGAAATGCACTATTAAAATTCTATGATAGGGCAATCAGAGACCCGATTAGATCATTTTATATTATGGTTAATTTAAGAATTCAGCAAAATTCTATCACATTTGTTCAATTTACGTCGCTCCTATTTCAGATAGCGTACTGGGCTTGGCGGCATCTTAAAGCGCATGAAATGACGAGTGAAATGCACTATTAAACTTCTATGATAGGGCAATCAGAGACCCGATTAGATCATTTTATATTTTCTTTAATATAAGATTTCAGGGAAATTTTATCACATTTGTTCAATTTACGTCGCTCCTATTTCAGATAGCGTACTGGGCTAGGCGGCATCTTAAAGCGCGTGGAATGTCAAGTAAACTGCACTATTAAATTTCTATGATAGGGCAATCAGAGACCCGATTAGATCATTTTATATTTTGGTTAACATAAGAATTCAGCGAAATTCTATCACATTTGTTCAATTTACGTCGCTCCTATTACAGATAGCTTATTGGGCTTAGCGGCATCACAAAGCGCATGAAATGACGAGTGAAATGCACTATTAAACTTCGATGATAGGTCAATCAGAGACCCGATTAGATCATTTTATATTTTGTTTAATATAAGATTTCAGGGAAATTTTATCACGTTTGTTCAATTTACGTCGCTCCTATTTCAGATAGCGAACTCGGCTAAGCGGCATCTCAAAGCGCATGAAATGGCGAATAAAATGCACTATTAAACTTCTAGGCTATGGCGATCAGAGCCCCGATCAGATCATTTTACATTATGGTTAATAAAAGAATTCAGCGAAATTCTATCACATTTGTTCAACTTACGTCGCTGCTATTTCAGATAGCGTACTGGGCTAGGCGGCATCTTAAAGCGCGTGGAATGGCAAGTAAAATGCACTATTAAACTTCTATGATAGGGCAATCAGAGACCCGATTCGATCATTTTATATTTTGGTTAATATAAGGATTCAGCGAAATTCTATCACATTTGTTCAATTTACGTCGCTCCTATTTCAGATAGCGAACTCGGCTAAGCGGCATCTCAAAGCGCATGAAGTGGCGAATAAAATGCACTATTAAACTTGTAGGCTAGGGCGAACAGAGACCCTATCAGATCATTTTACATTATGGTTAATAAAAGAATTCAGCGAAATTCTATCACATTTGTTCAACTCCTGTCATTCCTATTTCAGATAGCGTATTGGGCTAAGCGGCATCTCAAAGCGCATGAAATGGCGAGCAAAATGCACAATTAAACTTCTAGGGTAGGTCAAACAGAGTCCCGATGAGATCATTTTATATTATGGTTAATTTAAGGATTCAGCGAAATTCTATCACATTTGTTCAATTTACGTCGCTCCTATTTCAGATAGCGAACTCGGCTAAGCGGCATCTCAAAGCGCATGAAGTGGCGAATAAAATGCACTATTAAACTTGTAGGCTAGGGCGAACAGAGACCCTATCAGATCATTTTACATTATGGTTAATAAAAGAATTCAGCGAAATTCTATCACATTTGTTCAACTTCTGTCATTCCTATTTCAGATAGCGTATTGGGCTAAGTGGCATCTCAAAGCGCATGAAATGGCGAGTGAAATGCACTATTAAAATTCTATGATAGGGCAATCAGAGACCCGATTAGATCATTTTATATTATGGTTAATTTAAGAATTCAGCAAAATTCCATCACATTTGTTCAATTTACGTCGCTCCTATTTCAGATAGCGTACTGGGCTAGGCGGCATCTTAAAGCGCGTGGAATGGCGAGTAAAATGCACTACTAAACTTCTACGATAGGGCAATCAGAGACCCGATTAGATCATTTTATATTTTGGTTAATATAAGAATTCAGCGAAATTCTATCACATTTGTTCAATTTACGTCGCTCCTATTTCAGATAGCTTATAGGGCTTAGCGGCATCTCAAAGCGCATGAAATGGCGAGTGAAATGCACTATTAAACTTCTAGGCTAGGGCGAACAGAGACCCGATTAGATCATTTTACATTTTGGTTAAGAAAAGAATTCAGCGAAATTCTATCACATTTGTTCAATTTACGTCGCTCCTATTTCAGACAGCATATTGGGCTAAGCGGCATCTCAAAGCGCATGAAATGACGAGTGAAATGCACTATTAAAATTCTATGATAGGGCTATCAGAGACCCGATTAGATCATTTTATATTATGGTTAATTTAAGAATTCACGGAAATTCTATCACATTTGTTAAATTTACGTCGCTCCTGTTTCAGATAGCGTACTGGGCTAGGCGGCATCTAAAAGCGCATGAAATGGCGAGTATAATGCACTATTAAACTTCTAGGATAACGCAAACAGAGACCCGATTAGATCATTTTATATTATGGTTAATTTAAGCATTCAGCGAAATTCTATCACATTTGTTCAATTTACGTCGCTCCTATTTCAGATAGCATACTGCTCAAGGCGGCTTCTTAAAGCGCGTGGAATGGCGAGTAAAACGCGCTATTAAACTTCTAGGATAAGGCAAACAGAGACCCGATTAGATCATTTTATATTACGGTTAATATAAGAATGCAGCGTAATTCCAGCACATTTGTTCAACTTACGTCGCTCCTATTTCAGATAGCGTACTGGGCTAGGCTGCATCTCAAAGCGCATGAAATGGCGAGTGAAATGCACTATTAGACTTCTATGGTAGGGCGAACAGAGGCCCGTTTAGATCATTTTACATTAAGGTTAATATAGGTATTCACGGAAATTCTATCACATTTGTTCAATTTACGTCGCTCCTATTTCAGATAGCGTACTGGGCTAGGCGGCATCTCAAAGCGCATGAAATGGCGACTAAAATGCACTATTAAACTTCTAGGCTAGGGCGAACAGAGACCCGATTAGATCATTTTACATTTTGGTTAATAAAAGAATTCAGCGAAATTCCATCACATTTGTTCAATTTACGTCGCTCCTATTTCAGATAGCATATTGGGCTAAGCGGCATCTCAAAGCGCATGAAATGACGAGTGAAATGCACTATTAAACTTCTAGGCTAGGGCGAACAGAGACCCGATTAGATCATTTTACGTTTTGGTTAAGAAAAGAATTCAGCGAAATTCTATCACATTTGTTCAATTTACGTCGCTCCTATTTCAGACAGCATATTGGGCTAAGCGGGATCTCAAAGCGCATGAAATGACGAGTGAAATGCACTATTAAAATTCTATGATAGGGCAATCAGAGACCCGATTAGATCATTTTATATTATGGTTAATTTAAGAATTCACGGAAATTCTATCACATTTGTTAAATTTACGTCGCTCCTGTTTCAGATAGCGTACTGGGCTAGGCGGCATCTAAAAGCGCATGAAATAGCGAGTATAATGCACTATTAAACTTCTAGGATAACGCAAACAGAGACCCGATTAGATCATTTTATATTATGGTTAATTTAAGAATTCAGCGAAATTCTATCACATTTGTTCAATTTACGTCGCTCCTATTTCAGATAGCATACTGCTCAAGGCGGCTTCTTAAAGCGCGTGGAATGGCGAGTAAAACGCGCTATTAAACTTCTAGGATAAGGCAAACAGAGACCCGATTAGATCATTTTATATTACGGTTAATATAAGAATGCAGCGTAATTCCAGCACATTTGTTCAACTTACGTCGCTCCTATTTCAGATAGCGTACTGGGCTAGGCTGCATCTCAAAGCGCATGAAATGGCGAGTGAAATGCACTATGAGACTTCTATGGTAGGGCGAACAGAGGCCCGTTTAGATCATTTTACATTAAGGTTAATATAAGTATTCACGGAAATTCTATCACATTTGTTCAATTTACGTCGCTCCTATTTCAGATAGCGTACTGGGCTAGGCTGCATCTCAAAGCGCATGAAATAGCGAGTGAAATGCACTATTAGACTTCTATGGTAGGGCGAACAGAGGCCCGTTTAAATCATTTTACATTAAGGTTAATATCGGTATTCACGGAAATTCTATCACATTTGTTCAATTTACGTCGCTCCTATTTCAGATAGCGTACTGGGCTAGGCGGCATCTCAAAGCGCATGAAATGGCGACTAAAATGCACTATTAAACTTCTAGGCTAGGGCGAACAGAGACCCGATTAGATCATTTTACATTTTGGTTAATAAAAGAATTCAGCGAAAATCCATCACATTTGTTCAATTTACGTCGCTCCTATTTCAGATAGCATATTGGGCTAAACGGCATCTCAAAGCGCATGAAATGACGAGTGAAATGCACTATTAAGCTTCTAGGGTGGGGCGAACAGAGACCCGATTAGATCATTTTACATTAAGGTAAATATAAGAATTCACGGAAATTCTATCACATTTGTTCAATTTACGTCGCTCCTATTTCAGATAGCGTACTGGGCTATGCGGCATGTAAAAGCGCATGAAATGGCGAGTAAAATGCAATACTAAACTTCTAGGATAAGGCAAACAGAGACCCGATTAGATCATTTTATATTACGGTTAATATAAGAATTCAGCGTAATTCTATCACATTTGTTCCACTTACGTCGCTCCTATTTTAGATAGCGTACTGGGCTAGGCGGCATCTCAAAGCGCATGAAATGGCAAGTAAAATGCACCATTAAACTTCTAGGATAAGCCAAACAGAGACACGATTAGATCATTTTATATTACGGTTAATATAAGAATTCAGCGTAATTTTATCACATTTGTTCAATTTACGTCGCTCGTATTTCAAATAGCGTATTGGGCTAAGCGGCATCTCAAAGCGCACGAAATGGCGAGTGAAATGCACTATTAGACTTCTATGGTAGGGCGAACAGAGACCCAATTAGATCATTTTACATTAAGGTTAATATAAGAATTCACGGAAATTCTATCACATTTGTTCAATTTACGTCGCTCCTATTTCAGATAGCGTATTGGGCTAAGCGGCATCTCAAAGCGCATGAAATGGCGAGTAAAATGCAATACTAAACTTCTAGGATAAGGCAAACAGAGACCCGATTAGATCATTTTATATTACGGTTAATATAAGAATTCAGCGTAATTTTATCACATTTGTTCCACTTACGTCGCTCCTATTTTAGATAGCGTACTGGGCTAGGCGGCATCTAAAAGCGCATGAAATGGCAAGTAAAATGCACCATTAAACTTCTAGGATAAGCCAAACAGAGACACGATTAGATCATTTTATATTACGGTTAATATAAGAATTCAGCGTAATTTTATCACATTTGTTCAATTTACGTGGCTCGTATTTCAAATAGCGTATTGGGCTAAGCGGCATCTCAAAGCGCATGAAATGGCGAGTGAAATGCACTATTAGACTTCTATGGTAGGGCGAACAGAGACCCGATTACATCATTTTACATTAAGGTTAATATAAGGATTCACAGAAATTCTATCACATTTGTTCAATTTACGTCGCTCCTATTTCAGATAGCGTACTGGGCTAGGCGGCATCTCAAAGCGCATGAAATGGCAAGTGAAATGCACCATTAAACTTCTAGGATAAGCCAAACAGAGACCCGATTAGATCATTTTATATTACGGTTTATATAAGAATTCAGCGAAATTCTATCACATTTCTTCAACTTACGTCGCTCCTATTTCAGATAGCGTATTGGGCTAAGCGGCATCTCAAAGCGCATGAAATGGCGAGTAAAATGCACTATGAAACGTCTAGGGTAGGGCAAAAAGAGACCCGATTAGATCATTTTATATTATGGTTAATTTACGAATTCAGCAAAATTCTATCACATTTGTTTAATTTACGTCGCTCCTATTTCAGATAGCGTACTGGGGTAGGCGGCATCTTAAAGCGCGTGGAATGGCGAGTAAAATTCACTATTAAAATTCTATGATAGGGCAATCAGAGACCCGATTAGATCATTTTATATTATGGTTAATGTAAGATTTCAGGGAAATTTTATCACATTTGTTCAATTTACGTCGCTCCTATTTCAGATAGCGAACTCGGCTAAGCGGCATCTCAAAGCGCATGAAATGGCGAATAAAATGCACTATTAAACTTCTAGGCTAGGGCGAACAGAGACCCGATCAGATCATTTTACATTATGGTTAATAAAAGAATTCAGCGAAATTCTATCACATTCTTTCAAATTACGTCGCTCCTATTTGAGATAGCGTATTGGGCTAAGCGGCATCTCAAAGCGCATGAAATGGCGAGTAAAATGCACTATTAAACTTCTAGCGTAGGGCAAACAGAGACCCGATTAGATCATTTCATATTATGGTTAATTTAAGAATTCAGCAAAATTCTATCACATTTGTTCAATTTACGTCGTTACTATTTCAGAGAGGGTACTGGGCTCGGCGGCATCTTAAATCGCGTGGAATGGCGAGTGAAATGCACTATTAGACTTCTATGGTACGGCGAACAGAGACCCGATTAGATCATTTTATATTAAGGTTAATTTAAGAATTCAGCAAAATTCTATCACATTTGTTCAATTTACGTCGCTCCTATTTCAGTTAGCGTATTCGGCTAAGCGGCATCTCAAAGCGCATGAAATGGCGAGTAAAATGCACTATTAAAGTTCTAGGATAAGACAAACAGAGACCCGATTAGATCATTTTATATTACGGTTAATATAAGAATTCAGCGTAATTCTATCACATTTGTTCAATTTACGTCGCTCGTGTTTCAAATAGCGTATTGGGCTAAGCGGCATCTCAAAGCGCATGAAATGGCGAGTGAAATGCACTGTTAGACTTCTATGGTAGGGCGAACAGAGACCCGATTAGATCATTTTACAGTAAGGTTAATATAAGAATTCACGGAAATTCTATCACATTTGTTCAATTTACGTCGCTCCTATTTCAGATAGCGTATTGGGCTAAGCGGCATCTCAAAGCGCATGAAATGGCGAGTAAAATGCAATACTAAACTTCTAGGATAAGGCAAACAGAGACCCGATTAGATCATTTTATATTACGGTTAATATAAGAGTTCAGCGTAATTCTATCACATTTGTTCCACTTACGTCGCTCCTATTTTAGATAGCGTACTGGGCTAGGCGACAGCTTAAAGCGCGTGGAATGGCGAGTAAAATGCACTACTAAACTTCTATGATAGGGCAATCAGAGACCCGATTAGATCATTTTATATTTTGTATAATAAAAGATTTCAGGGAAATTCTATCACATTTGCTCAATTTACGTCGCTCCTATTTCAGATAGCGTATTGAGCTAAGCGGCATCTCAAAGCGCATGAAGTGGCGAATAAAATGCGCTATTAAACTTCTAGGCTATGGCGAACAGAGACCCGATTAGATCATTTTACATTATGATTCATAAAAGAATTCAGCGAAATTCTATCACATTTGTTCAATTTTCGTCGCTCCTATTTCAGATAGCGTATTGGGCGAAGCGGCATCTCAAAGCGCATGAAATGGTGAATAAAATGCACTATTAAACTTCTAGGGTAGGGCAAACAGAGACCCGATTAGATCATTTTATATTATAGTGAATTTAAGAATTCAGAGAAACTCTATCACATTTATTCAATTTATGTCGCTCCTATTTCAGATAGCGTATTGGGCTAAGCGGCATCTCAAAGCGTATGAAATGGCGAGTAAAATGCACTATTAAACTTCTATGATAGGGCAATCAGAGACCCGATTAGATCATTTTATATTTTGGTTAATTTAAGAATTCAGCGAAATTCTATCACATTTGTTCAATTTACGTCGCTCCTATTTCAGATAGTGTACTGGGCTAGGCGGCATCTTAAAGCGCGTGGAAGGATGTGTAAAATGCACTACTAAACTTCTACGAGAGGGCAATCAGAGTCCCGTTTAGATCATTTTATATTTTGTTTAATATAAGATTTCAGGGAAATTCTATCACATTTGCTCAATTTACGTCGCTCCTATTTCAGAAAGCGTATTGGGCTAAGCGGCATCTCAAAACGCATGAAATGGCGAACAAAGTGCACTATTAAACTTCTAGGCTAGGGCGAACAGAGACCAGATTAGATCATTTTATATTTTGGTTAATATAAGAATTCTGCGAAATTCTATCCCATTTGTTCAACTTACGTCGCTCTTATTTCAGATATCGTACTGGGCTAGGCGGCATCTTAAAGCGCGTGGAATGGCGAGTAGAATGCACTACTAAACTTCTATGATAGGGCAATCAGAGACCCGATTAGATCATTTTATATTTTGTTTAATATAAGATTTCAGGGAAATTGTATCACATTTGTTCAATTTACGTCGCTCCTATTTCAGATAGCGTATTGGGCTAAGCGGCCTCTCAAACCGCATGAAATGGCGAGTGAAATGCACTATTAGACTTCTATGGTAGGGCGAGCAGAGACCCGATAGGATCATTTTACATTAAGGTTAATATAAGAATTCACGGAAATTCTATCACATTTGTTCAATTTACGTCGCTCCTATTTCAGATAGCGTACTAGGCTAGGCGGCATCTCAAAGCGCATGAAATGGCGAGTGAAATGCACCATTAGACTTCTATGGTAGGGCGAACAGTGACCCGATTAGATCATTTTACATTAAGGTTAATATAAGGATTCACAGAAATTCTATCACATTTGTTCAATTTACGTCGCTCCTATTTCAGATAGCGTACTGGGCTAGGCGGCATCTCAAAGCGCATGAAATGGCAAGTAAAATGCACCGTTAAACTTCTAGGATAAGCCAAACAGAGCCCCGATTAGATCATTTTATATTACGGTTAATATAAGAATTCAGCGTAATTCTATCACATTTGTTCAATTTACGTCGCTCGTATTTCAAATAGCGTATTGGGCTAAGCGGCATCTCAAAGCGCATGAAATGGCGAGTAAAATGCAATACTAAACTTCTAGGATAAGGCAAACAGAGACCCGATTAGATCATTTTATATTACGGTTAATATAAGAGTTCAGCGTAATTCTATCACATTTGTTCCACTTACGTCGCTCCTATTTTAGATAGCGTACTGGGCTAGGCGACAGCTTAAAGCGCGTGGAATGGCGAGTAAAATGCACTACTAAACTTCTATGATAGGGCAATCAGAGACCCGATTAGATCATTTTATATTTTGTATAATAAAAGATTTCAGGGAAATTCTATCACATTTGCTCAATTTACGTCGCTCCTATTTCAGATAGCGTATTGAGCTAAGCGGCATCTCAAAGCGCATGAAGTGGCGAATAAAATGCGCTATTAAACTTCTAGGCTATGGCGAACAGAGACCCGATTAGATCATTTTACATTATGTTTCATAAAAGAATTCAGCGAAATTCTATCACATTTGTTCAATTTTCGTCGCTCCTATTTCAGATAGCGTATTGGGCGAAGCGGCATCTCAAAGCGCATGAAATGGCGAATAAAATGCACTATTAAACTTCTAGGGTAGGGCAAACAGAGACCCGATTAGATCATTTTATATTATAGTGAATTTAAGAATTCAGAGAAACTCTATCACATTTATTCAATTTATGTCGCTCCTATTTCAGATAGCGTATTGGGCTAAGCGGCATCTCAAAGCGCATGAAATGGCGAGTAAAATGCACTATTAAACTTCTATGATAGGGCAATCAGAGACCCGATTAGATCATTTTATATTTTGGTTAATTTAAGAATTCAGCGAAATTCTATCACATTTGTTCAATTTACGTCGCTCCTATTTCAGATAGTGTACTGGGCTAGGCGGCATCTTAAAGCGCGTGGAAGGGCGTGTAAAATGCACTACTAAACTTCTACGAGAGGGCAATCAGAGTCCCGTTTAGATCATTTTATATTTTGTTTAATATAAGATTTCAGGGAAATTCTATCACATTTGCTCAATTTACGTCGCTCCTATTTCAGAAAGCGTATTGTGCTAAGCGGCATCTCAAAACGCATGAAATGGCGAACAAAGTGCACTATTAAACTTCTAGGCTAGGGCGAACAGAGACCAGATTAGATCATTTTATATTTTGGTTAATATAAGAATTCTGCGAAATTCTATCCCATTTGTTCAACTTACGTCGCTCTTATTTCAGATATCGTACTGGGCTAGGCGGCATCTTAAAGCGCGTGGAATGGCGAGTAGAATGCACTACTAAACTTCTATGATAGGGCAATCAGAGACCCGATTAGATCATTTTATATTTTGTTTAATATAAGATTTCAGGGAAATTGTATCACATTTGTTCAATTTACGTCGCTCCTATTTCAGATAGCGTATTGGGCTAAGCGGCCTCTCAAACCGCATGAAATGGCGAGTGAAATGCACTATTAGACTTCTATGGTAGGGCGAACAGAGACCCGATAGGATCATTTTACATTAAGGTTAATATAAGAATTCACGGAAATTCTATCACATTTGTTCAATTTACGTCGCTCCTATTTCAGATAGCGTACTAGGCTAGGCGGCATCTCAAAGCGCATGAAATGGCGAGTGAAATGCACCATTAGACTTCTATGGTAGGGCGAACAGTGACCCGATTAGATCATTTTACATTAAGGTTAATATAAGGATTCACAGAAATTCTATCACATTTGTTCAATTTACGTCGCTCCTATTTCAGATAGCGTACTGGGCTAGGCGGCATCTCAAAGCGCATGAAATGGCAAGTAAAATGCACCGTTAAACTTCTAGGATAAGCCAAACAGAGCCCCGATTAGATCATTTTATATTACGGTTAATATAAGAATTCAGCGTAATTCTATCACATTTGTTCAATTTACGTCGCTCGTATTTCAAATAGCGTATTGGGCTAAGCGGCATCTCAAAGCGCATGAAATGGCGAGTAAAATGCAATACTAAACTTCTAGGATAAGGCAAACAGAGACCCGATTAGATCATTTTATATTACGGTTAATATAAGAGTTCAGCGTAATTCTATCACATTTGTTCCACTTACGTCGCTCCTATTTTAGATAGCGTACTGGGCTAGGCGACAGCTTAAAGCGCGTGGAATGGCGAGTAAAATGCACTACTAAACTTCTATGATAGGGCAATCAGTGACCCGATTAGATCATTTTATATTTTGTATAATAAAAGATTTCAGGGAAATTCTATCACATTTGCTCAATTTACGTCGCTCCTATTTCAGATAGCGTATTGAGCTAAGCGGCATCTCAAAGCGCATGAAGTGGCGAATAAAATGCGCTATTAAACTTCTAGGCTATGGCGAACAGAGACCCGATTAGATCATTTTACATTATGTTTCATAAAAGAATTCAGCGAAATTCTATCACATTTGTTCAATTTTCGTCGCTCCTATTTCAGATAGCGTATTGGGCGAAGCGGCATCTCAAAGCGCATGAAATGGCGAATAAAATGCACTATTAAACTTCTAGGGTAGGGCAAACAGAGACCCGATTAGATCATTTTATATTATAGTGAATTTAAGAATTCAGAGAAACTCTATCACATTTATTCAATTTATGTCGCTCCTATTTCAGATAGCGTATTGGGCTAAGCGGCATCTCAAAGCGCATGAAATGGCGAGTAAAATGCACTATTAAACTTCTATGATAGGGCAATCAGAGACCCGATTAGATCATTTTATATTTTGGTTAATTTAAGAATTCAGCGAAATTCTATCACATTTGTTCAATTTACGTCGCTCCTATTTCAGATAGTGTACTGGGCTAGGCGGCATCTTAAAGCGCGTGGAAGGGCGTGTAAAATGCACTACTAAACTTCTACGAGAGGGCAATCAGAGTCCCGTTTAGATCATTTTATATTTTGTTTAATATAAGATTTCAGGGAAATTCTATCACATTTGCTCAATTTACGTCGCTCCTATTTCAGAAAGCGTATTGTGCTAAGCGGCATCTCAAAACGCATGAAATGGCGAACAAAGTGCACTATTAAACTTCTAGGCTAGGGCGAACAGAGACCAGATTAGATCATTTTATATTTTGGTTAATATAAGAATTCTGCGAAATTCTATCCCATTTGTTCAACTTACGTCGCTCTTATTTCAGATATCGTACTGGGCTAGGCGGCATCTTAAAGCGCGTGGAATGGCGAGTAGAATGCACTACTAAACTTCTATGATAGGGCAATCAGAGACCCGATTAGATCATTTTATATTTTGTTTAATATAAGATTTCAGGGAAATTGTATCACATTTGTTCAATTTACGTCGCTCCTATTTCAGATAGCGTATTGGGCTAAGCGGCCTCTCAAACCGCATGAAATGGCGAGTGAAATGCACTATTAGACTTCTATGGTAGGGCGAACAGAGACCCGATAGGATCATTTTACATTAAGGTTAATATAAGAATTCACGGAAATTCTATCACATTTGTTCAATTTACGTCGCTCCTATTTCAGATAGCGTATTGGGCTAAGCGGCCTCTCAAAGCGCATGAAATGGCGAGTGAAATGCACTATTAGACATCTATAGTAGGGCGAACAGAGACCCGATAGGATCATTTCACATTTTGGTTAATAAAAGAATTCAGCGAAATTCTATCACATTTGTTCAATTTACGTCGCACCTATTCCAGATAGCATATTCGGCTAAGCGGCATCTCAAAGCGCATGAAATGGCGAATAAAATGCACTATTAAACTTCTAGGCTAGGGCGAACAGAGACCCGATCAGTTCATTTCATATTATGGTTAATTTAAGAATTCAGCAAAATTCTATCACATTTGTTCAATTTACGTCGTTACTATTTCAGATAGCGTACTGGGCTCGGCGGCATCTTAAAGCGCGTGGAATGGCGAGTGAAATGCACTACTAGACTTCTATGGTAGGGCGAACAGAGACCCGATTAGATCATTTTATATTATGGTTAATTTAAGAATTCAGCAAAATTCTATCACATTTGTTCAACATACGTCGCTCCTAGTTCAGATAGCGTACTGGGCTTGGCGGCATCTTAAAGCGCATGAAATGACGAGTGAAATGCACTATTAAACTTCTATGATAGGGCAATCAGAGACCCGATTAGATCATTTTATATTTTGTTTAATATAAGATTTCAGGGAAATTTTATCACATTTGTTCAATTTACGTCGCTCCTATTTCAGATAGCGTACTGGGCTAGGCGGCATCTTAAAGCGCGTGGAATGTCAAGTAAACTGCACTATTAAATTTCTATGATAGGGCAATCAGAGACCCGCTTAGATCATTTTATATTTTGGTTAACATAAGAATTCAGCGAAATTCTATCACATTTGTTCAATTTACGTCGCTCCTATTACAGATAGCTTATTGGGCTTAGCGGCATCACAAAGCGCATGAAATGACGAGTGAAATGCACTATTAAACTTCGATGATAGGGCAATCAGAGACCCGATTAGATCATTTTATATTTTGTTTAATATGGGATTTCAGGGAAATTTTATCACGTTTGTTCAATTTACGTCGCTCCTATTTCAGATAGCGAACTCGGCTAAGCGGCATCTCAAAGCGCATGAAATGGATAATAAAATGCACTATTAAACTTCTAGGCTATGGCGATCAGAGCCCCGATCAGATCATTTTACATTATGGTTAATAAAAAAATTCACCGAAATTCTATCACATTTGTTCAACTTCTGTCATTCCTACTTCAGATAGCGTATTGGGCTAAGCGGCATCTCAAAGCGCATGAAATGGCGAGTAAAATGCACTATTAAACTTCTAGGGTAGGTGAAACAGAGTCCCGATGAGATCACTTTATATTATGGTTAATTTAAGAATTCAGCGAAATTCTATCACATTTGTTCAATTTACGTCGCTCCTATTTCAGATAGCATACTGGGCTAGGCGGCATCTTAAAGCGCGTGGAATGGCGAGTAAAATGCACTACTAAACTTCTATGATAGGGCAATCAGAGACCCGATTAGATCATTTTATATTTTGGTTAATATAAGAGTTCAGCGAAATTCTATCACATTTGTTCAATTTACGTCGCTCCTATTTCAAATAGCTTATTGGGCTTAGTGGCATCTCAAAGCGCATGAAGTGGCGAATAAAATGCACTATTAAACTTGTAGGCTAGGGCGAACAGAGACCCGATCAGATCATTTTACATTATGGTTAATAAAAAAATTCAGCGAAATTCTATCACATTTGTTCAACTTCTGTCGCTCCTATTTCAGATAGCGTATTGGGCTAAGCGGCATCTCAAAGCGCATGAAATGGCGAGTAAAATGCACTATTAACCTTCTAGGGTAGGTCAGACAGAGTCCCGATGAGATCATTTTATATTATGGTTAATTTAAGAATTCAGCGAAATTCTATCACATTTGTCCAATTTACGTCGCTCCTATTTCAGATAGCATACTGGGCTAGGCGGCATCTTAAAGCGCGTGGAATGGCGAGTAAAATGCACTACGAAACTTCTACGATAGGGCAATCAGAGACCCGATTAGATCATTTTATATTTTGGTTAATATAAGAATTCAGCGAAATTCTATCACATTTGTTCAATTTACGTCGCTCCTATTTCAGATAGCTTATAGGGCTTAGCGGCATCTCAAAGCGCATTAAATGGCGAGTGAAATGCACTATTAAACTTCTAGGCTAGGGCGAACAGAGACCAGATTAGATCATTTTACATTTTGGTTAATAAAAGAATTCAGCGAAATTCTATCACATTTGTTCAATCTACGTCGCTCCTATTTCAGATAGCATATTGGGCTAAGCGGCATCTCAAAGCGCATGAAATGACGAGTGAAATGCACTATTAAAATTCTATGATAGGGCAATCAGAGACCCGATTAGATCATTTTATATTATGGTTAATTTAAGAATTCAGCAAAATTCCATCACATTTGTTCAATTTACGTCGCTCCTATTTCAGATAGCGTACTGGGCTAGGCGGTATCTAAAAGCGCATGAAATGGCGAGTATAATGCACTATTAAACTTCTAGGATAACGCAAACAGAGACCCGATTAGATCATTTTATATTATGGTTAATTTAAGAATTCAGCGAAATTCTATCACATTTGTTCAATTTACGTCGCTCCTATTTCAGATAGCATACTGGGCTAGGCGGCATCTTAAAGCGCGTGGAGTGGCGAGTAAAACGCGCTATTAAACTTCTAGGATAAGGCAAACAGAGACCCGATTAGATCATTTTATATTACGCTTAATATGAGAATGCAGCGTAATTCTATCACATTTGTTCAACTTACGTCGCTGCTATTTCAGATAGCGTACTGGGATAGGCGGCATCTCAAAGCGCATGAAATGGCGAGTGAAATGCACTATTAGACTTCTATGGTAGGGCGAACAGAGACCCGATTAGATCATTTTACATTAAGGTTGATATAAGAATTCACGGAAATTCTATCACATTTGTTCAATTTACGTCGCTCCTGTTTCAGATAGCGTACTGGGCTAGGCGGCATCTAAAAGCGCATGAAATGCCGAGTATAATGCACTATTAAACTTCTAGGATAACGCAAACAGAGACCCGATTAGATCATTTTATATTATGGTTAATTTAAGAATTCAGCGAAATTCTATCACATTTGTTCAATTTACGTCGCTCCTATTTCAGATAGCATATTGGGCTAAGCGGCATCTCAAAGCGCATGAAATGACGAGTGAAATGCACTATTAAACTTCTATGATAGGGCAATCAGAGACCCGATTAGATCATTTTATATTTTGTTTAATATAAGATTTCAGGGAAATTTTATCACATTTGTTCAATTTACGTCGCTCCTATTTCAGATAGCGTACTGGGCTAGGCGGCATCTTAAAGCGCGTGGAATGTCAAGTAAACTGCACTATTAAATTTCTATGATAGGGCAATCAGAGACCCGCTTAGATCATTTTATATTTTGGTTAACATAAGAATTCAGCGAAATTCTATCACATTTGTTCAATTTACGTCGCTCCTATTACAGATAGCTTATTGGGCTTAGCAGCATCACAAAGCGCATGAAATGACGAGTGAAATGCACTATTAAACTTCTATGATAGGGCAATCAGAGACCCGATTAGATCATTTTATATTTTGTTTAATATAAGATTTCAGGGAAATTTTATCACATTTGTTCAATTTACGTCGCTCCTATTTCAGATAGCGTACTGGGCTAGGCGGCATCTTAAAGCGCGTGGAATGTCAAGTAAACTGCACTATTAAATTTCTATGATAGGGCAATCAGAGACCCGCTTAGATCATTTTATATTTTGGTTAACATAAGAATTCAGCGAAATTCTATCACATTTGTTCAATTTACGTCGCTCCTATTACAGATAGCTTATTGGGCTTAGCGGCATCACAAAGCGCATGAAATGACGAGTGAAATGCACTATTAAACTTCGATGATAGGGCAATCAGAGACCCGATTAGATCATTTTATATTTTGTTTAATATGGGATTTCAGGGAAATTTTATCACGTTTGTTCAATTTACGTCGCTCCTATTTCAGATAGCGAACTCGGCTAACCGGCATCTCAAAGCGCATGAAATGGATAATAAAATGCACTATTAAACTTCTAGGCTATGGCGATCAGAGCCCCGATCAGATCATTTTACATTATGGTTAATAAAAAAATTCACCGAAATTCTATCACATTTGTTCAACTTCTGTCATTCCTACTTCAGATAGCGTATTGGGCTAAGCGGCATCTCAAAGCGCATGAAATGGCGAGTAAAATGCACTATTAAACTTCTAGGGTAGGTGAAACAGAGTCCCGATGAGATCATTTTATATTATGGTTAATTTAAGAATTCAGCGAAATTCTATCACATTTGTTCAATTTACGTCGCTCCTATTTCAGATAGCATACTGGGCTAGGCGGCATCTTAAAGCGCGTGGAATGGCGAGTAAAATGCACTACTAAACTTCTATGATAGGGCAATCAGAGACCCGATTAGATCATTTTATATTTTGGTTAATATAAGAGTTCAGCGAAATTCTATCACATTTGTTCAATTTACGTCGCTCCTATTTCAAATAGCTTATTGGGCTTAGTGGCATCTCAAAGCGCATGAAGTGGCGAATAAAATGCACTATTAAACTTGTAGGCTAGGGCGAACAGAGACCCGATCAGATCATTTTACATTATGGTTAATAAAAAAATTCAGCGAAATTCTATCACATTTGTTCAACTTCTGTCGCTCCTATTTCAGATAGCGTATTGGGCTAAGCGGCATCTCAAAGCGCATGAAATGGCGAGTAAAATGCACTATTAACCTTCTAGGGTAGGTCAGACAGAGTCCCGATGAGATCATTTTATATTATGGTTAATTTAAGAATTCAGCGAAATTCTATCACATTTGTCCAATTTACGTCGCTCCTATTTCAGATAGCATACTGGGCTAGGCGGCATCTTAAAGCGCGTGGAATGGCGAGTAAAATGCACTACGAAACTTCTACGATAGGGCAATCAGAGACCCGATTAGATCATTTTATATTTTGGTTAATATAAGAATTCAGCGAAATTCTATCACATTTGTTCAATTTACGTCGCTCCTATTTCAGATAGCTTATAGGGCTTAGCGGCATCTCAAAGCGCATGAAATGGCGAGTGAAATGCACTATTAAACTTCTAGGCTAGGGCGAACAGAGACCAGATTAGATCATTTTACATTTTGGTTAATAAAAGAATTCAGCGAAATTCTATCACATTTGTTCAATTTACGTCGCTCCTATTTCAGATAGCATATTGGGCTAAGCGGCATCTCAAAGCGCATGAAATGACGAGTGAAATGCACTATTAAAATTCTATGATAGGGCAATCAGAGACCCGATTAGATCATTTTATATTATGGTTAATTTAAGAATTCAGCAAAATTCCATCACATTTGTTCAATTTACGTCGCTCCTATTTCAGATAGCGTACTGGGCTAGGCGGTATCTAAAAGCGCATGAAATGGCGAGTATAATGCACTATTAAACTTCTAGGATAAGGCAAACAGAGACCCGATTAGATCATTTTATATTACGCTTAATATGAGAATGCAGCGTAATTCTATCACATTTGTTCAACTTACGTCGCTCCTATTTCAGATAGCGTACTGGGATAGGCGGCATCTCAAAGCGCATGAAATGGCGAGTGAAATGCACTATTAGACTTCTATGGTAGGGCGAACAGAGACCCGATTAGATCATTTTACATTAAGGTTGATATAAGAATTCACGGAAATTCTATCACATTTGTTCAATTTACGTCGCTCCTGTTTCAGATAGCGTACTGGGCTAGGCGGCATCTAAAAGCGCATGAAATGCCGAGTATAATGCACTATTAAACTTCTAGGATAACGCAAACAGAGACCCGATTAGATCATTTTATATTATGGTTAATTTAAGAATTCAGCGAAATTCTATCACATTTGTTCAATTTACGTCGCTCCTATTTCAGATAGCATATTGGGCTAAGCGGCATCTCAAAGCGCATGAAATGACGAGTGAAATGCACTATTAAAATTCTATGATAGGGCAATCAGAGACCCGATTAGATCATTTTATATTATGGTTAATTTAAGAATTCAGCAAAATTCTATCACATTTGTTCAATTCACGTCGCTCCTATTTCAGATAGCGTACTAGGCGAGGCGGCATCTTAAAGCGCGTGGAATGTCAAGTAAACTGCACTATTAAATTTCTATGATAGGGAAATCAGAGACCCGATTAGATCATTTTATATTTTGGTTAACATAAGAATTCAGCGAAATTCTATCACATTTGTTCAATTTACGTCGCTCCTATTACAGATAGCTTATTGGGCTTAGCAGCATCACAAAGCGCATGAAATGACGAGTGAAATGCACTATTAAACTTCTATGATAGGGCAATCAGAGACCCGATTAGATCATTTTATATTTTGTTTAATATAAGATTTCAGGGAAATTTTATCACATTTGTTCAATTTACGTCGCTCCTATTTCAGATAGCGAACTCTGCTAAGCGGCATCTCAAAGCGCATGAAATGGCGAATAAAATGCACTATTAAACTTCTAGGCTATGGCGATCAGAGCCCCGATCAGATCATTTTACATTATGGTTAATAAAAGACCTCAGCGAAATTCTATCACATTTGTTCAACTTACGTCTCTGCTATTTCAGATAGTGTACTGGGCTAGGCGGCATCTTAAAGCGTGTGGAATGGCGAGTAAAATGCACTACGAAACTTCTACGATAGGGCAATCAGAGACCCGATTAGATCATTTTATATTTTGGTTAATATAAGACTTCAGCGAAATTCTATCACATTTGTTCAATTTACGTCGCTCCTATTTCAGATAGCTTATAGGGCTTAGCGGCATCTCAAAGCGCATGAAATGGCGAGTGAAATGCACTATTAAACTTCTAGGCTAGGGCGAACAGAGACCAGATTAGATCATTTTACATTTTGGTTAATAAAAGAATTCAGCGAAATTCTATCACATTTGTTCAATCTACGTCGCTCCTATTTCAGATAGCATATTGGGCTAAGCGGCATCTCAAAGCGCATGAAATGACGAGTGAAATGCACTATTAAACTTCTATGATAGGGCAATCAGAGACCCGATTAGATCATTTTATATTTTGTTTAATATAAGATTTCAGGGAAATTTTATCACATTTGTTCAATTTACGTCGCTCCTATTTCAGATAGCGTACTGGGCTAGGCGGCATCTTAAAGCGCGTGGAATGTCAAGTAAACTGCACTATTAAATTTCTATGATAGGGCAATCAGAGACCCGCTTAGATCATTTTATATTTTGGTTAACATAAGAATTCAGCGAAATTCTATCACATTTGTTCAATTTACGTCGCTCCTATTACAGATAGCTTATTGGGCTTAGCAGCATCACAAAGCGCATGAAATGACGAGTGAAATGCACTATTAAACTTCTATGATAGGGCAATCAGAGACCCGATTAGATCATTTTATATTTTGTTTAATATAAGATTTCAGGGAAATTTTATCACATTTGTTCAATTTACGTCGCTCCTATTTCAGATAGCGTACTGGGCTAGGCGGCATCTTAAAGCGCGTGGAATGTCAAGTAAACTGCACTATTAAATTTCTATGATAGGGCAATCAGAGACCCGCTTAGATCATTTTATATTTTGGTTAACATAAGAATTCAGCGAAATTCTATCACATTTGTTCAATTTACGTCGCTCCTATTACAGATAGCTTATTGGGCTTAGCGGCATCACAAAGCGCATGAAATGACGAGTGAAATGCACTATTAAACTTCGATGATAGGGCAATCAGAGACCCGATTAGATCATTTTATATTTTGTTTAATATGGGATTTCAGGGAAATTTTATCACGTTTGTTCAATTTACGTCGCTCCTATTTCAGATAGCGAACTCGGCTAACCGGCATCTCAAAGCGCATGAAATGGATAATAAAATGCACTATTAAACTTCTAGGCTATGGCGATCAGAGCCCCGATCAGATCATTTTACATTATGGTTAATAAAAAAATTCACCGAAATTCTATCACATTTGTTCAACTTCTGTCATTCCTACTTCAGATAGCGTATTGGGCTAAGCGGCATCTCAAAGCGCATGAAATGGCGAGTAAAATGCACTATTAAACTTCTAGGGTAGGTGAAACAGAGTCCCGATGAGATCATTTTATATTATGGTTAATTTAAGAATTCAGCGAAATTCTATCACATTTGTTCAATTTACGTCGCTCCTATTTCAGATAGCATACTGGGCTAGGCGGCATCTTAAAGCGCGTGGAATGGCGAGTAAAATGCACTACTAAACTTCTATGATAGGGCAATCAGAGACCCGATTAGATCATTTTATATTTTGGTTAATATAAGAGTTCAGCGAAATTCTATCACATTTGTTCAATTTACGTCGCTCCTATTTCAAATAGCTTATTGGGCTTAGTGGCATCTCAAAGCGCATGAAGTGGCGAATAAAATGCACTATTAAACTTGTAGGCTAGGGCGAACAGAGACCCGATCAGATCATTTTACATTATGGTTAATAAAAAAATTCAGCGAAATTCTATCACATTTGTTCAACTTCTGTCGCTCCTATTTCAGATAGCGTATTGGGCTAAGCGGCATCTCAAAGCGCATGAAATGGCGAGTAAAATGCACTATTAACCTTCTAGGGTAGGTCAGACAGAGTCCCGATGAGATCATTTTATATTATGGTTAATTTAAGAATTCAGCGAAATTCTATCACATTTGTCCAATTTACGTCGCTCCTATTTCAGATAGCATACTGGGCTAGGCGGCATCTTAAAGCGCGTGGAATGGCGAGTAAAATGCACTACGAAACTTCTACGATAGGGCAATCAGAGACCCGATTAGATCATTTTATATTTTGGTTAATATAAGAATTCAGCGAAATTCTATCACATTTGTTCAATTTACGTCGCTCCTATTTCAGATAGCTTATAGGGCTTAGCGGCATCTCAAAGCGCATGAAATGGCGAGTGAAATGCACTATTAAACTTCTAGGCTAGGGCGAACAGAGACCAGATTAGATCATTTTACATTTTGGTTAATAAAAGAATTCAGCGAAATTCTATCACATTTGTTCAATTTACGTCGCTCCTATTTCAGATAGCATATTGGGCTAAGCGGCATCTCAAAGCGCATGAAATGACGAGTGAAATGCACTATTAAAATTCTATGATAGGGCAATCAGAGACCCGATTAGATCATTTTATATTATGGTTAATTTAAGAATTCAGCAAAATTCCATCACATTTGTTCAATTTACGTCGCTCCTATTTCAGATAGCGTACTGGGCTAGGCGGTATCTAAAAGCGCATGAAATGGCGAGTATAATGCACTATTAAACTTCTAGGATAAGGCAAACAGAGACCCGATTAGATCATTTTATATTACGCTTAATATGAGAATGCAGCGTAATTCTATCACATTTGTTCAACTTACGTCGCTCCTATTTCAGATAGCGTACTGGGATAGGCGGCATCTCAAAGCGCATGAAATGGCGAGTGAAATGCACTATTAGACTTCTATGGTAGGGCGAACAGAGACCCGATTAGATCATTTTACATTAAGGTTGATATAAGAATTCACGGAAATTCTATCACATTTGTTCAATTTACGTCGCTCCTGTTTCAGATAGCGTACTGGGCTAGGCGGCATCTAAAAGCGCATGAAATGCCGAGTATAATGCACTATTAAACTTCTAGGATAACGCAAACAGAGACCCGATTAGATCATTTTATATTATGGTTAATTTAAGAATTCAGCGAAATTCTATCACATTTGTTCAATTTACGTCGCTCCTATTTCAGATAGCATATTGGGCTAAGCGGCATCTCAAAGCGCATGAAATGACGAGTGAAATGCACTATTAAAATTCTATGATAGGGCAATCAGAGACCCGATTAGATCATTTTATATTATGGTTAATTTAAGAATTCAGCAAAATTCTATCACATTTGTTCAATTCACGTCGCTCCTATTTCAGATAGCGTACTAGGCGAGGCGGCATCTTAAAGCGCGTGGAATGTCAAGTAAACTGCACTATTAAATTTCTATGATAGGGAAATCAGAGACCCGATTAGATCATTTTATATTTTGGTTAACATAAGAATTCAGCGAAATTCTATCACATTTGTTCAATTTACGTCGCTCCTATTACAGATAGCTTATTGGGCTTAGCAGCATCACAAAGCGCATGAAATGACGAGTGAAATGCACTATTAAACTTCTATGATAGGGCAATCAGAGACCCGATTAGATCATTTTATATTTTGTTTAATATAAGATTTCAGGGAAATTTTATCACATTTGTTCAATTTACGTCGCTCCTATTTCAGATAGCGAACTCTGCTAAGCGGCATCTCAAAGCGCATGAAATGGCGAATAAAATGCACTATTAAACTTCTAGGCTATGGCGATCAGAGCCCCGATCAGATCATTTTACATTATGGTTAATAAAAGACCTCAGCGAAATTCTATCACATTTGTTCAACTTACGTCTCTGCTATTTCAGATAGTGTACTGGGCTAGGCGGCATCTTAAAGCGTGTGGAATGGCGAGTAAAATGCACTACGAAACTTCTACGATAGGGCAATCAGAGACCCGATTAGATCATTTTATATTTTGGTTAATATAAGACTTCAGCGAAATTCTATCACATTTGTTCAATTTACGTCGCTCCTATTTCAGATAGCTTATAGGGCTTAGCGGCATCTCAAAGCGCATGAAATGGCGAGTGAAATGCACTATTAAACTTCTAGGCTAGGGCGAACAGAGACCAGATTAGATCATTTTACATTTTGGTTAATAAAAGAATTCAGCGAAATTCTATCACATTTGTTCAATCTACGTCGCTCCTATTTCAGATAGCATATTGGGCTAAGCGGCATCTCAAAGCGCATGAAATGACGAGTGTAATGCACTATTAAAATTCTATGATAGGGCAATCAGAGACCCGATTAGATCATTTTATATTATGGTTAATTTAAGAATTCAGCAAAATTCCATCACATTTGTTCAATTTACGTCGCTCCTATTTCAGATAGCGTACTGGGCTAGGCGGTATCTAAAAGCGCATGAAATGGCGAGTATAATGCACTATTAAACTTCTAGGATAACGCAAACAGAGACCCGATTAGATCATTTTATATTATGGTTAATTTAAGAATTCAGCGAAATTCTATCACATTTGTTCAATTTACGTCGCTCCTATTTCAGATAGCATACTGGGCTAGGCGGCATCTTAAAGCGCGTGGAGTGGCGAGTAAAACGCGCTATTAAACTTCTAGGATAAGGCAAACAGAGACCCGATTAGATCATTTTATATTACGCTTAATATGAGAATGCAGCGTAATTCTATCACATTTGTTCAACTTACGTCGCTCCTATTTCAGATAGCGTACTGGGATAGGCGGCATCTCAAAGCGCATGAAATGGCGAGTGAAATGCACTATTAGACTTCTATGGTAGGGCGAACAGAGACCCGATTAGATCATTTTACATTAAGGTTGATATAAGAATTCACGGAAATTCTATCACATTTGTTCAATTTACGTCGCTCCTGTTTCAGATAGCGTACTGGGCTAGGCGGCATCTAAAAGCGCATGAAATGCCGAGTATAATGCACTATTAAACTTCTAGGATAACGCAAACAGAGACCCGATTAGATCATTTTATATTATGGTTAATTTAAGAATTCAGCGAAATTCTATCACATTTGTTCAATTCACGTCGCTCCTATTTCAGATAGCGTACTAGGCGAGGCGGCATCTTAAAGCGCGTGGAATGTCAAGTAAACTGCACTATTAAATTTCTATGATAGGGAAATCAGAGACCCGATTAGATCATTTTATATTTTGGTTAACATAAGAATTCAGCGAAATTCTATCACATTTGTTCAATTTACGTCGCTCCTATTACAGATAGCTTATTGGGCTTAGCAGCATCACAAAGCGCATGAAATGACGAGTGAAATGCACTATTAAACTTCTATGATAGGGCAATCAGAGACCCGATTAGATCATTTTATATTTTGTTTAATATAAGATTTCAGGGAAATTTTATCACATTTGTTCAATTTACGTCGCTCCTATTTCAGATAGCGAACTCTGCTAAGCGGCATCTCAAAGCGCATGAAATGGCGAATAAAATGCACTATTAAACTTCTAGGCTATGGCGATCAGAGCCCCGATCAGATCATTTTACATTATGGTTAATAAAAGACCTCAGCGAAATTCTATCACATTTGTTCAACTTACGTCTCTGCTATTTCAGATAGTGTACTGGGCTAGGCGGCATCTTAAAGCGTGTGGAATGGCAAGTAAAATGCACTATTAAACTTCTATGATAGGGCAATCAGAGACCCGATTAGATCATTTTATATGTAGGTTAATATAAGAATTCAGCGAAATTCTATCACATTTGTTCAATTTACGTCGCTCCTATTCCAGATAGCATATTGTGCTAAGCGGCATCTCAAAGCGCATGAAATGGCGAGCAAAATGCACAATTAAACTTCTAGGGTAGGTCAAACAGAGTCCCGATGAGATCATTTCATATTATTGTTAATTTAAGAATTCAGCGAAATTCTATCACATTTGTTCAATTTACGTCGCTCCTATTTCAGATAGCATACTGGGCTAGGCGGCATCTTAAAGCGCGTGGAATGGCGAGTAAAATGCACTACTAAACTTCTATGATAGGGCAATCAGAGACCCGATTAGATCATTTTATATTTTGGTTAATATAAGAGTTCAGCGAAATTCTATCACATTTGATCAATTTACGTCGCTCCTATTTCAGATAGCTTATTGGGCTTAGCGGCATCTCAAAGCGCATGAAATGACGAGTGAAATGCACTATTAAACTTCTAGGGTAGGGCAAACAGAGACCCGATTAGGTTATTTTATATTATGGTTAATTTAAGATTTCAATGAAATTCTATCACATTTGTTCAATTTACGTCGCTCCTATTACAGGTAGCTTATTGGGCTCAGCGGCATCTCAAAGCGCATGAAATGACGAGTGAAATGCACTATTAAACTTCTAGGGTAGGGCAAACAGGGACCCGATTAGATCATTTTATATTATGGTTAATTTAAGAATTCAGCGAAATTCTATCACATTTGTTCAATTTACGTCGCTCCTATTTCAGATAGCATACTGGGCTAGGCGGCATGTTAAAGCGCGTGGAGTGGCGAGTAAAACGCGCTATTAAACTTCTAGGATAAGGCAAACAGAGACCCGATTAGATCATTTTATATTACGCTTAATATGAGAATGCAGCGTAATTCTATCACATTTGTTCAACTTACGTCGCTCCTATTTCAGTTAGCGTACTGGGATAGGCGGCATCTCAAAGCGCATGAAATGGCGAGTGAAATGCACTATTAGACTTCTATGGTAGGGCGAACAGAGACCCGATTAGATCATTTTACATTAAGGTTGATATAAGAATTCACGGAAATTCTATCACATTTGTTCAATTTACGTCGCTCCTATTTCAGATAGCGAACTCAGCTAAGCGGCATCTCAAAGCGCATGAAATGGCGAATAAAATGCACTAATAAACTTCTAGGCTAGGGCGAACAGAGCCCCGATCAGATCATTTTACATTAAGGTTAATATCAGGATTCACGGAAATTCTATCACATTTGTTCAATTTACGTCGCTCCTATTTCAGATAGCGTATTGGGCTATGCGGCATCTCAAAGCCCATGAAATGGCGAGTAAAATGCACTATTAAACTTCTAGGGTAGGACAAACAGAGACCCGATTAGATCATTTCATATTATGGTTAATTTAAGAATTCAGCTAAATTCTATCACATTTGTTCAATTTACGTCGCTCCTATTTCAGATAGCGTATTGGGATATGCGGCATCTCAAAGCGCATGAAATGGCGAGTAAAATGCACCATTAAACTTCTAGGATAAGCCAAACAGAGACACGATTAGATCATTTTATATTACGGTTAATATAAGAATTCAGCGTAATTCTATCACATTTGTTCAATTTACGTCGCTCGTATTTCAAATAGCGTATTGGGCTAAGCGGCAACTCAAAGCGCATGAAATGGCGAGTGAAATGCACCATTAAACTTCTAGGATAAGCCAAACAGAGACCCGATTAGATCATTTTATATTACGGTTAATATAAGAATTCAGCGTAATTCTATCACATTTGTTCCACTTACGTCGCTCCTATTTTAGATAGCGTATTGGGCTAAGCGGCATCTCATCGCGCATGAAATGGCGAGTGAAATGCACCATTAGACTTCTATGGTAGGGCGAACAGAGACCCGATTAGATCATTTTACATTAAGGTTAATATAAGGATTCACAGAAATTCTATCACATTTGTTCAATTTACGTCGCTCCTATTTCAGATAGCGTACTGGGCCAGGCGGCATCTCAAAGCGCATGAAATGGCAAGTGAAATGCACCATTAAACTTCTAGGATAAGCCAAACAGAGACCCGATTAGATCATTTTATATTACGGTTAATATAAGAATTCAGCGTAATTCTATCACATTTGTTCAATTTACGTCGCTCGTATTTCAAATAGCGTATTGGGCTAAGCGGCATCTCAAAGCGCACGAAATGGCGAGTGAAATGCACTATTAGACTTCTATGGTAGGGCGAACAGAGATCCGATTAGATCATTTTACATTAAGGTTAATATAAGAATTCAGCGTAATTCTATCACATTTGTTCAACTTACGTCGCTCCTATTTCAGATAGCGTACTGGGCTATGCGGCATCTTAAAGCGCGTGGAATGGCGAGTAAAATGCACTACTAAACTTCTATGATAGGGCAATCAGAGACCCGATTAGATCATTTTCTATTTTGGTTAATATAAGTATTCAGCGAAATTCTATCACATTTGTTCAATTTACGTCGCTCCTATTTCAGATAGCGTATTGGGCTAAGCGGCATCTCAAAGCGCATGAAATGGCGAGTGAAATGCACTATCAAACTTCTAGGATAATTCAAACAGAGACCCGATTAGATCATTTTATATTACGGTTAATATAAGAATTCAGCGAAATTCTATCACATTTGTTCAATTTACGTCTCTCCTATTTCAAATAGCGTATTGGGCTAAGCGGCATCTCAAAGCGCATGAAATGGCGAGTGAAATGCACTATTAGACTTCTATGGTAGGGCGAACAGAGACCCGATTAGATCATTTTACATTAAGGTTAATATAAGAATTCACGGAAATTCTATCACATTTGTTCAATTTACGTCGCTCCTATTTCAGATAGCGTATTGGGCTAAGCGGCATCTCAAAGCGCATGAAATGGCGAGTAAAATGCACTACTAAACTTCTATGATAGGGCAATCAGAGACCCGATTAGATCATTTTATATTTTGTATAATAAAAGATTTCAGGGAAATTCTATCACATTTGTTCAATTTACGTCGCTCCTATTTCAGATAGCGTATTGAGCTAAGCGGCATCTCAAAGCGCATGAAATGGCGAGTAAAATGCGCTATTAAACTTCTAGGCTATGGCGAACAGAGACCCGATTAGATCATTTTACATTATGGTTCATAAAAGAATTCAGCGAAATTCTATCACATTTGTTCAATTTTCGTCGCTCCTATTTCAGATAGCGTATTGGGCGAAGCGGCATCTCAAAGCGCCTGAAATGGCGAATAAAATGCACTATTAAACTTCTAGGGTAGGGCAAACAGAGACCCGATTAGATCATTTTATATTATAGTGAATTTAAGAGTTCAGCGAAATTCTCTCACATTTGTTCAATTTACGTCGCTCCTATTTCAGATAGCGTATTGGGCTAAGCGGCATCTCAAAGCGCATGAAATGGCGAGTAAAATGCACTATTAAACTTCTAGGATAAGGCAAACAGAGACCCGATTAGATCATTTTATATTACGGTTTATATAAGAATTCAGCGTAATCCTATCACATTTGTTCAACTTACGTCGCT
Organism: Macropis europaea; assembly: GCA_916610135.2. Lineage (NCBI taxonomy): Eukaryota > Metazoa > Arthropoda > Insecta > Hymenoptera > Melittidae > Macropis > Macropis europaea. Next base: position 383,689 of record CAKAJE020001527.1, on the reverse strand, counting down.
CCTATTTCAGATAGCGTACTGGGCTAGGCGGCATCTTAAAGCGCGTGGAATGGCGAGTAAAATGCACTATTAAAATTCTATGATAGGGCAATCAGAGACCCGATTAGATCATTTTATATTATGGTTAATATAAGATTTCAGGGAAATTTTATCACATTTGTTCAATTTACGTCGCTCCTATTTCAGATAGCGAACTCGGCTAAGCGGCATCTCAAAGCGCATGAAATGGCGAATAAAATGCACTATTAAACTTCTAGGCTAGGGCGAACAGAGACCCGATCAGATCATTTTACATTATGGTTAATAAAAGAATTCAGCGAAATTCTATCACATTCGTTCAAATTACGTCGCTCCTATTTGAGATAGCGTATTAGGCTAAGCGGCATCTCAAAGCGCATGAAATGGCGAGTAAAATGCACTATTAAACTTCTAGCGTAGGGCAAACAGAGACCCGATTAGATCATTTTATATTATGGTTAATTTAAGAATTCAGCGAAATTCTATCACATTTGTTCAATTTACGTCGCTCCTATTTCAAATAGCGTATTGGGCTAAGCGGCATCTCAAAGCGCATGAAATGGCGAGTACAATGCAATACTAAACTTCTAGGATAAGGCAAACAGAGACCCGATTAGATCATTTTATATTACCGTTAATATAAGAGTTCAGCGTAATTCTATCACATTTGTTCCACTTACGTCGCTCCTATTTTAGATAGCGTACTGGGCTAGGCGACAGCTTAAAGCGCGTGGAATGGCGAGTGAAATGCACTACTAAACTTCTATGATAGGGCAATCAGAGACCCGATTAGATCATTTTATATTTTGTATAACAAAAGATTTCAGGGAAATTCTATCACATTTGTTCAATTTACGTCGCTCCTATTTCAGATAGCGTATTGAGCTAAGCGGCATCTCAACGCGCATGAAATGGCGAATAAAATGCGCTATTAAACTTCTAGGCTATGGCGAACAGAGACCCGATTAGATCATTTTACAATATGGTTAATAAAAGTATTCAGCGAAATTCTATCACATTTGTTCAATTTACATCGCTCCTATTTCAGATAGCGTATTGGGCTACGCGGCATCTCAAAGCGCATGAAATGGCGAGTGAAATGCACTATCAAACTTCTAGGATAATTCAAACAGAGACCCGATTAGATCATTTTATATTACGGTTAATATAAGAATTCAGCGTAATTCTATCACATTTGTTCAACTTACGTCGCTCCTATTTCAGTTAGCGTACTGGGCTAGGCGGCATCTTAAAGCGCGTGGAATGGCGAGTAAAATACACTATTAAACTTCTAGGGTAGGGCAAACAGAGACCCGATTAGATCATTTTACATTAAGGTTATCATAAGAATTCAGCAAAATTCTATCACATTTGTTCAATTTACGTCGCTCCTATTTCAGACAGCGTATTGGGCTACGCGGCATCTCAAAGCGCATGAAATGGCGAGTACAATGCACTATTAAACTTCTAGGGTAAGGCAAACGGAGACCCGAATAGATCATTTTACATTATAGTTAATTTAAGAATTCAGCGAAATTCTATCACATTTGTTCAATTTACGTCTCTCCTATTTCAGATTGCGTATTGGGCTAAGCGGCATCTCAAAGCGCATGAAATGGCGAGTGAAATGCACTATCAAACTTCTAGGATAATTCAAACAGAGACCCGATTAGATCATTTTATATTACGGTTAATATAAGAATTCAGCGTAATTCTATCACATTTGTTCAACTTACGTCGCTCCTATTTCAGTTAGCGTACTGGGCTAGGCGGCATCTTAAAGCGCGTGGAATGGCGAGTAAAATGCACTACTAAACTTCTATGATAGGGCAATCAGAGACCCGATTAGATCATTTTATATTTTGGTTAATATAAGTATTCAGCGAAATTCTATCACATTTGTTCAATTTACGTCGCTCCTATTTCAGATAGCGTATTGGGCTAAGCGGCATCTCAAAGCGCATGAACTGGCGAGTGAAATGCACTATCAAACTTCTAGGATAATTCAAACAGAGACCCGATTAGATAATTTTATATTACGGTTAATATAAGAATTCAGCGAAATTCTATCACATTTGTTCAATTTACGTCTCTCCTATTTCAGATAGCGTATCGGGCTAAGCGGACTCTCAAAGCGCATGAAATGACGAGTAAAATGCACTATTAAACTTTTATGATAGGGCAATCAGAGATCCGATTAGATCATTTTATAATTTGGTTAATATAAGAATTAAGCGTAATTTTATCACATTTGTTCAATTTACGTCGCTCCTATTTCAGATAGCTTATTGGCCTAAGCGGCATCTCAAAGCGCATGAAATGGCGAGTGAAATGCACCATTAGACTTCTATGGTAGGGCGAACAGAGACCCGATTAGATCATTTTCATTAAGGTTAATATAAGAATTCAGGGAAATTCTATCACATTTGTTCAATTTACGTCGCTCCTATTTCAGATAGCGTATTGGGCTATGCGGCATCTCAAAGCGCATGAAATGAGGAGTAAAATGCGCTATTAAATTTCTAGGGTAGGGCAAGCAGAGACCCGCTTAGATCATTTTATATTATGCTTATTTTAAGAATTCAGCGAAATTCTATCACATTTGTTCAATTTACGTCGCTCCTATTTCAGATAGCGTATTGGTCTAAGCGGCATCTCAAAGCGCATGAAATGGCGAATAAAATGCACTATTAAACTTCTAGGGTAAGGCAAACAGAGACCCGATTAGATGATTTTATATTACGGTTAATAAAAGAATTCAGCGAAATTCTATCACATTTGTTCAATTTACATCGCTCCTATTTCTGATAGCGTATTGGGCTAAGCGGCATCTCAGAGCGCATGAAATGGCGAGTAAAATGCACTATTAAACTTCTCGGCTAGGGCGAACAGAGACCCGATTATATCATTTTACATTATGGTTAATAAAAGAATTCAGCGAAATTCTATCACATTTGTTCAATTTACATCGCTCCTATTTCAGATAGCGTATTGGGATAAGCGGCATCTCAAAGCGCATGAAATGACGAGTAAAATGCACTATTAAACTTCTAGGGTAGGGCAAACAGAGACCCGATTAGATAATTTCATATTATAGTTAATTTAAGAATTCAGCGAAATTCAATCACATTTGTTCAATTTACGTCGCTCCTACTTCAGAGTGCGTATTGGGCTAAGCTGCATCTCAAAGCGCATGAAATGGTGAGTGAAATGCACTATCAAACTTCTAGGATAATTCAAACCGAGACCCGATTAGATCATTTTATATTACGGTTAATATAAGAATTCAGCGTAATTCTATCACATTTGTTCAACTTACGTCGCTCCTATTTCAGATAGCGTACTGGGCTACGCGGCATCTCAAAGCGCATGAAATGCCGAATACTATGCACTACTAAACTTCTAAGCTAGGGCGAACAGAGACCCGATTAGATCAGTTTACATTATGGTTAATAAAAGAATTCAGCGAAATTCTATCACATTTGTTCAATTTACGTCGCTCCTATTTCAGATAGCGTATTGGGCTAAGCGGCATCTCAAAGCGCATGAAATGGCGAATGAAATGCACTATTAAACTTCTACGCCAGGGCGAACAGAGACCCGATTAGATCATTTTACATTATCGTTAATAAAAGAATTCAGCGAAATTCTAACACATTTGTTCAATTTACATCGCTCCTATTTCAGATAGCGTATTGGGCTAAGCGGCATCTCAAAGCGCATGAAATGGCGAGTAAAATGCACTATTAAACTTCTAGGGTAGGGCAAACAGAGGCCCGATTAGATCAATTTATATTATGGTTAATTTAAGAATTCAGCGAAATTCTATCACATTTGTTCAATTTACGTCGCTCCTATTTCAGATAGCGTATTGGGCTAAGCGGCATCTCAAAGCGCATGAAATGGCGAATGAAATGCACTATTAAACTTCTAGGCCAGGGCGAACAGAGACCCGATTAGATCATTTTACATTATCGTTAATAAAAGAATTCAGCGAAATTCTAACACATTTGTTCAATTTACATCGCTCCTATTTCAGATAGCGTATTGGGCTAAGCGGCATCTCAAAGCGCATGAAATGACGAGTAAAATGCACTATTAAACTTCTAGGGTAGGGCAAACAGAGACCCGGTCAGATAATTTCATATTATAGTTAATTTAAGTATTCAGAGAAATTCTATCACATTTGTTCAATTTACGTCGCTCCTATTTCAGATTGCGTATTGGGCTAAGCGGCATCTCAAAGCGCATGAAATGGCGAGTAAAATGCACTATCAAACTTCTAGGATAATTCAAACAGAGACCCGATTAGATCATTTTATATTACGGTTAATATGAGAATTCAGCGTAATTCTATCACATTTGTTCAATTTACGTCTCTCCTACTTCAGATAGCGTATTGGGCTACGCGGCATCTCAAAGCGCATGAAATGACGAGTAAAATGCACGATTAAACTTCTAGGGTAGGGCGAACAGAGCCCGAACAGATCATTTTCCATTAAGGTTAATATAAGAATTCAGGGAAATCTATCACATTTGTTCAATTCACGTCGCTCCTATGTCAGATAGCGTACTGGGCTAGACGGCATCTTAAAGCGCATGAAATGACGAGTGGAATGCACTATTAAACTTCTAGGGTAGGGCGAACAGAGACTCGATTAGATCATTTTACATTAATGTTAATATGAGAATTCAGCGAAATTCTATCACATTTGTTCAATTTACGTCAGTCATATTTCAGATAGCGTATTGGGCTAAGCGGCACCTCAAAGCGCAAGAAATGGCGAGTAAAATTCACTATTAAGCTTCTAGGGTAGGGCAAACAGAGACCCGATTAGATCATTTTACATTAAGGTTATCATAAGAATTCAGCAAAATTCTATCACATTTGTTCAATTTACGTCGCTCCTATTTCAGACAGCGTATTGGGCTACGCGGCATCTCAACGCGCATGAAATGGCGAGTACAATGCACTATTAAACTTCTAGGGTAAGGCAAACGGAGACCCGAATAGATCATTTTACATTATAGTTAATTTAAGAATTCAGCGAAATTCTATCACATTTGTTCAATTTACGTCTCTCCTATTTCAGATTGCGTATTGGGCTAAGCGGCATCTCAAAGCGCATGAAATGGCGAGTGAAATGCACTATCAAACTTCTAGGATAATTCAAACAGAGACCCGATTAGATCATTTTATATTACGGTTAATATAAGAATTCAGCGTAATTCTATCACATTTGTTCAACTTACGTCGCTCCTATTTCAGTTAGCGTACTGGGCTAGGCGGCATCTTAAAGCGCGTGGAATGGCGAGTAAAATACACTATTAAACTTCTAGGGTAGGGCAAACAGAGACCCGATTAGATCATTTTACATTAAGGTTATCATAAGAATTCAGCAAAATTCTATCACATTTGTTCAATTTACGTCGCTCCTATTTCAGACAGCGTATTGGGCTACGCGGCATCTCAAAGCGCATGAAATGGCGAGTACAATGCACTATTAAACTTCTAGGGTAAGGCAAACGGAGACCCGAATAGATCATTTTACATTATAGTTAATTTAAGAATTCAGCGAAATTCTATCACATTTGTTCAATTTACGTCTCTCCTATTTCAGATTGCGTATTGGGCTAAGCGGCATCTCAAAGCGCATGAAATGGCGAGTGAAATGCACTATCAAACTTCTAGGATAATTCAAACAGAGACCCGATTAGATCATTTTATATTACGGTTAATATAAGAATTCAGCGTAATTCTATCACATTTGTTCAACTTACGTCGCTCCTATTTCAGTTAGCGTACTGGGCTAGGCGGCATCTTAAAGCGCGTGGAATGGCGAGTAAAATGCACTACTAAACTTCTATGATAGGGCAATCAGAGACCCGATTAGATCATTTTATATTTTGGTTAATATAAGTATTCAGCGAAATTCTATCACATTTGTTCAATTTACGTCGCTCCTATTTCAGATAGCGTATTGGGCTAAGCGGCATCTCAAAGCGCATGAACTGGCGAGTGAAATGCACTATCAAACTTCTAGGATAATTCAAACAGAGACCCGATTAGATAATTTTATATTACGGTTAATATAAGAATTCAGCGAAATTCTATCACATTTGTTCAATTTACGTCTCTCCTATTTCAGATAGCGTATCGGGCTAAGCGGACTCTCAAAGCGCATGAAATGACGAGTAAAATGCACTATTAAACTTTTATGATAGGGCAATCAGAGATCCGATTAGATCATTTTATAATTTGGTTAATATAAGAATTAAGCGTAATTTTATCACATTTGTTCAATTTACGTCGCTCCTATTTCAGATAGCTTATTGGCCTAAGCGGCATCTCAAAGCGCATGAAATGGCGAGTGAAATGCACCATTAGACTTCTATGGTAGGGCGAACAGAGACCCGATTAGATCATTTTCATTAAGGTTAATATAAGAATTCAGGGAAATTCTATCACATTTGTTCAATTTACGTCGCTCCTATTTCAGATAGCGTATTGGGCTATGCGGCATCTCAAAGCGCATGAAATGAGGAGTAAAATGCGCTATTAAATTTCTAGGGTAGGGCAAGCAGAGACCCGCTTAGATCATTTTATATTATGCTTATTTTAAGAATTCAGCGAAATTCTATCACATTTGTTCAATTTACGTCGCTCCTATTTCAGATAGCGTATTGGTCTAAGCGGCATCTCAAAGCGCATGAAATGGCGAATAAAATGCACTATTAAACTTCTAGGGTAAGGCAAACAGAGACCCGATTAGATGATTTTATATTACGGTTAATAAAAGAATTCAGCGAAATTCTATCACATTTGTTCAATTTACATCGCTCCTATTTCTGATAGCGTATTGGGCTAAGCGGCATCTCAGAGCGCATGAAATGGCGAGTAAAATGCACTATTAAACTTCTCGGCTAGGGCGAACAGAGACCCGATTATATCATTTTACATTATGGTTAATAAAAGAATTCAGCGAAATTCTATCACATTTGTTCAATTTACATCGCTCCTATTTCAGATAGCGTATTGGGATAAGCGGCATCTCAAAGCGCATGAAATGACGAGTAAAATGCACTATTAAACTTCTAGGGTAGGGCAAACAGAGACCCGATTAGATAATTTCATATTATAGTTAATTTAAGAATTCAGCGAAATTCTATCACATTTGTTCAATTTACGTCGCTCCTATTTCAGAGTGCGTATTGGGCTAAGCTGCATCTCAAAGCGCATGAAATGGTGAGTGAAATGCACTATCAAACTTCTAGGATAATTCAAACCGAGACCCGATTAGATCATTTTATATTACGGTTAATATAAGAATTCAGCGTAATTCTATCACATTTGTTCAACTTACGTCGCTCCTATTTCAGATAGCGTACTGGGCTACGCGGCATCTCAAAGCGCATGAAATGCCGAATACTATGCACTACTAAACTTCTAAGCTAGGGCGAACAGAGACCCGATTAGATCAGTTTACATTATGGTTAATAAAAGAATTCAGCGAAATTCTATCACATTTGTTCAATTTACGTCGCTCCTATTTCAGATAGCGTATTGGGCTAAGCGGCATCTCAAAGCGCATGAAATGGCGAATGAAATGCACTATTAAACTTCTACGCCAGGGCGAACAGAGACCCGATTAGATCATTTTACATTATCGTTAATAAAAGAATTCAGCGAAATTCTAACACATTTGTTCAATTTACATCGCTCCTATTTCAGATAGCGTATTGGGCTAAGCGGCATCTCAAAGCGCATGAAATGGCGAGTAAAATGCACTATTAAACTTCTAGGGTAGGGCAAACAGAGGCCCGATTAGATCAATTTATATTATGGTTAATTTAAGAATTCAGCGAAATTCTATCACATTTGTTCAATTTACGTCGCTCCTATTTCAGATAGCGTATTGGGCTAAGCGGCATCTCAAAGCGCATGAAATGGCGAATGAAATGCACTATTAAACTTCTAGGCCAGGGCGAACAGAGACCCGATTAGATCATTTTACATTATCGTTAATAAAAGAATTCAGCGAAATTCTAACACATTTGTTCAATTTACATCGCTCCTATTTCAGATAGCGTATTGGGCTAAGCGGCATCTCAAAGCGCATGAAATGACGAGTAAAATGCACTATTAAACTTCTAGGGTAGGGCAAACAGAGACCCGGTCAGATAATTTCATATTATAGTTAATTTAAGTATTCAGAGAAATTCTATCACATTTGTTCAATTTACGTCGCTCCTATTTCAGATTGCGTATTGGGCTAAGCGGCATCTCAAAGCGCATGAAATGGCGAGTAAAATGCACTATCAAACTTCTAGGATAATTCAAACAGAGACCCGATTAGATCATTTTATATTACGGTTAATATGAGAATTCAGCGTAATTCTATCACATTTGTTCAATTTACGTCTCTCCTACTTCAGATAGCGTATTGGGCTACGCGGCATCTCAAAGCGCATGAAATGACGAGTAAAATGCACGATTAAACTTCTAGGGTAGGGCGAACAGAGCCCGAACAGATCATTTTCCATTAAGGTTAATATAAGAATTCAGGGAAATCTATCACATTTGTTCAATTCACGTCGCTCCTATGTCAGATAGCGTACTGGGCTAGACGGCATCTTAAAGCGCATGAAATGACGAGTGGAATGCACTATTAAACTTCTAGGGTAGGGCGAACAGAGACTCGATTAGATCATTTTACATTAATGTTAATATGAGAATTCAGCGAAATTCTATCACATTTGTTCAATTTACGTCAGTCATATTTCAGATAGCGTATTGGGCTAAGCGGCACCTCAAAGCGCAAGAAATGGCGAGTAAAATTCACTATTAAGCTTCTAGGGTAGGGCAAACAGAGACCCGATTAGATCATTTTATATTATGGTTAATTTAAGAATTCAGCGAAATTCTATCACATTTGTTCAATTTACGTCGCTCCTATTTCAGACAGCGTATTGGGCTACGCGGCATCTCAAAGCGCATGAAATGGCGAGTACAATGCACTATTAAACTTCTAGCGTAACGCAAACAGAGACCCGATTAGATCATTTTATATTACGGTTAATATAAGAATTCAGCGTAATTCTATCACATTTGTTCAACTTACGTCGCTCCTATTTCAGATAGCGTACTGGGCTGGACGGCATCTTAAAGCGCGTGGAAGGGCGAGTAAAATGCACTATGAAACTTCTATGATAGGGCAATCAGAGACCCGATTAGATCATTTTATATTTTGTTTAATATAAGATTTCAAGGAAATTCTATCACATTTGTTCAATTTACGTCGCTCCTATTACAGATAGCGTATTGGGCTAACCGGCATCTCAAAGCGCATGAATTGGCGAATAAAATGCACTATTAAACTTCTAGGCTAGGGCGAACAGAGACCCGATTAGATCATTTTACATTATGGTTAATAAAAGAATTCAGCGAAATTCTATCACATTTGTTCAATTTACGTCGCTCCTATTTCAGATAGCGTATTGGGCTATACGGCATCTGAAAGCGCATGAAATGGCGAGTAAAATGCACTGTTAAACTTCTAGGGTAGGGCAAACAGAGACCGGATTAGATCATTTGTTATTATGGTTAATTTAAGAATTCAGCGAAATTCTATCACATTTGTTCAATTTATGTCGCTCCTGTTTCAGATAGCGTATTGGGCTAAGCGGCATCTCGAAGCGCATGAAATGGCGAGTATAATGCACTATTAAACTTCTAGGGTAAGGCAAACAGAGGCCCGATTACATCATTTTATATAACGGTTAATATAAGAATGCAGCGTAATTCTATCACATTTGTTCAACTTACGTCGCTCATATTTCAGATAGCGTACTGGGCTAGGCGGCATCTTAAAGCGCATGAAATGGCGAGTAAAATGCACTGTTAAACATCTATGATAGGGCAAACAGAGGCCCGATTACATCATTTTACATTAAGGTTAATATAAGAATTCAGGGAAATTCTATCACATTTGTTCAATTTACGTCGCTCCTATTCCAGATAACGTATTGGGCTAAGCGGCATCTCATAGCGCATGAAATGGCGAGTAAAATGCACTATTAAACTTCTAGGGTAGGGCAAGCAGAGACCCGATTAGATCATTTTATATTATTGTTAATTTAAGAATTCAGCGAAATTCTATCACATTTGTTCAATTTGCGTCGCTCCTATTTCAGATAGCGTATTGGGCTAAGCGGCATCTCAAAGCGCATGAAATGACGAGTAAAATGCAATACTAAACTTCTAGGATAAGGCAAACAGAGACCCGATTAGATCATTTTATATTACGGTTAATATAAGAATTCAGCGTAATTCTATCACATTTGTTCAACTTACGTCGCTCCTAATTTAGATAGCGTACTGGGCTAGGCGGCATCTTAAAGCGCGTGGAATGGCGAGTAAACTGCACTGCTAAACTTCTATGATAGGGCAATCAGAGACCCGATTAGATCATTTTATATTTTGTTTAATATAAGATTTCAGGGAAATTCTATCACATTTGTTCAATTTACGTAGCTCCTATTTCAGATAGCGTATTGAGCTAAGCGGCATCTCAAAGCGCATGAAATGGCGAGTAAAATGCACTATTAGATTTCTATGGTAGGGCGTACAGAGACCCGATTAGATCATTTTATATTGTGGTTAATTTAAGCATTCAGCAAAATTCTATCACATTTGTTCAATTTACGTCGCTCCTATTTCAGATAGCGTATTGGGCTAAGCGGCATCTCAAAGCGCATGAAATGGCGAGTAAAATGCACTATCAAACTTCTAGGATAAGGCAAACAGGGACCCGATTAGATCATTTTATATTACGGTTAATATAAGAATTCAGCGTAATTCTATCACATTTGTTCAACTTACGTCGCTCCTATTTCAGGTAGCGTACTGGGCTAGGCGGCATCTTAAAGCGCGTGGAATGGCGACTAAAATGCACTGCTAAACTTCTATGATAGGGCAATCAGAGACCCGATTAGATCATTTTATATTTTGTTTAATATAAGATTTCAGGGAAATTCTATCACATTTGTTTAATTTACGTCGCTCCTATTTCAGATAGCGTATTGGGCGAAGCGGCATCTCAAAGCGCTTGAAATGGCGAGTAAAATGCACTATTAAACTTCTAGGGTAGGGCAAACAGAGACTCGATTAGATCATTTTATATTATGGTTAATTTAAGAATTCAGCAAAATTCTATCACATTTGTTCAATGTACGTCGCTCCTATTTCGGATAGCGTACTGGGCTAAGCGGCACCCTAAAGCGCGTGGAGTGGCGAGTAAAATGCACTATTAATCTTCTATGATATGGCAATCAGAGACCCGATTAGATCATTTTATATTTTGGTTAATATAAGAATTCAGCGAAATTCTATCACATTTGTTCAATTTACGTCGCTCCTATTTCAGATAGCTTATTGGGCTAAGCGGCATCTGAAGGCGCATGAAATGGCGAGTAAAATGCACTATTAAACTTCTATGATAGGGCAATCAGAGACCCGATTAGATCATTTTATTTTTTGGTTAATATAAGAATTCAACGAAATTCTATCACATTTGTTCAATTTACGTCGCTTCTATTACACATAGCTTATTGGGCTTAGCGGCATCTCAAAGCGCATGAAATGACGAGTGAAATGCACTATTAAACTTCTAGGGTAGGGCAAACAGAGACCCGATTAGGTTATTTTATATTATGGTTAATTTAAGAATTCAGCGAAATTCTATCACATTTGTTCAATTTACGTCGCTTCTATTACAGATAGCTTATTGGGCTTAGCGGCATCTCAAAGCGCATGAAATGACGAGTGAAATGCACTATTATACTTCTAGGGTGAGGCACACAGAGACCCGATTAGATCATTTTATATTACGGTTAATATAAGAATTCAGCGTAATTCTATCACATTTGTTCAACTTACGTCGTTCCTATTTCAGATAGCGTACTGGGCTAAGCGGCACCTTAAAGCGCGTGGAATGGCGAGTAAAATGCACTATTAAACTTCTATGATAGGGCAATCAGAGAGCCGATTAGATCATTTTATATTTTGGTTAATATAAGAATTCAGCAAAATTCTATCACACTTGTTCAATTTACGTCGCTCGTATTTCAGATAGCGAACTGGGCGAGGCGGCATCTTAAAGCGCGTGGAATGGCGAGTAAAATGCACTATTAAACTTCTATGATAGGGCAATCAGAGACCCGATTAGATCATTTTATATTTTGGTTAATATAAGAATTCATCAAATTCTATCACATTTGTTCAATTTACGTCGCTCCTATTTCAGATAGCTTATTGGACTAAGCGACATCTCAAAGCGCATGAAATGACGAGTGAAATGCACTATTAAACTTCTAGGATAGGGCGAACGGAGACCCGATTAGATTATTTTACATTATGGTTAATAAAAGAATCCAGCGAAATTCTATCACATTTGTTCAACTTCCGTCGCTCCTATTTCAGATAGCGTATTGGGCTAAGCGGCATCTCAAAGCGCATGAAATGGCGAGTAAAATGCACTATTAGATTTCTATGGTAGGGCGTACAGAGGCCCGATTAGATCATTTTATAGTATGGTTAATTTAAGAATTCAGCGAAATTCTATCACATTTGTTCAATTTACGTCGCTTCTATTACAGATAGCTTATTGGGCTTAGCGGCATCTCAAAGCGCATGAAATGACGAGTGAAATGCACTATTATACTTCTAGGGTAGGGCAAACAGAGACCCGATTAGATCATTTGATATTATGGTTAATTTAAGAATTCAGCGAAATTCTATCACATTTGTTCAATTTACGTCGCTCCTATTTCAGATAGCTTATTGGGCTAAGCGGCATCTGAAGGCGCATGAAATGGCGAGTAAAATGCACTATTAAACTTCTATGATAGGGCAATCAGAGACCCGATTAGATCATTTTATATTTTGGTTAATATAAGAATTCAACGAAATTCTATCACATTTGTTCAATTTACGTCGCTTCTATTACAGATAGCTTACTGGGCTTAGCGGCATCTCAAAGCGCATGAAATGACGAGTGAAATGCACTATTAAACTTCTAGGGTAGGGCAAACAGAGACCCGATTAGGTTATTTTATATTATGGTTAATTTAAGATTTCAGCGAAATTCTATCACATTTGTTCAATTTACGTCGCTCCTATTACAGGTAGCTTATTGGGCTCAGCGGCATCTCAAAGCGCATGAAATGACGAGTGAAATGCACTATTAAACTTCTAGGGTAGGGCAAACAGGGACCCGATTAGGTCATTTTATATTATGGTTAATTTAAGAATTCAGCGAAATTCTATCACATTTGTTCAATTTACGTCGCTTCTATTACAGATAGCTTATTGGGCTTAGCGGCATCTCAAAGCGCATGAAATGACGAGTGAAATGCACTATTATACTTCTAGGGTGAGGCAAACAGAGACCCGATTAGATCATTTTATATTACGGTTAATATAAGAATTCAGCGTAATTCTATCACATTTGTTCAACTTACGTCGTTCCTATTTCAGATAGCGTACTGGCCTATGCGGCATCTTAAAGCGCGTGGAATGGCGAGTAAAATGCACTATTAAACTTCTATGATAGGGCAATCAGAGACCCGATTAGATCATTTTATATTATGGTTAATTTAAGAATTCAGCGAAATTCTATCACATTTGTTCAATTTACGTCGCTCCTATTTCAGATAGCGTATTGGGCTAAGCGGCATCTCAAAGCGCACGAAATGACGAGTGAAATGCACTATTAAACTTCTAGGGTAGGGCAAACAGGGACCCGATTAGATCATTTTATATTATGGTTAATTTGAGAATTCAGCGAAATTCTATCACATTTGTTCAATTTACGTCGCTTCTATTACAGATAGCTTATTGGGCTTAGCGGCATCTCAAAGCGCATGAAATGACGAGTGAAATGCAGTATTATACTTCTAGGGTGAGGCAAACAGAGACCCGATTAGATCATTTTATATTTTGGTTAATATAAGAATTCAGTGAAATTCTATCACATTTGTTCAATTTACGTCGCTCCTATTTCAAATAGCGCATTGGGCTCAGCGACATCTTAAAGCGCGTGGAATGGCGAGTAAAATACACTATTAAACTTCTATGATAGGGCAATCAGAGACCCGATTAGATCATTTTATATTATGGTTAATTTAAGAATTCAGCAAAATTCTATCACATTTGTTCAATTTCCGTCGCTCCTATTTCAGATAGCGTACTAGGCTAGGCGGCATCTTAAAGCGGGTGGAATGGCGAGTAGAATGCACAATTAAAATTCTATGATAGGGCAATCAGAGACCCGATTAGATCATTTTATATTTTGGTTAATATAAGAATTCAGTGAAATTCTATCACATTTGTTCAATTTACGTCGCTCCTATTTCAAATAGCGTATTGGGCTCAGCGGCATCTCAAAGCGCATGAAATGGCGAGCAAAATGCACTATTAAACTTCTAGGGTAGGGCAAACAGAGACCCGATTAGATCATTTTATGTTATGGTTAATTTAAGAATTCAGCGAAATTCTATCACATTTGTTCAACTTACGTCGCTCCTATTTCAAATAGCGTACTGAGCAAAGCGGCATCTCAAAGCGCATGAAATGGCGAGTAAAATGCACTATTAAACTTCTAGGGTAGGGCCAACAGAGACCCGATTAAATCATTTTATATTGTAGTTAATTTAAGAATTCAGCGAAATTCTATCACATTTGTTCAATTTTCGTCGCTCCTATTTCAGATAGCGTATTGGGCTAAGCGGCATCTCAAAGCGCATGAAATGGCGAGTAAAATGCAATGCTAAACTTCTAGGATAAGGCCAACAGAGACCCGATTAGATCATTTTATATTTTGGTTAATATAAGAATTCAGCGAAATTCTATCACATTTGTTCAATTTACGTCGCTCCTATTTCAGATAGCGTATTGGGCTAAGCGGCATCTCAAAGCGCATGAAATGGCGAGCAAAATGCACTATTAAACTTCTAGGGTAGGGCAATCAGTGACCCGATTAGATCATTTTATATTATAGTTAATTTAAGAATTCAGCGAAATTCTATCACATTTGTTCAATTTACGTCGCTCCTATTTCAGATAGCGTATTGGGCTAAGCGGTATCTCAAAGCGCATGAAATGGCGAGTAAAATGCAATACTAAACTTCTAGGATAAGGCAAACAGAGACCCGATTAGATCATTTTATATTACGGTTAATATAAGAATTCAGCGTAATTCTATCACATTTGTTCTACTTATGTCGCTCCTAATTTAGATAGCGTACTGGGCTAGGCGGCATCTTAAAGCGCGTGGAATGGCGAGTAAAATTCACTGCTAAACTTCTATGATAAGGCAATCAGAGACCCGATTAGATCATTTTATATTTTGTTTAATATAAGATTTCAGGGAAATTCTATCACATTTGTTCAATTTCCGTCGCTCCTATTTCAGATAGCTTACTGGGCTTAGCGGCATCTCAAAGCGCATGAAATGACGAGTGAAATGCACTATTAAACTTCTAGGGTAGGGCAAACAGAGACCCGATTAGGTTATTTTATATTATGGTTAATTTAAGATTTCAGCGAAATTCTATCACATTTGTTCAATTTACGTCGCTCCTATTACAGGTAGCTTATTGGGCTCAGCGGCATCTCAAAGCGCATGAAATGACGAGTGAAATGCACTATTAAACTTCTAGGGTAGGGCAAACAGGGACCCGATTAGATCATTTTATATTATGGTTAATTTAAGAATTCAGCGAAATTCTATCACATTTGTTCAATTTACGTCGCTTCTATTACAGATAGCTTATTGGGCTTAGCGGCATCTCAAAGCGCATGAAATGACGAGTGAAATGCACTATTATACTTCTAGGGTGAGGCAAACAGAGACCCGATTAGATCATTTTATATTACGGTTAATATAAGAATTCAGCGTAATTCTATCACAGTTGTTCAACTTACGTCGTTCCTATTTCAGATAGCGTACTGGCCTATGCGGCATCTTAAAGCGCGTGGAATGGCGAGTAAAATGCACTATTAAACTTCTATGATAGGGCAATCAGAGACCCGATTAGATCATTTTATATTTTGGTTAACATAAGAATTCAGCGAAATTCTATCACATTTGTTCAATTTACGTCGCTCCTATTACAGGTAGCTTATTGGGCTCAGCGGCATCTCAAAGCGCATGAAATGACGAGTGAAATGCACTATTAAACTTCTAGGGTAGGGCAAACAGGGACCCGATTAGATCATTTTATATTATGGTTAATTTAAGAATTCAGCGAAATTCTATCACATTTGTTCAATTCACGTCGCTCCTATTTCAGATAGCGTACTAGGCGAGGCGGCATCTTAAAGCGCGTGGAATGTCAAGTAAACTGCACTATTAAATTTCTATGATAGGGAAATCAGAGACCCGATTAGATCATTTTATATTTTGGTTAACATAAGAATTCAGCGAAATTCTATCACATTTGTTCAATTTACGTCGCTCCTATTACAGATAGCTTATTGGGCTTAGCAGCATCACAAAGCGCATGAAATGACGAGTGAAATGCACTATTAAACTTCTATGATAGGGCAATCAGAGACCCGATTAGATCATTTTATATTTTGTTTAATATAAGATTTCAGGGAAATTTTATCACATTTGTTCAATTTACGTCGCTCCTATTTCAGATAGCGAACTCTGCTAAGCGGCATCTCAAAGCGCATGAAATGGCGAATAAAATGCACTATTAAACTTCTAGGCTATGGCGATCAGAGCCCCGATCAGATCATTTTACATTATGGTTAATAAAAGACCTCAGCGAAATTCTATCACATTTGTTCAACTTACGTCTCTGCTATTTCAGATAGTGTACTGGGCTAGGCGGCATCTTAAAGCGTGTGGAATGGCGAGTAAAATGCACTACGAAACTTCTACGATAGGGCAATCAGAGACCCGATTAGATCATTTTATATTTTGGTTAATATAAGAATTCAGCGAAATTCTATCACATTTGTTCAATTTACGTCGCTCCTATTTCAGATAGCTTATAGGGCTTAGCGGCATCTCAAAGCGCATGAAATGGCGAGTGAAATGCACTATTAAACTTCTAGGCTAGGGCGAACAGAGACCAGATTAGATCATTTTACATTTTGGTTAATAAAAGAATTCAGCGAAATTCTATCACATTTGTTCAATCTACGTCGCTCCTATTTCAGATAGCATATTGGGCTAAGCGGCATCTCAAAGCGCATGAAATGACGAGTGAAATGCACTATTAAAATTCTATGATAGGGCAATCAGAGACCCGATTAGATCATTTTATATTATGGTTAATTTAAGAATTCAGCAAAATTCCATCACATTTGTTCAATTTACGTCGCTCCTATTTCAGATAGCGTACTGGGCTAGGCGGTATCTAAAAGCGCATGAAATGGCGAGTATAATGCACTATTAAACTTCTAGGATAACGCAAACAGAGACCCGATTAGATCATTTTATATTATGGTTAATTTAAGAATTCAGCGAAATTCTATCACATTTGTTCAATTTACGTCGCTCCTATTTCAGATAGCATACTGGGCAAGGCGGCATCTTAAAGCGCGTGGAGTGGCGAGTAAAACGCGCTATTAAACTTCTAGGATAAGGCAAACAGAGACCCGATTAGATCATTTTATATTACGCTTAATATGAGAATGCAGCGTAATTCTATCACATTTGTTCAACTTACGTCGCTCCTATTTCAGATAGCGTACTGGGATAGGCGGCATCTCAAAGCGCATGAAATGGCGAGTGAAATGCACTATTAGACTTCTATGGTAGGGCGAACAGAGACCCGATTAGATCATTTTACATTAAGGTTGATATAAGAATTCACGGAAATTCTATCACATTTGTTCAATTTACGTCGCTCCTGTTTCAGATAGCGTACTGGGCTAGGCGGCATCTAAAAGCGCATGAAATGCCGAGTATAATGCACTATTAAACTTCTAGGATAACGCAAACAGAGACCCGATTAGATCATTTTATATTATGGTTAATTTAAGAATTCAGCGAAATTCTATCACATTTGTTCAATTCACGTCGCTCCTATTTCAGATAGCGTACTAGGCGAGGCGGCATCTTAAAGCGCGTGGAATGTCAATTAAACTGCACTATTAAATTTCTATGATAGGGAAATCAGAGACCCGATTAGATCATTTTATATTTTGGTTAACATAAGAATTCAGCGAAATTCTATCACATTTGTTCAATTTACGTCGCTCCTATTACAGATAGCTTATTGGGGCTTAGCAGCATCACAAAGCGCATGAAATGACGAGTGAAATGCACTATTAAACTTCTATGATAGGGCAATCAGAGACCCGATTAGATCATTTTATATTTTGTTTAATATAAGATTTCAGGGAAATTTTATCACATTTGTTCAATTTACGTCGCTCCTATTTCAGATAGCGAACTCTGCTAAGCGGCATCTCAAAGCGCATGAAATGGCGAATAAAATGCACTATTAAACTTCTAGGCTATGGCGATCAGAGCCCCGATCAGATCATTTTACATTATGGTTAATAAAAGACCTCAGCGAAATTCTATCACATTTGTTCAACTTACGTCTCTGCTATTTCAGATAGTGTACTGGGCTAGGCGGCATCTTAAAGCGTGTGGAATGGCAAGTAAAATGCACTATTAAACTTCTATGATAGGGCAATCAGAGACCCGATTAGATCATTTTATATGTAGGTTAATATAAGAATTCAGCGAAATTCTATCACATTTGTTCAATTTACGTCGCTCCTATTCCAGATAGCATATTGTGCTAAGCGGCATCTCAAAGCGCATGAAATGGCCAGCAAAATGCACAATTAAACTTCTAGGGTAGGTCAAACAGAGTCCCGATGAGATCATTTCATATTATTGTTAATTTAAGAATTCAGCGAAATTCTATCACATTTGTTCAATTTACGTCGCTCCTATTTCAGATAGCATACTGGGCTAGGCGGCATCTTAAAGCGCGTGGAATGGCGAGTAAAATGCACTACTAAACTTCTATGATAGGGCAATCAGAGACCCGATTAGATCATTTTATATTTTGGTTAATATAAGAGTTCAGCGAAATTCTATCACATTTGATCAATTTACGTCGCTCCTATTTCAGATAGCTTATTGGGCTTAGCGGCATCTCAAAGCGCATGAAATGACGAGTGAAATGCACTATTAAACTTCTAGGGTAGGGCAAACAGAGACCCGATTAGGTTATTTTATATTATGGTTAATTTAAGATTTCAATGAAATTCTATCACATTTGTTCAATTTACGTCGCTCCTATTACAGGTAGCTTATTGGGCTCAGCGGCATCTCAAAGCGCATGAAATGACGAGTGAAATGCACTATTAAACTTCTAGGGTAGGGCAAACAGGGACCCGATTAGATCATTTTATATTATGGTTAATTTAAGAATTCAGCGAAATTCTATCACATTTGTTCAATTTACGTCGCTCCTATTTCAGATAGCATACTGGGCTAGGCGGCATGTTAAAGCGCGTGGAGTGGCGAGTAAAACGCGCTATTAAACTTCTAGGATAAGGCAAACAGAGACCCGATTAGATCATTTTATATTACGCTTAATATGAGAATGCAGCGTAATTCTATCACATTTGTTCAACTTACGTCGCTCCTATTTCAGTTAGCGTACTGGGATAGGCGGCATCTCAAAGCGCATGAAATGGCGAGTGAAATGCACTATTAGACTTCTATGGTAGGGCGAACAGAGACCCGATTAGATCATTTTACATTAAGGTTGATATAAGAATTCACGGAAATTCTATCACATTTGTTCAATTTACGTCGCTCCTATTTCAGATAGCGAACTCAGCTAAGCGGCATCTCAAAGCGCATGAAATGGCGAATAAAATGCACTAATAAACTTCTAGGCTAGGGCGAACAGAGCCCCGATCAGATCATTTTACATTAAGGTTAATATCAGGATTCACGGAAATTCTATCACATTTGTTCAATTTACGTCGCTCCTATTTCAGATAGCGTATTGGGCTATGCGGCATCTCAAAGCCCATGAAATGGCGAGTAAAATGCACTATTAAACTTCTAGGGTAGGACAAACAGAGACCCGATTAGATCATTTCATATTATGGTTAATTTAAGAATTCAGCTAAATTCTATCACATTTGTTCAATTTACGTCGCTCCTATTTCAGATAGCGTATTGGGATATGCGGCATCTCAAAGCGCATGAAATGGCGAGTAAAATGCACCATTAAACTTCTAGGATAAGCCAAACAGAGACACGATTAGATCATTTTATATTACGGTTAATATAAGAATTCAGCGTAATTCTATCACATTTGTTCAATTTACGTCGCTCGTATTTCATATAGCGTATTGGGCTAAGCGGCAACTCAAAGCGCATGAAATGGCGAGTGAAATGCACCATTAAACTTCTAGGATAAGCCAAACAGAGACCCGATTAGATCATTTTATATTACGGTTAATATAAGAATTCAGCGTAATTCTATCACATTTGTTCCACTTACGTCGCTCCTATTTTAGATAGCGTATTGGGCTAAGCGGCATCTCATCGCGCATGAAATGGCGAGTGAAATGCACCATTAGACTTCTATGGTAGGGCGAACAGAGACCCGATTAGATCATTTTACATTAAGGTTAATATAAGGATTCACAGAAATTCTATCACATTTGTTCAATTTACGTCGCTCCTATTTCAGATAGCGTACTGGGCCAGGCGGCATCTCAAAGCGCATGAAATGGCAAGTGAAATGCACCATTAAACTTCTAGGATAAGCCAAACAGAGACCCGATTAGATCATTTTATATTACGGTTAATATAAGAATTCAGCGTAATTCTATCACATTTGTTCAATTTACGTCGCTCGTATTTCAAATAGCGTATTGGGCTAAGCGGCATCTCAAAGCGCACGAAATGGCGAGTGAAATGCACTATTAGACTTCTATGGTAGGGCGAACAGAGATCCGATTAGATCATTTTACATTAAGGTTAATATAAGAATTCAGCGTAATTCTATCACATTTGTTCAACTTACGTCGCTCCTATTTCAGATAGCGTACTGGGCTATGCGGCATCTTAAAGCGCGTGGAATGGCGAGTAAAATGCACTACTAAACTTCTATGATAGGGCAATCAGAGACCCGATTAGATCATTTTCTATTTTGGTTAATATAAGTATTCAGCGAAATTCTATCACATTTGTTCAATTTACGTCGCTCCTATTTCAGATAGCGTATTGGGCTAAGCGGCATCTCAAAGCGCATGAAATGGCGAGTGAAATGCACTATCAAACTTCTAGGATAATTCAAACAGAGACCCGATTAGATCATTTTATATTACGGTTAATATAAGAATTCAGCGAAATTCTATCACATTTGTTCTATTTACGTCTCTCCTATTTCAAATAGCGTATTGGGCTAAGCGGCATCTCAAAGCGCATGAAATGGCGAGTGAAATGCACTATTAGACTTCTATGGTAGGGCGAACAGAGACCCGATTAGATCATTTTACATTAAGGTTAATATAAGAATTCACGGAAATTCTATCACATTTGTTCAATTTACGTCGCTCCTATTTCAGATAGCGTATTGGGCTAAGCGGCATCTCAAAGCGCATGAAATGGCGAGTAAAATGCACTACTAAACTTCTATGATAGGGCAATCAGAGACCCGATTAGATCATTTTATATTTTGTATAATAAAAGATTTCAGGGAAATTCTATCACATTTGTTCAATTTACGTCGCTCCTATTTCAGATAGCGTATTGAGCTAAGCGGCATCTCAAAGCGCATGAAATGGCGAATAAAATGCGCTATTAAACTTCTAGGCTATGGCGAACAGAGACCCGATTAGATCATTTTACATTATGGTTCATAAAAGAATTCAGCGAAATTCTATCACATTTGTTCAATTTTCGTCGCTCCTATTTCAGATAGCGTATTGGGCGAAGCGGCATCTCAAAGCGCCTGAAATGGCGAATAAAATGCACTATTAAACTTCTAGGGTAGGGCAAACAGAGACCCGATTAGATCATTTTATATTATAGTGAATTTAAGAGTTCAGCGAAATTCTCTCACATTTGTTCAATTTACGTCGCTCCTATTTCAGATAGCGTATTGGGCTAAGCGGCATCTCAAAGCGCATGAAATGGCGAGTAAAATGCACTATTAAACTTCTAGGATAAGGCAAACAGAGACCCGATTAGATCATTTTATATTACGGTTTATATAAGAATTCAGCGTAATCCTATCACATTTGTTCAACTTACGTCGCTCCTATTTCAGATAGCGTACTGGGCTAGGCGGCATCTTAAAGCGCGTGGAATGGCGAGTAAAATGCACTATTAAAATTCTATGATAGGGCAATCAGAGACCCGATTAGATCATTTTATATTATGGTTAATATAAGATTTCAGGGAAATTTTATCACATTTGTTCAATTTACGTCGCTCCTATTTCAGATAGCGAACTCGGCTAAGCGGCATCTCAAAGCGCATGAAATGGCGAATAAAATGCACTATTAAACTTCTAGGCTAGGGCGAACAGAGACCCGATCAGATCATTTTACATTATGGTTAATAAAAGAATTCAGCGAAATTCTATCACATTCGTTCAAATTACGTCGCTCCTATTTGAGATAGCGTATTAGGCTAAGCGGCATCTCAAAGCGCATGAAATGGCGAGTAAAATGCACTATTAAACTTCTAGCGTAGGGCAAACAGAGACCCGATTAGATCATTTTATATTATGGTTAATTTAAGAATTCAGCGAAATTCTATCACATTTGTTCAATTTACGTCGCTCCTATTTCAAATAGCGTATTGGGCTAAGCGGCATCTCAAAGCGCATGAAATGGCGAGTACAATGCAATACTAAACTTCTAGGATAAGGCAAACAGAGACCCGATTAGATCATTTTATATTACCGTTAATATAAGAGTTCAGCGTAATTCTATCACATTTGTTCCACTTACGTCGCTCCTATTTTAGATAGCGTACTGGGCTAGGCGACAGCTTAAAGCGCGTGGAATGGCGAGTGAAATGCACTACTAAACTTCTATGATAGGGCAATCAGAGACCCGATTAGATCATTTTATATTTTGTATAACAAAAGATTTCAGGGAAATTCTATCACATTTGTTCAATTTACGTCGCTCCTATTTCAGATAGCGTATTGAGCTAAGCGGCATCTCAACGCGCATGAAATGGCGAATAAAATGCGCTATTAAACTTCTAGGCTATGGCGAACAGAGACCCGATTAGATCATTTTACAATATGGTTAATAAAAGTATTCAGCGAAATTCTATCACATTTGTTCAATTTACATCGCTCCTATTTCAGATAGCGTATTGGGCTACGCGGCATCTCAAAGCGCATGAAATGGCGAGTACAATGCACTATTAAACTTCTAGGGCAAGGCAAACAGAGACCCGAATGGATCATTTTATATTATAGTTAATTTAAGAATTCAGCGAAATTCTATCACATTTGTTCAATTTACGTCTCTCCTATTTCAGATAGCGTATTGGGCTACGCGGCATCTCAAAGCGCATGAAATGGCGAGTAAAATGCACTATTAAACTTCTAGGGTAAGGCAAACAGAGACCCGATTAGATCATTTTATATTATGGTTAATATAAGAATTCAGCGTAATTCTATCACATTTGTTCAACTAACGTCGCTCCTATTTCAGATAGCGTACTGGGCTAGGCGGCATCTCAAAGCGCATGAAATGGCGAGTAAAATACACTATTAAACTTCTAGGGTAGGGCAAACAGAGACCCGATTAGATCATTTTACATTAAGGTTATCATAAGAATTCAGCAAAATTCTATCACATTTGTTCAATTTACGTCGCTCCTATTTCAGACAGCGTATTGGGCTACGCGGCATCTCAAAGCGCATGAAATGGCGAGTACAATGCACTATTAAACTTCTAGGGTAAGGCAAACGGAGACCCGAATAGATCATTTTACATTATAGTTAATTTAAGAATTCAGCGAAATTCTATCACATTTGTTCAATTTACGTCTCTCCTATTTCAGATTGCGTATTGGGCTAAGCGGCATCTCAAAGCGCATGAAATGGCGAGTGAAATGCACTATCAAACTTCTAGGATAATTCAAACAGAGACCCGATTAGATCATTTTATATTACGGTTAATATAAGAATTCAGCGTAATTCTATCACATTTGTTCAACTTACGTCGCTCCTATTTCAGTTAGCGTACTGGGCTAGGCGGCATCTTAAAGCGCGTGGAATGGCGAGTAAAATGCACTACTAAACTTCTATGATAGGGCAATCAGAGACCCGATTAGATCATTTTATATTTTGGTTAATATAAGAATTCAGCGAAATTCTATCACATTTGTTCAATTTACGTCGCTCCTATTTCAGATAGCGTATTGGGCTAAGCGGCATCTCAAAGCGCATGAACTGGCGAGTGAAATGCACTATCAAACTTCTAGGATAATTCAAACAGAGACCCGATTAGATAATTTTATATTACGGTTAATATAAGAATTCAGCGAAATTCTATCACATTTGTTCAATTTACGTCTCTCCTATTTCAGATAGCGTATCGGGCTAAGCGGACTCTCAAAGCGCATGAAATGACGAGTAAAATGCACTATTAAACTTTTATGATAGGGCAATCAGAGATCCGATTAGATCATTTTATAATTTGGTTAATATAAGAATTAAGCGTAATTTTATCACATTTGTTCAATTTACGTCGCTCCTATTTCAGATAGCTTATTGGGCTAAGCGGCATCTCAAAGCGCATGAAATGGCGAGTGAAATGCACCATTAGACTTCTATGGTAGGGCGAACAGAGACCCGATTAGATCATTTTCATTAAGGTTAATATAAGAATTCAGGGAAATTCTATCACATTTGTTCAATTTACGTCGCTCCTATTTCAGATAGCGTATTGGGCTATGCGGCATCTCAAAGCGCATGAAATGAGGAGTAAAATGCGCTATTAAATTTCTAGGGTAGGGCAAGCAGAGACCCGCTTAGATCATTTTATATTATGGTTATTTTAAGAATTCAGCGAAATTCTATCACATTTGTTCAATTTACGTCGCTCCTATTTCAGATAGCGTATTGGTCTAAGCGGCATCTCAAAGCGCATGAAATGGCGAATAAAATGCACTATTAAACTTCTAGGGTAAGGCAAACAGAGACCCGATTAGATCATTTTATATTACGGTTAATAAAAGAATTCAGCGAAATTCTATCACATTTGTTCAATTTACATCGCTCCTATTTCTGATAGCGTATTGGGCTAAGCGGCATCTCAGAGCGCATGAAATGGCGAGTAAAATGCACTATTAAACTTCTCGGCTAGGGCGAACAGAGACCCGATTATATCATTTTACATTATGGTTAATAAAAGAATTCAGCGAAATTCTATCACATTTGTTCAATTTACATCGCTCCTATTTCAGATAGCGTATTGGGCTAAGCGGCATCTCAAAGCGCATGAAATGGCGAGTAAAATGCACTATTAAACTTCTAGGCCAGGGCGAACAGAGACCCGATTAGATCATTTTACATTATCGTTAATAAAAGAATTCAGCGAAATTCTAACACATTTGTTCAATTTACATCGCTCCTATTTCAGATAGCGTATTGGGCTAAGCGGCATCTCAAAGCGCATGAAATGACGAGTAAAATGCACTATTAAACTTCTAGGGTAGGGCAAACAGAGACCCGGTCAGATAATTTCATATTATAGTTAATTTAAGTATTCAGAGAAATTCTATCACATTTGTTCAATTTACGTCGCTCCTATTTCAGATTGCGTATTGGGCTAAGCGGCATCTCAAAGCGCATGAAATGGCGAGTAAAATGCACTATCAAACTTCTAGGATAATTCAAACAGAGACCCGATTAGATCATTTTATATTACGGTTAATATGAGAATTCAGCGTAATTCTATCACATTTGTTCAATTTACGTCTCTCCTATTTCAGATAGCGTATTGGGCTACGCGGCATCTCAAAGCGCATGAAATGACGAGTAAAATGCACGATTAAACTTCTAGGGTAGGGCGAACAGAGCCCGAACAGATCATTTTCCATTAAGGTTAATATAAGAATTCAGGGAAATCTATCACATTTGTTCAATTTACGTCGCTCCTATGTCAGATAGCGTACTGGGCTAGGCGGCATCTTAAAGCGCATGAAATGACGAGTGGAATGCACTATTAAACTTCTAGGGTAGGGCGAACAGAGACTCGATTAGATCATTTTACATTAATGTTAATATGAGAATTCAGCGAAATTCTATCACATTTGTTCAATTTACGTCAGTCATATTTCAGATAGCGTATTGGGCTAAGCGGCACCTCAAAGCGCAAGAAATGGCGAGTAAAATTCACTATTAAGCTTCTAGGGTAGGGCAAACAGAGACCCGATTAGATCATTTTATATTATGGTTAATTTAAGAATTCAGCGAAATTCTATCACATTTGTTCAATTTACGTCGCTCCTATTTCAGACAGCGTATTGGGCTACGCGGCATCTCAAAGCGCATGAAATGGCGAGTACAATGCACTATTAAACTTCTAGCGTAACGCAAACAGAGACCCGATTAGATCATTTTATATTACGGTTAATATAAGAATTCAGCGTAATTCTATCACATTTGTTCAACTTACGTCGCTCCTATTTCAGATAGCGTACTGGGCTAGACGGCATCTTAAAGCGCGTGGAAGGGCGAGTAAAATGCACTATGAAACTTCTATGATAGGGCAATCAGAGACCCGATTAGATCATTTTATATTTTGTTTAATATAAGATTTCAAGGAAATTCTATCACATTTGTTCAATTTACGTCGCTCCTATTACAGATAGCGTATTGGGCTAACCGGCATCTCAAAGCGCATGAATTGGCGAATAAAATGCACTATTAAACTTCTAGGCTAGGGCGAACAGAGACCCGATTAGATCATTTTACATTATGGTTAATAAAAGAATTCAGCGAAATTCTATCACATTTGTTCAATTTACGTCGCTCCTATTTCAGATAGCGTATTGGGCTATACGGCATCTCAAAGCGCATGAAATGGCGAGTAAAATGCACTGTTAAACTTCTAGGGTAGGGCAAACAGAGACCGGATTAGATCATTTGTTATTATGGTTAATTTAAGAATTCAGCGAAATTCTATCACATTTGTTCAATTTATGTCGCTCCTGTTTCAGATAGCGTATTGGGCTAAGCGGCATCTCGAAGCGCATGAAATGGCGAGTATAATGCACTATTAAACTTCTAGGGTAAGGCAAACAGAGGCCCGATTACATCATTTTATATAACGGTTAATATAAGAATGCAGCGTAATTCTATCACATTTGTTCAACTTACGTCGCTCATATTTCAGATAGCGTACTGGGCTAGGCGGCATCTTAAAGCGCATGAAATGGCGAGTAAAATGCACTGTTAAACATCTATGATAGGGCAAACAGAGGCCCGATTACATCATTTTACATTAAGGTTAATATAAGAATTCAGGGAAATTCTATCACATTTGTTCAATTTACGTCGCTCCTATTCCAGATAACGTATTGGGCTAAGCGGCATCTCATAGCGCATGAAATGGCGAGTAAAATGCACTATTAAACTTCTAGGGTAGGGCAAGCAGAGACCCGATTAGATCATTTTATATTATTGTTAATTTAAGAATTCAGCGAAATTCTATCACATTTGTTCAATTTGCGTCGCTCCTATTTCAGATAGCGTATTGGGCTAAGCGGCATCTCAAAGCGCATGAAATGACGAGTAAAATGCAATACTAAACTTCTAGGATAAGGCAAACAGAGACCCGATTAGATCATTTTATATTACGGTTAATATAAGAATTCAGCGTAATTCTATCACATTTGTTCAACTTACGTCGCTCCTAATTTAGATAGCGTACTGGGCTAGGCGGCATCTTAAAGCGCGTGGAATGGCGAGTAAACTGCACTGCTAAACTTCTATGATAGGGCAATCAGAGACCCGATTAGATCATTTTATATTTTGTTTAATATAAGATTTCAGGGAAATTCTATCACATTTGTTCAATTTACGTAGCTCCTATTTCAGATAGCGTATTGAGCTAAGCGGCATCTCAAAGCGCATGAAATGGCGAGTAAAATGCACTATTAGATTTCTATGGTAGGGCGTACAGAGACCCGATTAGATCATTTTATATTGTGGTTAATTTAAGCATTCAGCAAAATTCTATCACATTTGTTCAATTTACGTCGCTCCTATTTCAGATAGCGTATTGGGCTAAGCGGCATCTCAAAGCGCATGAAATGGCGAGTAAAATGCACTATCAAACTTCTAGGATAAGGCAAACAGGGACCCGATTAGATCATTTTATATTACGGTTAATATAAGAATTCAGCGTAATTCTATCACATTTGTTCAACTTACGTCGCTCCTATTTCAGGTAGCGTACTGGGCTAGGCGGCATCTTAAAGCGCGTGGAATGGCGACTAAAATGCACTGCTAAACTTCTATGATAGGGCAATCAGAGACCCGATTAGATCATTTTATATTTTGTTTAATATAAGATTTCAGGGAAATTCTATCACATTTGTTTAATTTACGTCGCTCCTATTTCAGATAGCGTATTGGGCGAAGCGGCATCTCAAAGCGCTTGAAATGGCGAGTAAAATGCACTATTAAACTTCTAGGGTAGGGCAAACAGAGACTCGATTAGATCATTTTATATTATGGTTAATTTAAGAATTCAGCAAAATTCTATCACATTTGTTCAATGTACGTCGCTCCTATTTCGGATAGCGTACTGGGCTAAGCGGCACCCTAAAGCGCGTGGAGTGGCGAGTAAAATGCACTATTAATCTTCTATGATATGGCAATCAGAGACCCGATTAGATCATTTTATATTTTGGTTAATATAAGAATTCAGCGAAATTCTATCACATTTGTTCAATTTACGTCGCTCCTATTTCAGATAGCTTATTGGGCTAAGCGGCATCTGAAGGCGCATGAAATGGCGAGTAAAATGCACTATTAAACTTCTATGATAGGGCAATCAGAGACCCGATTAGATCATTTTATTTTTTGGTTAATATAAGAATTCAACGAAATTCTATCACATTTGTTCAATTTACGTCGCTTCTATTACAGATAGCTTATTGGGCTTAGCGGCATCTCAAAGCGCATGAAATGACGAGTGAAATGCACTATTAAACTTCTAGGGTAGGGCAAACAGAGACCCGATTAGGTTATTTTATATTATGGTTAATTTAAGAATTCAGCGAAATTCTATCACATTTGTTCAATTTACGTCGCTCCTATTACAGGTAGCTTATTGGGCTCAGCGGCATCTCAAAGCGCATGAAATGACGAATGAAATGCACTATTAAACTTCTAGGGTAGGGCAAACAGGGACCCGATTAGATCATTTTATATTATGGTTAATTTAAGAATTCAGCGAAATTCTATCACATTTGTTCAACTTACGTCGTTCCTATTTCAGATAGCGTACTGGGCTAAGCGGCATCTTAAAGCGCGTGGAATGGCGAGTAAAATGCACTATTAAACTTCTATGATAGGGCAATCAGAGACCCGATTAGATCATTTTATATTATGGTTAATTTAAGAATTCAGCGAAATTCTTTCACATTTGTTAAATTTACGTCGCTCCTATTTCAGATAGCGTATTGGGCTAAGCGGCATCTCAAAGCGCATGAAATGACGAGTGAAATGCACCATTAAACTTCTAGGGTAGGGCAAACAGGGACCCGATTAGATCATTTTATATTATGGTTAATTTAAGAATTCAGCGAAATTCTATCACATTTGTTCAATTTACGTCGCTTCTATTACAGATAGCTTATTGGGCTTAGCGGCATCTCAAAGCGCATGAAATGACGAGTGAAATGCACCATTATACTTCTAGGGTGAGGCACACAGAGACCCGATTAGATCATTTTATATTACGGTTAATATAAGAATTCAGCGTAATTCTATCACATTTGTTCAACTTACGTCGTTCCTATTTCAGATAGCGTACTGGGCTAAGCGGCACCTTAAAGCGCGTGGAATGGCGAGTAAAATGCACTATTAAACTTCTATGATAGGGCAATCAGAGAGCCGATTAGATCATTTTATATTTTGGTTAATATAAGAATTCAGCAAAATTCTATCACACTTGTTCAATTTACGTCGCTCGTATTTCAGATAGCGAACTGGGCGAGGCGGCATCTTAAAGCGCGTGGAATGGCGAGTAAAATGCACTATTAAACTTCTATGATAGGGCAACCAGAGACCCGATTAGATCATTTTATATTTTGGTTAATATAAGAATTCATCAAATTCTATCACATTTGTTCAATTTACGTCGCTCCTATTTCAGATAGCTTATTGGACTAAGCGACATCTCAAAGCGCATGAAATGACGAGTGAAATGCACTATTAAACTTCTAGGATAGGGCGAACGGAGACCCGATTAGATTATTTTACATTATGGTTAATAAAAGAATCCAGCGAAATTCTATCACATTTGTTCAACTTACGTCGCTCCTATTTCAGATAGCGTATTGGGCTAAGCGGCATCTCAAAGCGCATGAAATGGCGAGTAAAATGCACTATTAGATTTCTATGGTAGGGCGTACAGAGGCCCGATTAGATCATTTTATAGTATGGTTAATTTAAGAATTCAGCGAAATTCTATCACATTTGTTCAATTTACGTCGCTTCTATTACAGATAGCTTATTGGGCTTAGCGGCATCTCAAAGCGCATGAAATGACGAGTGAAATGCACTATTACACTTCTAGGGTAGGGCAAACAGAGACCCGATTAGATCATTTGATATTATGGTTAATTTAAGAATTCAGCGAAATTCTATCACATTTGTTCAATTTACGTCGCTCCTATTTCAGATAGCTTATTGGGCTAAGCGGCATCTGAAGGCGCATGAAATGGCGAGTAAAATGCACTATTAAACTTCTATGATAGGGCAATCAGAGACCCGATTAGATCATTTTATATTTTGGTTAATATAAGAATTCAACGAAATTCTATCACATTTGTTCAATTTACGTCGCTTCTATTACAGATAGCTTACTGGGCTTAGCGGCATCTCAAAGCGCATGAAATGACGAGTGAAATGCACTATTAAACTTCTAGGGTAGGGCAAACAGAGACCCGATTAGGTTATTTTATATTATGGTTAATTTAAGATTTCAGCGAAATTCTATCACATTTGTTCAATTTACGTCGCTCCTATTACAGGTAGCTTATTGGGCTCAGCGGCATCTCAAAGCGCATGAAATGACGAGTGAAATGCACTATTAAACTTCTAGGGTAGGGCAAACAGGGACCCGATTAGGTCATTTTATATTATGGTTAATTTAAGAATTCAGCGAAATTCTATCACATTTGTTCAATTTACGTCGCTTCTATTACAGATAGCTTATTGGGCTTAGCGGCATCTCAAAGCGCATGAAATGACGAGTGAAATGCACTATTATACTTCTAGGGTGAGGCAAACAGAGACCCGATTAGATCATTTTATATTACGGTTAATATAAGAATTCAGCGTAATTCTATCACATTTGTTCAACTTACGTCGTTCCTATTTCAGATAGCGTACTGGCCTATGCGGCATCTTAAAGCGCGTGGAATGGCGAGTAAAATGCACTATTAAACTTCTATGATAGGGCAATCAGAGACCCGATTAGATCATTTTATATTATGGTTAATTTAAGAATTCAGCGAAATTCTATCACATTTGTTCAATTTACGTCGCTCCTATTTCAGATAGCGTATTGGGCTAAGCGGCATCTCAAAGCGCACGAAATGACGAGTGAAATGCACTATTAAACTTCTAGGGTAGGGCAAACAGAGACCCGATTAGATCATTTTATATTATGGTTAATTTGAGAATTCAGCGAAATTCTATCACATTTGTTCAATTTACGTCGCTTCTATTACAGATAGCTTATTGGGCTTAGCGGCATCTCAAAGCGCATGAAATGACGAGTGAAATGCACTATTATACTTCTAGGGTGAGGCAAACAGAGACCCGATTAGATCATTTTATATTTTGGTTAATATAAGAATTCCGTGAAATTCTATCACATTTGTTCAATTTACGTCGCTCCTATTTCAAATAGCGCATTGGGCTCAGCGACATCTTAAAGCGCGTGGAATGGCGAGTAAAATACACTATTAAACTTCTATGATAGGGCAATCAGAGACCCGATTAGATCATTTTATATTATGGTTAATTTAAGAATTCAGCAAAATTCTATCACATTTGTTCAATTTCCGTCGCTCCTATTTCAGATAGCGTACTAGGCTAGGCGGCATCTTAAAGCGGGTGGAATGGCGAGTAGAATGCACAATTAAAATTCTATGATAGGGCAATCAGAGACCCGATTAGATCATTTTATATTTTGGTTAATATAAGAATTCAGTGAAATTCTATCACATTTGTTCAATTTACGTCGCTCCTATTTCAAATAGCGTATTGGGCTCAGCGGCATCTCAAAGCGCATGAAATGGCGAGCAAAATGCACTATTAAACTTCTAGGGTAGGGCAAACAGAGACCCGATTAGATCATTTTATGTTATGGTTAATTTAAGAATTCAGCGAAATTCTATCACATTTGTTCAACTTACGTCGCTCCTATTTCAAATAGCGTACTGAGCAAAGCGGCAACTCAAAGCGCATGAAATGGCGAGTAAAATGCACTATTAAACTTCTAGGGTAGGGCCAACAGAGACCCGATTAAATCATTTTATATTGTAGTTAATTTAAGAATTCAGCGAAATTCTATCACATTTGTTCAATTTTCGTCGCTCCTATTTCAGATAGCGTATTGGGCTAAGCGGCATCTCAAAGCGCATGAAATGGCGAGTAAAATGCAATGCTAAACTTCTAGGATAAGGCCAACAGAGACCCGATTAGATCATTTTATATTTTGGTTAATATAAGAATTCAGCGAAATTCTATCACATTTGTTCAATTTACGTCGCTCCTATTTCAGATAGCGTATTGGGCTAAGCGGCATCTCAAAGCGCATGAAATGGCGAGCAAAATGCACTATTAAACTTCTAGGGTAGGGCAATCAGTGACCCGATTAGATCATTTTATATTATAGTTAATTTAAGAATTCAGCGAAATTCTATCACATTTGTTCAATTTACGTCGCTCCTATTTCAGATAGCGTATTGGGCTAAGCGGTATCTCAAAGCGCATGAAATGGCGAGTAAAATGCAATACTAAACTTCTAGGATAAGGCAAACAGAGACCCGATTAGATCATTTTATATTACGGTTAATATAAGAATTCAGCGTAATTCTATCACATTTGTTCTACTTATGTCGCTCCTAATTTAGATAGCGTACTGGGCTAGGCGGCATCTTAAAGCGCGTGGAATGGCGAGTAAAATTCACTGCTAAACTTCTATGATAAGGCAATCAGAGACCCGATTAGATCATTTTATATTTTGTTTAATATAAGATTTCAGGGAAATTCTATCACATTTGTTCAATTTCCGTCGCTCCTATTTCAGATAGCTTACTGGGCTTAGCGGCATCTCAAAGCGCATGAAATGACGAGTGAAATGCACTATTAAACTTCTAGGGTAGGGCAAACAGAGACCCGATTAGGTTATTTTATATTATGGTTAATTTAAGATTTCAGCGAAATTCTATCACATTTGTTCAATTTACGTCGCTCCTATTACAGGTAGCTTATTGGGCTCAGCGGCATCTCAAAGCGCATGAAATGACGAGTGAAATGCACTATTAAACTTCTAGGGTAGGGCAAACAGGGACCCGATTAGATCATTTTATATTATGGTTAATTTAAGAATTCAGCGAAATTCTATCACATTTGTTCAATTTACGTCGCTTCTATTACAGATAGCTTATTGGGCTTAGCGGCATCTCAAAGCGCATGAAATGACGAGTGAAATGCACTATTATACTTCTAGGGTGAGGCAAACAGAGACCCGATTAGATCATTTTATATTACGGTTAATATAAGAATTCAGCGTAATTCTATCACAGTTGTTCAACTTACGTCGTTCCTATTTCAGATAGCGTACTGGCCTATGCGGCATCTTAAAGCGCGTGGAATGGCGAGTAAAATGCACTATTAAACTTCTATGATAGGGCAATCAGAGACCCGATTAGATCATTTTATATTATGGTTAATTTAAGAATTCAGCGAAATTCTATCACATTTGTTCAATTTACGTCGCTCCTATTACAGGTAGCTTATTGGGCTCAGCGGCATTTCAAAGCGCATGATATGACGAGTGAAATGCACTATTAAACTTCTAGGGTAGGGCAAACAGGGACCCGATTAGATCATTTTATATTATGGTTAATTTGAGAAT
The DNA here is from genome assembly GCA_916610135.2 of Macropis europaea. Classification (NCBI taxonomy): domain Eukaryota; kingdom Metazoa; phylum Arthropoda; class Insecta; order Hymenoptera; family Melittidae; genus Macropis; species Macropis europaea. Next base: position 349,242 of record CAKAJE020001527.1, on the reverse strand, counting down.
TCAGCGAAATTCTATCACATTTGTTCAATTTACGTCGCTTCTATTACAGATAGCTTATTGGGCTTAGCGGCATCTCAAAGCGCATGAAATGACGAGTGAAATGCACTATTATACTTCTAGGGTGAGGCAATCAGAGACCCGATTAGATCATTTTATATTATGGTTAATTTAAGAATTCAGCAAAATTCTATCACATTTGTTCAATTTCCGTCGCTCCTATTTCAGATAGCGTACTGGGCTAGGCGGCATCTTAAAGCGGGTGGAATGGCGAGTAGAATGCACAATTAAAATTCTATGATAGGGCAATCAGAGACCCGATTAGATCATTTTATATTTTGGTTAATATAAGAATTCAGTGAAATTCTATCACATTTGTTCAATTTACGTCGCTCCTATTTCAAATAGCGTATTGGGCTCAGCGGCATCTCAAAGCGCATGAAATGGCGAGCAAAATGCACTATTAAACTTCTAGGGTAGGGCAAACAGAGACCCGATTAGATCATTTTATGTTATGGTTAATTTAAGAATTCAGCGAAATTCTATCACATTTGTTCAACTTACGTCGCTCCTATTTCAAATAGCGTACTGAGCAAAGCGGCATCTCAAAGCGCATGAAATGGCGAGTAAAATGCACTATTAAACTTCTAGGGTAGGGCCAACAGAGACCCGATTAAATCATTTTATATTGTAGTTAATTTAAGAATTCAGCGAAATTCTATCACATTTGTTCAATTTTCGTCGCTCCTATTTCAGATAGCGTATTGGGCTAAGCGGCATCTCAAAGCGCATGAAATGGCGAGTAAAATGCAATGCTAAACTTCTAGGATAAGGCCAACAGAGACCCGATTAGATCATTTTATATTTTGGTTAATATAAGAATTCAGCGAAATTCTATCACATTTGTTCAATTTACGTCGCTCCTATTTCAGATAGCGTATTGGGCTAAGTGGCATCTCAAAGCGCATGAAATGGCGAGCAAAATGCACTATTAAACTTCTAGGGCAGGGCAATCAGTGACCCGATTAGATCATTTTATATTATAGTTAATTTAAGAATTCAGCGAAATTCTATCACATTTGTTCAATTTACGTCGCTCCTATTTCAGATAGCGTATTGGGCTAAGCGGTTTCTCAAAGCGCATGAAATGGCGAGTAAAATGCAATACTAAACTTCTAGGATAAGGCAAACAGAGACCCGATTAGATCATTTTATATTACGGTTAATATAAGAATTCAGCGTAATTCTATCACATTTGTTCTACTTATGTCGCTCCTAATTTAGATAGCGTACTGGGCTAGGCGGCATCTTAAAGCGCGTGGAATGGCGAGTAAAATTCACTGCTAAACTTCTATGATAAGGCAATCAGAGACCCGATTAGATCATTTTATATTTTGTTTAATATAAGATTTCAGGGAAATTCTATCACATTTGTTCAATTTACGTCGCTCCTATTTCAGATAGCGTATTGGGCTAAGCGGCATCTCAAGGCGCATGAAATGGCGAATAAAATGCGCTATTAAACTTCTAGGCTAGGGCGAACAGAGACCCGATTAGATCATTTTACATTAAGGTTAATATAAGTATTCAGCGAGATTCTATCACACTTGTTCAAGTTACATCGCTTCTATTTCAGACAGCGTACAGAGCTAGGCGGCATCTTAAAGCGCGTAGAATGGCGAGTAAAATGCACTATTAACCTTCTATGATAGGGCAATCAGAGACCAGATTAGATCATTATATACTTTGGTTAATATAAGAATTCAGCGAAATTCTATCACATTTGTTCAACTTACGTCGCTCCTAATTTAGATAGCGTACTGGGCTAGGCGGCATATTAAAGCGCGTGGAATGGCGAGTAAAATGCACTGCTAAACTTCTATGATAGGGCAATCAGAGACCCGATTAGATCATTTTATATTTTGTTTAATATCAGATTTCAGGGAATTTGTATCACATTTGTTCAATTTACGTCGCTCCTAATTCAGATAGCGTATTCGGCTAAGCGGCATCTCAAAGCGCATGAAATGGCGAATAAAATGCACTCGTAAACTTCTAGGCTAGGGCAAACAGAGACCCGATTAGATCATTTTATATTACGGTTAATTTAAGAATTCAGCAAAATTCTATCACACTTGTTCAATTTACGTCGCTCGTATTTCAGATAGCGAACTGGGCTAGGCGGCATCTTAAAGCGCGTGGAATGGCGAGTAAAATGCACTATTAAACTTCTATGATAGGGCAATCAGAGACCCGATTAGATCATTTTATATTTTGGTTAATATAAGAATTCATCAAATTCTATCACATTTGTTCAATTTACGTCGCTCCTATTTCAGATAGCTTATTGGACTAAGCGACATCTCAAAGCGCATGAAATGACGAGTAAAATGCACTATTAGATTTCTATGGTAGGGCGTACAGAGGCCCGATTAGATCATTTTATATTATGGTTAATTTAAGAATTCAGCAAAATTCTATCACATTTGTTCAATTTACGTGGCTCCTATTTCAGATATCGTACTGGGCTCGGCCGCATCTTAAAGCGCGTGGAATGGAGAGTGAAATGCACTATTAGACTTCTATGGTAGGGCGAACAGAGACCCGATTAGATCATTTTATATTAAGGTTACTTTAAGAATTCAGCGAAATCCTATCACATTTGTTCAAGTTACGTCGCTCCTATTTCAAATAGCTTATTGGGCGAAGCGGCGTCTCAAAGCGCATGAAATGACGAGTGACATGCACTATTAAACTTCTAGGGTAGGGCAAACAGAGACCCGATTAGATCATTTGATATTATGGTTAATTTAAGAATTCAGCGAAATTCTATCACATTTGTTCAATTTACGTCGCTCCTATTTCAGATAGCTTATTGGGCTAAGCGGCATCTGAAGGCGCATGAAATGGCGAGTAAAATGCACTATTAAACTTCTATGATAGGGCAATCAGAGACCCGATTAGATCATTTTATATTTTGGTTAATATAAGAATTCAACGAAATTCTATCACATTTGTTCAATTTACGTCGCTTCTATTACAGATAGCTTATTGGGCTTAGCGGCATCTCAAAGCGCATGAAATGACGAGTGAAATGCACTATTAAACTTCTAGGGTAGGGCAAACAGAGACCCGATTTGGTTATTTTATATTATGGTTAATTTAAGATTTCAATGAAATTCTATCACATTTGTTCAATTTACGTCGCTCCTATTACAGGTAGCTTATTGGGCTCAGCGGCATCTCAAAGCGCATGAAATGACGAGTGAAATGCACTATTAAACTTCTAGGGTAGGGCAAACAGAGACCCGATTAGATCATTTTATATTATGGTTAATTTAAGAATTCAGCGAAATTCTATCACATTTGTTCAATTTACGTCGCTTCTATTACAGATAGCTTATTGGGCTTAGCGGCATCTCAAAGCGCATGAAATGACGAGTGAAATGCACTATTATACTTCTAGGGTGAGGCAAACAGAGACCCGATTAGATCATTTTATATTACGGTTAATATAAGAATTCAGCGTAATTCTATCACATTTGTTCAACTTACGTCGTTCCTATTTCAGATAGCGTACTGGCCTATGCGGCATCTTAAAGCGCGTGGAATGGCGAGTAAAATGCACTATTAAACTTCTATGATAGGGCAATCAGAGACCCGATTAGATCATTTTATATTATGGTTAATTTAAGAATTCAGCGAAATTCTATCACATTTGTTCAATTTACGTCGCTCCTATTACAGGTAGCTTATTGGGCTCAGCGGCATTTCAAAGCGCATGATATGACGAGTGAAATGCACTATTAAACTTCTAGGGTAGGGCAAACAGGGACCCGATTAGATCATTTTATATTATGGTTAATTTGAGAATTCAGCGAAATTCTATCACATTTGTTCAATTTACGTCGCTTCTATTACAGATAGCTTATTGGGCTTAGCGGCATCTCAAAGCGCATGAAATGACGAGTGAAATGCACTATTATACTTCTAGGGTGAGGCAATCAGAGACCCGATTAGATCATTTTATATTATGGTTAATTTAAGAATTCAGCAAAATTCTATCACATTTGTTCAATTTCCGTCGCTCCTATTTCAGATAGCGTACTGGGCTAGGCAGCATCTTAAAGCGGGTGGAATGGCGAGTAGAATGCACAATTAAAATTCTATGATAGGGCAATCAGAGACCCGATTAGATCATTTTATATTTTGGTTAATATAAGAATTCAGTGAAATTCTATCACATTTGTTCAATTTACGTCGCTCCTATTTCAAATAGCGTATTGGGCTCAGCGGCATCTCAAAGCGCATGAAATGGCGAGCAAAATGCACTATTAAACTTCTAGGGTAGGGCAAACAGAGACCCGATTAGATCATTTTATGTTATGGTTAATTTAAGAATTCAGCGAAATTCTATCACATTTGTTCAACTTACGTCGCTCCTATTTCAAATAGCGTACTGAGCAAAGCGGCATCTCAAAGCGCATGAAATGGCGAGTAAAATGCACTATTAAACTTCTAGGGTAGGGCCAACAGAGACCCGATTAAATCATTTTATATTGTAGTTAATTTAAGAATTCAGCGAAATTCTATCACATTTGTTCAATTTTCGTCGCTCCTATTTCAGATAGCGTATTGGGCTAAGCGGCATCTCAAAGCGCATGAAATGGCGAGTAAAATGCAATGCTAAACTTCTAGGATAAGGCCAACAGAGACCCGATTAGATCATTTTATATTTTGGTTAATATAAGAATTCAGCGAAATTCTATCACATTTGTTCAATTTACGTCGCTCCTATTTCAGATAGCGTATTGGGCTAAGTGGCATCTCAAAGCGCATGAAATGGCGAGCAAAATGCACTATTAAACTTCTAGGGCAGGGCAATCAGTGACCCGATTAGATCATTTTATATTATAGTTAATTTAAGAATTCAGCGAAATTCTATCACATTTGTTCAATTTACGTCGCTCCTATTTCAGATAGCGTATTGGGCTAAGCGGTATCTCAAAGCGCATGAAATGGCGAGTAAAATGCAATACTAAACTTCTAGGATAAGGCAAACAGAGACCCGATTAGATCATTTTATATTACGGTTAATATAAGAATTCAGCGTAATTCTATCACATTTGTTCTACTTATGTCGCTCCTAATTTAGATAGCGTACTGGGCTAGGCGGCATCTTAAAGCGCGTGGAATGGCGAGTAAAATTCACTGCTAAACTTCTATGATAAGGCAATCAGAGACCCGATTAGATCATTTTATATTTTGTTTAATATAAGATTTCAGGGAAATTCTATCACATTTGTTCAATTTACGTCGCTCCTATTTCAGATAGCGTATTGGGCTAAGCGGCATCTCAAGGCGCATGAAATGGCGAATAAAATGCGCTATTAAACTTCTAGGCTAGGGCGAACAGAGACCCGATTAGATCATTTTACATTAAGGTTAATATAAGTATTCAGCGAGATTCTATCACACTTGTTCAAGTTACATCGCTTCTATTTCAGACAGCGTACAGAGCTAGGCGGCATCTTAAAGCGCGTAGAATGGCGAGTAAAATGCACTATTAACCTTCTATGATAGGGCAATCAGAGACCAGATTAGATCATTATATACTTTGGTTAATATAAGAATTCAGCGAAATTCTATCACATTTGTTCAACTTACGTCGCTCCTAATTTAGATAGCGTACTGGGCTAGGCGGCATATTAAAGCGCGTGGAATGGCGAGTAAAATGCACTGCTAAACTTCTATGATAGGGCAATCAGAGACCCGATTAGATCATTTTATATTTTGTTTAATATCAGATTTCAGGGAATTTGTATCACATTTGTTCAATTTACGTCGCTCCTAATTCAGATAGCGTATTCGGCTAAGCGGCATCTCAAAGCGCATGAAATGGCGAATAAAATGCACTCGTAAACTTCTAGGCTAGGGCAAACAGAGACCCGATTAGATCATTTTATATTACGGTTAATTTAAGAATTCAGCAAAATTCTATCACACTTGTTCAATTTACGTCGCTCGTATTTCAGATAGCGAACTGGGCTAGGCGGCATCTTAAAGCGCGTGGAATGGCGAGTAAAATGCACTATTAAACTTCTATGATAGGGCAATCAGAGACCCGATTAGATCATTTTATATTTTGGTTAATATAAGAATTCATCAAATTCTATCACATTTGTTCAATTTACGTCGCTCCTATTTCAGATAGCTTATTGGACTAAGCGACATCTCAAAGCGCATGAAATGACGAGTAAAATGCACTATTAGATTTCTATGGTAGGGCGTACAGAGGCCCGATTAGATCATTTTATATTATGGTTAATTTAAGAATTCAGCAAAATTCTATCACATTTGTTCAATTTACGTGGCTCCTATTTCAGATATCGTACTGGGCTCGGCCGCATCTTAAAGCGCGTGGAATGGAGAGTGAAATGCACTATTAGACTTCTATGGTAGGGCGAACAGAGACCCGATTAGATCATTTTATATTAAGGTTACTTTAAGAATTCAGCGAAATCCTATCACATTTGTTCAATTTACGTCGCTCCTATTTCAAATAGCTTATTGGGCGAAGCGGCGTCTCAAAGCGCATGAAATGACGAGTGACATGCACTATTAAACTTCTAGGGTAGGGCAAACAGAGACCCGATTAGATCATTTGATATTATGGTTAATTTAAGAATTCAGCGAAATTCTATCACATTTGTTCAATTTACGTCGCTCCTATTTCAGATAGCTTATTGGGCTAAGCGGCATCTGAAGGCGCATGAAATGGCGAGTAAAATGCACTATTAAACTTCTATGATAGGGCAATCAGAGACCCGATTAGATCATTTTATATTTTGGTTAATATAAGAATTCAACGAAATTCTATCACATTTGTTCAATTTACGTCGCTTCTATTACAGATAGCTTATTGGGCTTAGCGGCATCTCAAAGCGCATGAAATGACGAGTGAAATGCACTATTAAACTTCTAGGGTAGGGCAAACAGAGACCCGATTTGGTTATTTTATATTATGGTTAATTCAAGATTTCAATGAAATTCTATCACATTTGTTCAATTTACGTCGCTCCTATTACAGGTAGCTTATTGGGCTCAGCGGCATCTCAAAGCGCATGAAATGACGAGTGAAATGCACTATTAAACTTCTAGGGTAGGGCAAACAGGGACCCGATTAGATCATTTTATATTATGGTTAATTTAAGAATTCAGCGAAATTCTATCACATTTGTTCAATTTACGTCGCTTCTATTACAGATAGCTTATTGGGCTTAGCGGCATCTCAAAGCGCATGAAATGACGAGTGAAATGCACTATTATACTTCTAGGGTGAGGCAAACAGAGACCCGATTAGATCATTTTATATTACGGTTAATATAAGAATTCAGCGTAATTCTATCACATTTGTTCAACTTACGTCGTTCCTATTTCAGATAGCGTACTGGCCTATGCGGCATCTTAAAGCGCGTGGAATGGCGAGTAAAATGCACTATTAAACTTCTATGATAGGGCAATCAGAGACCCGATTAGATCATTTTATATTATGGTTAATTTAAGAATTCAGCGAAATTCTATCACATTTGTTCAATTTACGTCGCTCCTATTACAGGTAGCTTATTGGGCTCAGCGGCATTTCAAAGCGCATGATATGACGAGTGAAATGCACTATTAAACTTCTAGGGTAGGGCAAACAGGGACCCGATTAGATCATTTTATATTATGGTTAATTTGAGAATTCAGCGAAATTCTATCACATTTGTTCAATTTACGTCGCTTCTATTACAGATAGCTTATTGGGCTTAGCGGCATCTCAAAGCGCATGAAATGACGAGTGAAATGCACTATTATACTTCTAGGGTGAGGCAATCAGAGACCCGATTAGATCATTTTATATTATGGTTAATTTAAGAATTCAGCAAAATTCTATCACATTTGTTCAATTTCCGTCGCTCCTATTTCAGATAGCGTACTGGGCTAGGCGGCATCTTAAAGCGGGTGGAATGGCGAGTAGAATGCACAATTAAAATTCTATGATAGGGCAATCAGAGACCCGATTAGATCATTTTATATTTTGGTTAATATAAGAATTCAGTGAAATTCTATCACATTTGTTCAATTTACGTCGCTCCTATTTCAAATAGCGTATTGGGCTCAGCGGCATCTCAAAGCGCATGAAATGGCGAGCAAAATGCACTATTAAACTTCTAGGGTAGGGCAAACAGAGACCCGATTAGATCATTTTATGTTATGGTTAATTTAAGAATTCAGCGAAATTCTATCACATTTGTTCAACTTACGTCGCTCCTATTTCAAATAGCGTACTGAGCAAAGCGGCATCTCAAAGCGCATGAAATGGCGAGTAAAATGCACTATTAAACTTCTAGGGTAGGGCCAACAGAGACCCGATTAAATCATTTTATATTGTAGTTAATTTAAGAATTCAGCGAAATTCTATCACATTTGTTCAATTTTCGTCGCTCCTATTTCAGATAGCGTATTGGGCTAAGCGGCATCTCAAAGCGCATGAAATGGCGAGTAAAATGCAATGCTAAACTTCTAGGATAAGGCCAACAGAGACCCGATTAGATCATTTTATATTTTGGTTAATATAAGAATTCAGCGAAATTCTATCACATTTGTTCAATTTACGTCGCTCCTATTTCAGATAGCGTATTGGGCTAAGTGGCATCTCAAAGCGCATGAAATGGCGAGCAAAATGCACTATTAAACTTCTAGGGCAGGGCAATCAGTGACCCGATTAGATCATTTTATATTATAGTTAATTTAAGAATTCAGCGAAATTCTATCACATTTGTTCAATTTACGTCGCTCCTATTTCAGATAGCGTATTGGGCTAAGCGGTATCTCAAAGCGCATGAAATGGCGAGTAAAATGCAATACTAAACTTCTAGGATAAGGCAAACAGAGACCCGATTAGATCATTTTATATTACGGTTAATATAAGAATTCAGCGTAATTCTATCACATTTGTTCTACTTATGTCGCTCCTAATTTAGATAGCGTACTGGGCTAGGCGGCATCTTAAAGCGCGTGGAATGGCGAGTAAAATTCACTGCTAAACTTCTATGATAAGGCAATCAGAGACCCGATTAGATCATTTTATATTTTGTTTAATATAAGATTTCAGGGAAATTCTATCACATTTGTTCAATTTACGTCGCTCCTATTTCAGATAGCGTATTGGGCTAAGCGGCATCTCAAGGCGCATGAAATGGCGAATAAAATGCGCTATTAAACTTCTAGGCTAGGGCGAACAGAGACCCGATTAGATCATTTTACATTAAGGTTAATATAAGTATTCAGCGAGATTCTATCACACTTGTTCAAGTTACATCGCTTCTATTTCAGACAGCGTACAGAGCTAGGCGGCATCTTAAAGCGCGTAGAATGGCGAGTAAAATGCACTATTAACCTTCTATGATAGGGCAATCAGAGACCAGATTAGATCATTATATACTTTGGTTAATATAAGAATTCAGCGAAATTCTATCACATTTGTTCAACTTACGTCGCTCCTAATTTAGATAGCGTACTGGGCTAGGCGGCATCTTAAAGCGCGTGGAATGGCGAGTAAAATTCACTGCTTAGCTTCTATGATAAGGCAATCAGAGACCCGATTAGATCATTTTATACTTTGTTTAATATAAGATTTCAGGGAAATTCTATCACATTTGTTCAATTTACGTCGCTCCTATTTCAGATAGCGTATTGGGCTAAGCGGCATCTCAAGGCGCATGAAATGGCGAATAAAATGCGCTATTAAACTTCTAGGCTAGGGCGAACAGAGACCCGATTAGATCATTTTACATTAAGGTTAATATAAGTATTCAGCGAGATTCTATCACACTTGTTCAAGTTACATCGCTTCTATTTCAGACAGCGTACTGAGCTAGGCGGCATCTTAAAGCGCGTAGAATGGCGAGTAAAATGCACTATTAACCTTCTATGATAGGGCAATCAGAGACCAGATTAGATCATTATATACTTTGGTTAATATAAGAATTCAGCGAAATTCTATCACATTTGTTCAATTTACGTCGCTCCTATTTCAGATAGCGTATTGGGCTAAGCGGCATCTCAAAGCGCATGAAATGACGAGTGAAATGCACTATTAAACTTCTAGGGTAGGGCAAACAGGGACCCGATTAGATCATTTCATATTATGGTTAATTTAAGAATTCAGCGAAATTCTATCACATTTGTTCAATTTACGTCGCTTCTATTACAGATAGCTTATTGGGCTTAGCGGCATCTCAAAGCGCATGAAATGACGAGTGAAATGCACTATTATACTTCTAGGGTGAGGCAAACAGAGACCCGATTAGATCATTTTATATTACGGTTAATATAAGAATTCAGCGTAATGCTATCACATTTGTTCAACTTACGTCGCTCATATTTCAGATAGCGAACTGGGCTATGCGGCATCTTAAAGCGCGCGGAATGGCGAGTAAAATGCACTATTAAACTTCTATGCTAGGGCAATCAGAGACCCGATTAGATCATTTCATATTTTGGTTATTATAAGAATTGAGTGAAATTCTATCACATTTGTTTAATTTACGTCGCTCCTATTTCAGATAGCGTATTGGGTGAAGCGGCATCTCAAAGCGCTTGAAATGGCGAGTAAAATGCACTATTAAACTTCTAGGGTAGGGCAAACAGAGACTCGATTAGATCATTTTATATTATGGTTAATTTAAGAATTCAGCAAAATTCTATCACATTTGTTCAATGTACGTCGCTCCTATTTCGGATAGCGTACTGGGCTAAGCGGCACCCTAAAGCGCGTGGAGTGGCGAGTAAAATGCACTATTAATCTTCTATGATAGGGCAATCAGAGACCCGAATAGATCATTTTATATTTTGGTTAATATAAGAATTCAGCGAAATTCTATCACAATTGTTCTATTTACGTCGCTCGTATTTCGGATAGCTTATTGTGCTTAGCGGCATCTCAAAGCGCATGAAATGACGAGTGAAATGCACTATTAAACTTCTAGGGTAGGGCAAACAGAGACCCGATTAGATCATTTTATATTTTGTTCATATAAGAATTCAGCGAAATTCTATCACATTTGTTCAATTTACGTCGCTCATATTTCAGATAGCGTATTGCACTAAGCGGCATCTCAAAGCGCATGAAATGGCGAGTAAAATGCACTATTAAACTTCTAGGGTATGGCCAACAGAGACCCGATTAAATCATTTTATATTGTAGTTAATTTAAGAATTCAGCGAAATTCTATCACATCTGTTCAATTTACGTCGCTCCTGTTTCAGATAGCGTACTGGGCTAGGCGGCATCTTGAAGCGCGTGGAATGGCGAGTAAAGTGCACTACTAAACTTCTATGATAGGGCAATCAGAGACCCGATTAGATCATTTTATATTTTGTTTAATATCAGATTTCAGGGAATTTGTATCACATTTGTTCAATTTACGTCGCTCCTAATTCAGATAGCGTATTCGGCTAAGCGGCATCTCAAAGCGCATGAAATGGCGAATAAAATGCACTCGTAAACTTCTAGGCTAGGGCAAACAGAGACCCGATTAGATCATTTTATATTACGGTTAATTTAAGAATTCAGCAAAATTCTATCACACTTGTTCAATTTACGTCGCTCGTATTTCAGATAGCGTATTGGGCTAAGCGGCATCTCAAAGCGCATGAAATGACGAGTAAAATGCAATGCTAAACTTCTAGGATAAGGCAAACAGAGACCCGATTACATCATTTTATATTATAGTTAATTTAAGAATTCAGCGAAATTCTATCACATTTGTTCAATTTACGTCGCTCATATTTCAGATAGCGTATTGCACTAAGCGGCATCTCAAAGCGCATGAAATGGCGAGTAAAATGCACTATTAAACTTCTAGGGTATGGCCAACAGAGACCCGATTAAATCATTTTATATTGTAGTTAATTTAAGAATTCAGCGAAATTCTATCACATCTGTTCAATTTACGTCGCTCCTGTTTCAGATAGCGTACTGGGCTAGGCGGCATCTTAAAGCGCGTGGAATGGCGAGTAAAATCCACTGCTAAACTTCTATGATAAGGCAATCAGAGACCCGATTAGATCATTTTATACTTTGTTTAATATAAGATTTCAGGGAAATTCTATCACATTTGTTCAATTTACGTCGCTCCTATTTCAGATAGCGTATTGGGCTAAGCGGCATCTCAAGGCGCATGAAATGGCGAATAAAATGCGCTATTAAACTTCTAGGCTAGGGCGAACAGAGACCCGATTAGATCATTTTACATTAAGGTTAATATAAGTATTCAGCGAGATTCTATCACACTTGTTCAAGTTACATCGCTTCTATTTCAGACAGCGTACTGAGCTAGGCGGCATCTTAAAGCGCGTAGAATGGCGAGTAAAATGCACTATTATCCTTCTATGATAGGGCAATCAGAGACCAGATTAGATCATTATATACTTTGGTTAATATAAGAATTCAGCGAAATTCTATCACATTTGTTCAATTTACGTCGCTCCTATTTCAGATAGCGTATTGGGCTAAGCGGCATCTCAAAGCGCATGAAATGACGAGTAAAATGCAAAGCTAAACTTCTAGGATAAGGCAAACAGAGACCCGATTACATCATTTTATATTATAGTTAATTTAAGAATTCAGCGAAATTCTATCACATTTGTTCAATTTACGTCGCTCATATTTCAGATAGCGTATTGGGCTAAGCGGCATCTCAAAGCGCATGAAATGGCGAGCAAAATGCACTATTAAACTTCTAGGGTAGGGCAATCAGTGACCCGATTAGATCATTTTATATTATAGTTAATTTAAGAATTCAGCGAAATTCTATCACATTTGTTCAATTTACGTCGCTCCTATTTCAGATAGCGTATTGGGCTAAGCGGTATCTCAAAGCGCATGAAATGGCGAGTAAAATGCAATACTAAACTTCTAGTATAAGGCAAACAGAGACCCGATTAGATCATTTTATATTACGGTTAATATAAGAATTCAGCGTAATTCTATCACATTTGTTCTACTTACGTCGCTCCTAATTTAGATAGCGTACTGGGCTAGGCGGCATCTTAAAGCGCGTGGAATGGCGAGTAAAATTCACTGCTAAACTTCTATGATAAGGCAATCAGAGACCCGATTAGATCATTTTATACTTTGTTTAATATAAGATTTCAGGGAAATTCTATCACATTTGTTCAATTTACGTCGCTCCTATTTCAGATAGCGTATTGGGCTAAGCGGCATCTCAAGGCGCATGAAATGGCGAATAAAATGCGCTATTAAACTTCTAGGCTAGGGCGAACAGAGACCCGATTAGATCATTTTACATTAAGGTTAATATAAGTATTCAGCGAGATTCTATCACACTTGTTCAAGTTACATCGCTTCTATTTCAGACAGCGTACTGAGCTAGGCGGCATCTTAAAGCGCGTAGAATGGCGAGTAAAATGCACTATTAACCTTCTATGATAGGGCAATCAGAGACCAGATTAGATCATTATATACTTTGGTTAATATAAGAATTCAGCGAAATTCTATCACATTTGTTCAATTTACGTCGCTCCTATTTCAGATAGCGTATTGGGCTAAGCGGCATCTCAAAGCGCATGAAATGACGAGTGAAATGCACTATTAAACTTCTAGGGTAGGGCAAACAGGGACCCGATTAGATCATTTTATATTATGGTTAATTTAAGAATTCAGCGAAATTCTATCACATTTGTTCAATTTACGTCGCTTCTATTACAGATAGCTTATTGGGCTTAGCGGCATCTCAAAGCGCATGAAATGACGAGTGAAATGCACTATTATACTTCTAGGGTGAGGCAAACAGAGACCCGATTAGATCATTTTATATTACGGTTAATATAAGAATTCAGCGTAATGCTATCACATTTGTTCAACTTACGTCGCTCATATTTCAGATAGCGAACTGGGCTATGCGGCATCTTAAAGCGCGCGGAATGGCGAGTAAAATGCACTATTAACCTTCTATGATAGGGCAATCAGAGACCAGATTAGATCATTATATACTTTGGTTAATATAAGAATTCAGCGAAATTCTATCACATTTGTTCAATTTACGTCGCTCCTATTTCAGATAGCGTATTGGGCTAAGCGGCATCTCAAAGCGCATGAAATGACGAGTAAAATGCAATGCTAAACTTCTAGGATAAGGCAAACAGAGACCCGATTACATCATTTTATATTATAGTTAATTTAAGAATTCAGCGAAATTCTATCACATTTGTTCAATTTACGTCGCTCATATTTCAGATAGCGTATTGGGCTAAGCGGCATCTCAAAGCGCATGAAATGGCGAGCAAAATGCACTATTAAACTTCTAGGGTAGGGCAATCAGTGACCCGATTAGATCATTTTATATTATAGTTAATTTAAGAATTCAGCGAAATTCTATCACATTTGTTCAATTTACGTCGCTCCTATTTCAGATAGCGTATTGGGCTAAGCGGTATCTCAAAGCGCATGAAATGGCGAGTAAAATGCAATACTAAACTTCTAGGATAAGGCAAACAGAGACCCGATTAGATCATTTTATATTACGGTTAATATAAGAATTCAGCGTAATTCTATCACATTTGTTCTACTTACGTCGCTCCTAATTTAGATAGCGTACTGGGCTAGGCGGCATCTTAAAGCGCGTGGAATGGCGAGTAAAATTCACTGCTAAACTTCTATGATAAGGCAATCAGAGACCCGATTAGATCATTTTATACTTTGTTTAATATAAGATTTCAGGGAAATTCTATCACATTTGTTCAATTTACGTCGCTCCTATTTCAGATAGCGTATTGGGCTAAGCGGCATCTCAAGGCGCATGAAATGGCGAATAAAATGCGCTATTAAACTTCTAGGCTAGGGCGAACAGAGACCCGATTAGATCATTTTACATTAAGGTTAATATAAGTATTCAGCGAGATTCTATCACACTTGTTCAAGTTACATCGCTTCTATTTCAGACAGCGTACTGAGCTAGGCGGCATCTTAAAGCGCGTAGAATGGCGAGTAAAATGCACTATTAACCTTCTATGATAGGGCAATCAGAGACCAGATTAGATCATTATATACTTTGGTTAATATAAGAATTCAGCGAAATTCTATCACATTTGTTCAATTTACGTCGCTCCTATTTCAGATAGCGTATTGGGCTAAGCGGCATCTCAAAGCGCATGAAATGACGAGTGAAATGCACTATTAAACTTCTAGGGTAGGGCAAACAGGGACCCGATTAGATCATTTTATATTATGGTTAATTTAAGAATTCAGCGAAATTCTATCACATTTGTTCAATTTACGTCGCTTCTATTACAGATAGCTTATTGGGCTTAGCGGCATCTCAAAGCGCATAAAATGACGAGTGAAATGCACTATTATACTTCTAGGGTGAGGCAAACAGAGACCCGATTAGATCATTTTATATTACGGTTAATATAAGAATTCAGCGTAATGCTATCACATTTGTTCAACTTACGTCGCTCATATTTCAGAGAGCGAACTGGGCTATGCGGCATCTTAAAGCGCGCGGAATGGCGAGTAAAATGCACTATTAAACTTCTATGCTAGGGCAATCAGAGACCCGATTAGATCATTTCATATTTTGGTTAATATAAGAATTGAGTGAAATTCTATCACATTTGTTTAATTTACGTCGCTCCTATTTCAGATAGCGTATTGGGTGAAGCGGCATCTCAAAGCGCTCGAAATGGCGAGTAAAATGCACTATTAAACTTCTAGGGTAGGGCAAACAGAGACTCGATTAGATCATTTTATATTATGGTTAATTTAAGAATTCAGCAAAATTCTATCACATTTGTTCAATGTACGTCGCTCCTATTTCGGATAGCGTACTGGGCTAAGCGTCACCCTAAAGCGCGTGGAGTGGCGAGTAAAATGCACTATTAATCTTCTATGATAGGGCAATCAGAGACCCGAATAGATCATTTTATATTTTGGTTAATATAAGAATTCAGCGAAATTCTATCACAATTGTTCTATTTACGTCGCTCGTATTTCGGATAGCTTATTGTGCTTAGCGGCATCTCAAAGCGCATGAAATGGCGAGTGAAATGCACTATTAAACTTCTAGGGTAGGGCAAACAGAGACCCGATTAGATCATTTTATATTTTGTTCATATAAGAATTCAGCGAAATTCTATCACATTTGTTCAATTTACGTCGCTCATATTTCAGATAGCGTATTGCACTAAGCGGCATCTCAAAGCGCATGAAATGGCGAGTAAAATGCACTATTAAACTTCTAGGGTATGGCCAACAGAGACCCGATTAAATCATTTTATATTGTAGTTAATTTAAGAATTCAGCGAAATTCTATCACATCTGTTCAATTTACGTCGCTCCTGTTTCAGATAGCGTACTGGGCTAGGCGGCATCTTGAAGCGCGTGGAATGGCGAGTAAAGTGCACTACTAAACTTCTATGATAGGGCAATCAGAGACCCGATTAGATCATTTTATATTTTGTTTAATATCAGATTTCAGGGAATTTGTATCACATTTGTTCAATTTACGTCGCTCCTAATTCAGATAGCGTATTCGGCTAAGCGGCATCTCAAAGCGCATGAAATGGCGAATAAAATGCACTCGTAAACTTCTAGGCTAGGGCAAACAGAGACCCGATTAGATCATTTTATATTACGGTTAATTTAAGAATTCAGCAAAATTCTATCACACTTGTTCAATTTACGTCGCTCGTATTTCAGATAGCGAACTGGTCTAGGCGGCATCTTAAAGCGCGTGGAATGGCGAGTGAAATGCACTATTAAACTTCTATGATAGGGCAATCAGAGACCCGATTAGATCATTTTATATTTTGGTTAATATAAGAATTCATCGAAATTCTATCACATTTGTTCAATTTACGTCGCTCCTATTTCAGATAGCTTATTGGACTAAGCGACATCTCAAAGCGCATGAAATGACGAGTGAAATGCACTATTAAACTTCTAGGATAGGGCGAACGGAGACCCGATTAGATCATTTTACATTATGGTTAATAAAAGAATCCAGCGAAATTCTATCACATTTGTTCAACTTACGTCGCTCCTATTTCAGATAGCGTATTGGGCAAAGCGGCATCTCAAAACGCATGAAATGACGAGTAAAATGCACTATTAAACTTCTAGGGTAGGGCAAGCAGAGACCCGATTAGATCATTTTATATTATGGTTAATTTAAGAATTCAGCGAAATTCTATCACATTTGTTCAATTTACGTCGCTCATATTTCAGATAGCGTATTGGGCTAAGCGGCATCTCAATGCGCATGAAATGGCGAGCAAAATGCACTATTAAACTTCTAGGGTGAGGCAAACAGAGACCCGATTAGATCATTTTATATTACGGTTAATATAAGAATTCAGCGTAATTCTATCACATTTGTTCAACTTACGTCGTTCCTATTTCAGATAGCGTACTGGGCTAAGCGGCATCTTAAAGCGCGTGGAATGGCGAGTAAAATGCACTATTAAACTTCTATGATAGGGCAATCAGAGACCCGATTAGATCATTTTATATTATGGTTAATTTAAGAATTCAGCAAAATTCTATCACATTTGTTCAATTTACGTCGCTCCTATTTCAGATAGCGTATTGGGCAAAGCGGCATCTCAAACCGTATGAAATGGCGAATAAAATGAACTATTAAAGTTCTAGACTCGGGCGGACAGAGATCCGATTAGATCATTTTACATTATGGTTAATAAAAGAATTCAGTGAAATTCTATCACATATGTTCAACTTATATCGCTCCAATTTCAGATAGCGTATTAGGCTAAGCGGCATCTCAAAGCGCATGAAATGACGAGTAAAATGCACTATTAAAGTTCTAGGGTAGGGCAAACAGAGACCCGGTTAGATCATTTTATATTATGGTTAATTTAAGAATTGAGCGAAATTCTATCACATTCGTTCAATTTACGTCGCTCCTATTTCAGATAGCGTATTGGGCAAAGCGGCATCTCAAAGCGCATGAAATGACGAGTAAAATGCACTATTAAGCTTCTAGGGTAGGGCAAGCAGAGACCCGATTAGATCATTTTATATTATGGTTAATTTAAGAATTCAGCAAAATTCTATCACATTCGTACAATTTAGGTCGCTCCTATTTCAGATAGCGTATTGGGCTAAGCGGCATCTCAAAGCGCATGAAATGGCGAGTGAAATGCACTATAAGACTTCTATGGTAGGGCGAACAGAGACCAGATTAGATCATTTTACATTCTGGTTAATAAAATAATTCAGCGAAATTCTATCACATTTGTTCAACTTTCGTCGCTCCTATTTCAGATAGCGTATTGAGCTACGCGGCATCTCGAAGCGCATGAAATGGCGAGTATAATGCACTATTAAACTTCTAGGATAAGGCAAACAGATACCCGATTAGATCATTTTATATTATGGTTAATTTAAGAATTCAGCAAAATTCTATCACATTTGTTCAATTTACGTCGCTCCTATTTCGGATAGCGTACTGGGCTAGGCGGCATCCTAAAGCGCGTGGAGTGGCGAGTAAAATGCACTATTAAACTTGTATGATAGGGCAATCAGAGACGCGATTAGATCATTTTATATTTTGTTTAATACAAGATTTCAGGGAAATTCTATCACATTTGTTCAATTCGTGTCGCTCATATTTTAGATAGCGTATTGGGCTAAGCGGCATCTCAAAGCGCATGAAATGGCGAGTAAAATGCACTATTAAACTCCTAGGCTAGGGCAAACAGAGACCCGATTAGAACATTTTATATTATGGTTAATTTAAGAATTCAGCAAGATTCTATCACATTTGTTGAACTTACGTCGCTCCTATTTCAGATAGCGTACTGGGCTAGCGGCATCTTAAAGCGCGTGGAATGGCGAGTAAAATGCACTGTTAAACTTCAATGATAGGGCAGTCAGAGACCAGATTAGATCATTTTATATTTTGTTTAATATAAGATTTCCGGGAAATCCTATCACATTTGTTCTATTTACGTCGCTCCTATTTCAGTTAGCGTGTTGGGATAACCGGCATCTCAAAGCGCATGGAATGGCGAATAAAATGGACTATTAAACTTCTAGGGTAGGGCAAACAGAGACCCGATTAGATCATTTTATATTACGGTTAATATAAGAATTCAGCGTATTTCTATCACATTTCTTCAAATTACGTCGCTCCTATTTCAGATAGCGTACTGGGCTGGCCGGTATCTCAAAGCGCATGAAATGGCGAGTAAAATGCACTATTAAACTTCTAGGGTAGGGCAAACAGAGACCCGATTAGATCATTTTATATTATGGTTAATTTAAGAATTCAGCAAGATTCTATCACATTTGTTGGATTTACGTCGCTCCTATTTCAGATAGCGTACTGGGCTAGGCGGCATCCTAAAGCGCGTGGAGTGGCGAGTAAAATGCACTATTAATCTTCTATGATAGGGCAATCAGAGACCCGATTAGATCATTTTATATTTTGGTTAATATAAGAATTCAGTGAAATTCTATCACATTTGTTCAATTTACGTCGCTCCTATTTCAGATAGCGTATTGGGCTATACGGCATCTTAAAGCGCTCGGAATGGCGAGTAAAATGCACTATTAAACTTGTATGATAGGGCAATCAGAGACGCGATTTGATCATTTTATATTTTGTTTAATTCAAGATTTCAGGGAAATTCTATCACATTTGTTCAATTCGTGTCGCTCATATTTCAGATAGCGTATTGGGCTAAGCGGCATCTCAAAGAGCATGAAATGGCGAGTAAAATGCACTATTAAACTCCTAGGGTAGGGCAAACAGAGACCCGATTAGATCATTTTACATTATGGTTAATAAAAGAATTCAGCGAAATTCTATCACATTTTTTCAACTTATATCACTCCAATTTCAGATAGCGTATTAGGCTAAGCGGCATCTCAAAGCGCATGAAATAACGAGTAAAATGCACTATTAAAGTTCTAGGGTAGGGCAAACAGAGACCCGATTAGATCATTTTATATTATGGTTAATTTAAGAATTGAGCGAAATTCTATCACATTCGTTCAATTTAGGTCGCTCCTATTTCAGATAGCGTATTGGGCTAAGCGGCATCTCAAAGCGCATGAAATGGCGAGTGACGTGCACTATAAGACTTCTATAGTAGGGCGAACAGAGACCCGATTAGATCATTTTATATTGAGGTTAATATAAGAATTCAAGGAAATTCTATCACATTTGTTCAATTTACGTCGCTCCTATTCCAGATAGCGTATTGGGCTAAGCGGCATCTCAAAGCGCATGAAATGGCGAGTAAAATGCGCTATTAAACTTCTAGGATAAGGCAAACAGAGACCCGATTAGAACATTTTATATTACGATTAATATAAGAATTCAGCGTAATTCTATCACATTTGTTCATCTTACGTCGCTCCTATTTCAGATAGCGTACTGGGCTAGGTGGCATCTTAAAGCGCGTGGAAGGGCGAGTAAAATGCACTTCTAATCTTCTATGATAGGGCAATCAGAGACCCGATTAGATCATTTTATATTTTGTTTAATATAAGATTTCAGGGAAATTCTATCACATTTGTCCAATTTACGTCGCTCCTATTTCAGATAGCGTATTGGGCTAAGCGGCATCTTAAAGCGCGTGGAATGGCGAGTAAAATGCACTGTTAAACTTCAATGATAGGGCAGTCAGAGACCAGATTAGATCATTTTATATTTTGTTTAATATAAGATTTCCGGGAAATCCTATCACATTTGTTCTATTTACGTCGCTCCTATTTCAGTTAGCGTATTGGGCTAACCGGCATCTCAAAGCGCATGAAATGGCGAATAAAATGGACTATTAAACTTCTAGGGTAGGGCAAACAGAGACCCGATTAGATCATTTTATATTGTAGTTAATTTAAGAATTCAGCGAAATTCTATCACATTTGTTCAATTTACGTCGCTCCTATTTCAGATAGCGTATTGGGCTAAGCGGCATCTCAAAGCGCATGAAATGGCGAGTAAAATGCAATGCTAAACTTCTAGGATAAGGCAAACAGAGACCCGATTAGATCATTTTATATTATAGTTAATTTAAGAATCCAGCGAAGTTCTATCACATTTGTTCAATTTACGTCGCTCATATTTCAGATAGCGTATTGGGCTAAGCGGCATCTCAAGGCGCATGAAATGGCGAATAAAATGCGCTATTAAACTTCTAGGCTAGGGCGAACAGAGACCCGATTAGATCATTTTACATTCTGGTTCTTAAAAGAATTCAGCGAAATTCTATCACATTTGTTCAACGTACGTCGCTCCTATTTCAGATAGCGTAATGGGATAAGCGGCATCGAAAAGCGCATGAAATGGCGAGTAAAATGCACAATTAAACTACTAGGGTAGGGCAAACAGAGACCCGATTAGATCATTTTATATTGTGGTTAATTTAAGAATTCAGCAAAATTCTATCACATTTGTTCAATTTACGTCGCTCCTATTTCAGATAGCGTATTGGGCTAAGCTGCATCTCAAAGCGCATGAAATGGCCAGCAAAATGCACTATCAAACTTCTAGGATAAGGCAAACAGAGACCCGATTAGATCATTTTATATTACGGTTAATATAAGAATTCAGCGTAATTCTATCACATTTGTTCAACTTACGCCGCTCCTATTTCAGGTAGCGTACTGGGCTAGGCGGCATCTTAAAGCGCGTGGAATGGCGAGTAAAATGCACTATTAAACTTCTAGGATAAGGCAAACAGAGACCCGATTAGATCATTTTATATTACGGTTAATATAAGAATGCGGCGTAATTCTTTCACATTTGTTCAATTTACGTCGCTGCTATTCCAGATAGCTTATTGTGCTTAGCGGCATCTCAAAGCGCATGAAATGGCGAGTGAAATGCACTATTAAACTTCTAGGGTAGGGCAAACAGAGACCCGATTAGATCATTTTATATTATGGTTAATTTAAGATGTCAGCGAAATTCTATCACATTTGTTCAACTTACGTCGCTCCTATTTCAGATAGCGTATTGGGATAAGCGGCATCTCAAAGCGCATGAAATGGCGAGTGAAATGCACAATTAAACTATTAGGGTAGGGCAAACAGAGACCCGATTAGATCATTTTATATTATGGTTAATATAAGAATTCAGCGTAATTCTATCACATTTGTTCAACTTATGTCGCTCCTATTTCAGGTAGCGTACTGGGCTAGGCGGCATCTTAAAGCGAGCGAAATGGCGAGTAAAATGCACTATTAAACTTCTAGGATAAGGCAAACAGAGACCCGATTAGATCATTTTATATTACGGTTAATATAAGAATGCGGCGTAATTCTTTCACATTTGTTCAATTTACGTCTCTGCTATTCCAGATAGCTTGTTGTGCTTAGCGGCATCTCAAAGCGCATGAAATGACGAGTGATATGCACTATTAAACTTCTAGGGTAGGGCAAACAGAGACCCGATTAGATCATTTGATATTGTAGTTAATTTAAGAATTCAGCGAAATTCTATCACATTTGTTCAATTTACGTCGCTCCTATTTCAGATAGCGTATTGGGCTAAGCGGCATCTCAAAGCGCATGAAATGGCGAGTAAAATGCAATGCTAAACTTCTAGGATAAGGCAAACAGAGACCCGATTAGATCATTTTATATTATAGTTAATTTAAGAATTCAGCGAAGTTCTATCACATTTGTTCAATTTACGTCGCTCATATTTCAGATAGCGTATTGGGCTAAGCGGCATCTCAAGGCGCATGAAATGGCGAATAAAATGCGCTATTAAACTTCTAGGCTAGGGCGAACAGAGACCCGATTAGATCATTTTACATTCTGGTTCTTAAAAGAATTCAGCGAAATTCTATCACATTTGTTCAACGTACGTCGCTCCTATTTCAGATAGCGTATTGGGATAAGCGGCATCGAAAAGCGCATGAAATGGCGAGTAAAATGCACAATTAAACTACTAGGGTAGGGCAAACAGAGACCCGATTAGATCATTTTATATTGTGGTTAATTTAAGAATTCAGCAAAATTCTATCACATTTGTTCAATTTACGTCGCTCCTATTTCAGATAGCGTATTGGGCTAAGCTGCATCTCAAAGCGCATGAAATGGCCAGCAAAATGCACTATCAAACTTCTAGGATAAGGCAAACAGAGACCCGATTAGATCATTTTATATTACGGTTAATATAAGAATTCAGCGTAATTCTATCACATTTGTTCAACTTACGCCGCTCCTATTTCAGGTAGCGTACTGGGCTAGGCGGCATCTTAAAGCGCGTGGAATGGCGAGTAAAATGCACTATTAAACTTCTAGGATAAGGCAAACAGAGACCCGAATAGATCATTTTATATTACGGTTAATATAAGAATGCGGCGTAATTCTTTCACATTTGTTCAATTTACGTCGCTGCTATTCCAGATAGCTTATTGTGCTTAGCGGCATCTCAAAGCGCATGAAATGGCGAGTGAAATGCACTATTAAACTTCTAGGGTAGGGCAAACAGAGACCCGATTAGATCATTTTATATTATGGTTAATTTAAGATGTCAGCGAAATTCTATCACATTTGTTCAACTTACGTCGCTCCTATTTCAGATAGCGTATTGGGATAAGCGGCATCTCAAAGCGCATGAAATGGCGAGTGAAATGCACAATTAAACTATTAGGGTAGGGCAAACAGAGACCCGATTAGATCATTTTATATTATGGTTAATATAAGAATTCAGCGTAATTCTATCACATTTGTTCAACTTATGTCGCTCCTATTTCAGGTAGCGTACTGGGCTAGGCGGCATCTTAAAGCGAGCGAAATGGCGAGTAAAATGCACTATTAAACTTCTAGGATAAGGCAAACAGAGACCCGATTAGATCATTTTATATTACGGTTAATATAAGAATGCGGCGTAATTCTTTCACATTTGTTCAATTTACGTCTCTGCTATTCCAGATAGCTTGTTGTGCTTAGCGGCATCTCAAAGCGCATGAAATGACGAGTGATATGCACTATTAAACTTCTAGGGTAGGGCAAACAGAGACCCGATTAGATCATTTGATATTATGGTTAATTTAAGAATTCAGCGAAATTCTATCACATTTGTTCAATTTACGTCGCTCCTATTTCAGATAGCGTATTGGGATAAGCGGCATCTCAAAGCGCATGAAATGGCGAGTAAAATGCAGTATTAAACTTCTAGGGTAGGGCGAACAGAGACCCGATTAGATCATTTTACATTAAGGTTAATATAAGTCTTCAGCGAGATTCTATCACATTTGTTCAATTTACGTCGCTCCAATTTCAGACAGCGTACTGGGCTAGGCGGCATCTTAAAGCGTGTGGAATGGCGAGTAAAATGCACTATTAACCTTCTATGATAGGGCAATCAGAGACCAGACTAGATCATTTTATATTATGGTTAATTTAAGAATTCAGCGAAATTCTATCACATTTGTTCAATTTACGTCGCTCCTATTTCAGATAGCGTATTGGGCTAAGCGGCATCTCAAAGCGCATGAAATGACGAGTGAAATGCACTATTAAACTTCTAGGGTAGGGCAAACAGGGACCCGATTAGATCATTTTATATTATGGTTAATTTAAGAATTCAGCGAAATTCTATCACATTTGTTCAATTTGCGTCGCTTCTATTACAGATAGCTTATTGGGCTTAGCGGCATCTCAAAGCGCATGAAATGACGAGTGAAATGCACTATTATACTTCTAGGGTGAGGCAAACAGAGACCCGATTAGATCATTTTATATTACGGTTAATATAAGAATTCAGCATAATTCTATCACATTTGTTCAACTTACGTCGTTCCTATTTCAGATAGCGTACTGGGCTAAGCGGCATCTTAAAGCGCGTGGAATGGCGAGTAAAATGCACTATTAAACTTCTATGATAGGGCAATCAGAGACCCGATTAGATCATTTTATATTATGGTTAATTTAAGAATTCAGCAAAACTCTATCACATTTGTTCAATTTCCGTCGCTCCTATTTCAGATAGCGTACTGGGCTAGGCGGCATCTTAAAGCGGGTGGAATGGCGAGTAGAATGCACAATTAAAATTCTATGATAGGGCAATCAGAGACCCGATTAGATCATTTTATATTTTGGTTAATATAAGAATTCAGTGAAATTCTATCACATTTGTTCAATTTACGTCGCTCCTATTTCAGATAGCGTACTGAGCTAAGCGGCATCTCAAGGCGCATGAAATGGCGAATAAAATGCGCTATTAAACTTCTAGGCTAGGGCGAACAGAGACCCGATTAGATCATTTTACATTAAGGTTAATATAAGTATTCAGCGAGATTCTATCACACTTGTTCAAGTTACGTCGCTTCTATTTCAGACAGCACTGAGCTAGGCGGCATCTTAAAGCGCGTGGGATGGCGAGTAAAATGCACTATTAACCTTCTATGATAGGGCAATCAGAGACCAGATTAGATCATTATATACTTTGGTTAATATAAGAATTCAGTGAAATTCTATCACATTTGTTCAATTTACGTCGCTCCTATTTCAAATAGCGTATTGGGCTCAGCGGCATCTCAAAGTGCATGAAATGCCGAGCAAAATGCACTATTAAACTTCTAGGGTACGGCAAACAGAGACCCGATTAGATCATTTTATGTTATGGTTAATTTAAGAATTCAGCGAAATTCTATCACATTTGTTCAACTTACGTCGCTCCTATTTCAAATAGCGTACTGAGCTAAGCGGCATCTCAAAGCGCATGAAATGGCGAGCAAAATGCACTATTAAACTTCTAGGGTAGAGCAAACAGAGACCCGATTAGATCATTTTGTACTATGGTTAATTTAAGAATTCAGCAAAATTCTATCACATTTGTTCAATTTACGTCGCTCCTATTTCAGATAGCGTATTGGGCAAAGCGGCATCTCAAAGCGTTTGAAATGGCGAATAAAATGCACTATTAAAGTTCTAGGCTCGGGCGAACAGAGATCCGATTAGATCTTTTTACATTATGGTTAATAAAAGAATTCAGCGAAATTCTATCACATTTGTTCAACTTATATCGCTCCAATTTCAGATAGCGTATTAGGCTAAGCGGCATCTCAAAGCGCATGAAATGACGCGTGAAATGCACTATTAAACTTCTAGGGTAGGGCAAACAGAGACCCGATTAGGTCATTTTATATTACGGTTAATATAAGAATGCAGCGTGATTCTATCACAATTGTTCTATTTACGTCGCTCGTATTTCAGATAGCTTATTGTGCTTAGCGGCATCTCAAAGCGCATGAAATGACGAGTGAAATGCACTATTAAACTTCGAGGGTAGGGCAAACAGAGACCCGATGAGATCATTTTATATTTTGGTTCATATAAGAATTCAGCGAAATTCTATCACATTTGTTCAATTTACGTCGCTCATATTTCAGATAGCGTATTGCACTAAGCGGCATCTCAAAGCGCATGAAATGGCGAGTAAAATGCACTATTAAACTTCTAGGGTAGGGCCAACAGAGACCCGATTAAATCATTTTATATTGTAGTTAATTTAAGAATTCAGCGAAATTCTATCACATTTGTTCAATTTACGTCGCTCCTATTTCAGATAGCGTATTGGGCTAAGCGGCATCTCAAAGCGCATGAGATGGCGAGTAAAATGCAATGCTAAACTTCTAGGATAAGGCAAACAGAGACCCGATTAGATCATTTTATATTATAGTTAATTTAAGAATTCAGCGAAATTCTATCACATTTGTTCAATTTACGTCGCTCATATTTCAGATAGCGTATTGGGCTAAGCGGCATCTCAAAGCGCATGAAATGGCGAGCAAAATGCACTATTAAACTTCTAGGGTAGGGCAATCAGTGACCCGATTAGATCATTTTATACTATAGTTAATTTAAGAATTCAGCGAAATTCTATCACATTTGTTCAATTTACGTCGCTCCTATTTCAGATAGCGTATTGGGCTAAGCGGCATCTCAAGGCGCATGAAATGGCGAATAAAATGCGCTATTAAACTTCTAGGCTAGGGCGAACAGAGACCCGATTAGATCATTTTACATTCTGGTTCTTAAAAGAATTCAGCGAAATTCTATCACATTTGTTCAACGTACGTCGCTCCTATTTCAGATAGCGTATTGGGATAAGCGGCATCGAAAAGCGCATGAAATGGCGAGTAAAATGCACAATTAAACTACTAGGGTAGGGCAAACAGAGACCCGATTAGATCATTTTATATTGTGGTTAATTTAAGAATTCAGCAAAATTCTATCACATTTGTTCAATTTACGTCGCTCCTATTTCAGATAGCGTATTGGGCTAAGCTGCATCTCAAGGCGCATGAAATGGCGAATAAAATGCGCTATTAAACTTCTAGGCTAGGGCGAACAGAGACCCGATTAGATCATTTTACATTCTGGTTCTTAAAAGAATTCAGCGAAATTCTATCACATTTGTTCAACTTCCGCCGCTCCTATTTCAGGTAGCGTACTGGGCTAGGCGGCATCTTAAAGCGCGTGGAATGGCGAGTAAAATGCACTATTAAACTTCTAGGATAAGGCAAACAGAGACTCGATTAGGTTATTTTATATTATGGTTAATTTAAGAATTCAGCGAAATTCTATCACATTCGTTCAATTTACGTCGCTCATATTTCAGATAGCGTACTGGGCTAAGCGGCATCTCAAAGCGCATGAAATGGCGAGTAAAATGCACTATTAAACTCCTAGGCTAGGGCAAACAGAGACCCGATTAGATCATTTTATATTATGGTTAATTTAAGAATTCAGCAAGATTCTATCACATTTGTTGAATTTACGTCGCTCCTATTTCAGATAGCGTACTGGGCTAGGCGGCATCTTAAAGCGCGTGGAATGGCGAGTAAAATGCACTGTTAAGCTTCAATGATAGGGCAGTCAGAGACCAGATTAGATCATTTTATATTTTGTTTAATATAAGATTTCCGGGAAATCCTATCACATTTGTTCTATTTACGTCGCTACTATTTCAGTTAGCGTATTGGGCTAACCGGCATCTCAAAGCGCATGAAATGGCGAATAAAATGGACTATTAAACTTCTAGGGTAGGGCAAACAGAGACCCGATTAGATCATTTTATATTACGGTTAATATAAGAATTCAGCGTAATTCTATCACATTTCTTCAATTTACGTCGCTCCTATTCCAGATAGCGTATTGGGCTAAGCGGCATCACAAAGCGCATGAAATGGCGAGTAAAATGCGCTATTAAACTTCTAGGATAACGCAAACAGAGACCCGATTAGATCGTTTTATATTACGGTTAATATAAGAATTCAGCGTAATTCTATCACATTTGTTCAAGTTACGTCGCTCCTATTTCAGATAGCGTACTGGGCTAGGCGGCATCTTAAAGCGCGTGGAATGGCGAGTACAATGCACTACTAATCTTCTATGATAGGGCAATCAGAGACCCGATTAGTTCATTTTATATTTTGATTAATATAAGATTTCAGGGAAATTCTATCACATTTGTTCAATTTACGTCGCTCCTATTTCAGATGGCGTATTGGGCTAAGCGGGATCTCAAAGCGCATGAAATGGCGAGTGAAATGCACTACTAATCTTTTATGATACGGCAATCAGAGACCCGATTAGATCATTTTATATTTTGATTAATATAAGATTTCAGGGAAATTCTATCACATTTGTTCAATTTACGTCGCTCCTATTTCAGATAGCGTATTCGGCTAAGCGGCATCTCAAAGCGCATAAAGTGACGAGTGAAATGCACTATTAAACTTCTAGGGTACGGCAAACAGAGACCCGATTAGATCATTTTATATTATGGTTAATTTAAGAATTCAGCAAAATTCTATCACATTTGTTCAACTTACGTCGCTCCTATTTCAGATAGCGTACTGGGCTAGGCGGCACCTCAAAGCGCGTGGAATGACGTGTAAAATGCACTACTAAACTTCTATGATAGGGCAATCAGAGACCCGATTAGATCATTTTATATTTTGTTTAATATAAGATTTCGCGGAAATTCTATCACATTTGTTCAATTTACGTCGCTCCTATTTCAGATAGCGTATTGGGCTATGCGGCATCTCAAAGCGCATGAAATGGCGAACAAAATGCACTATTAAACTTCTAGGCTAGGGCGAACAGAGACCAGATTAGATCATTTTATATTTTGGTTAACATAAGGATTCTGCGAAATTTTATCACATTTGTTCAATTTACGTTGCTCCTATTTCAGATAGCTTATTGGGCTAAGCGGCATCTGAAGGCGCATGAAGTGTCGAGTAAAATGCACTATTAAACTTCTAGGGTACGGCAAACAGAGACCCGATTAGATCATTTTATATTATGGTTAATTTAAGAATTCAGCAAAATTCTATCACATTTGTTCAACTTACGTCGCTCCTATTTCAGATAGCGTACTGGGCTAGGCGGCACCTTAAAGCGCGTGGAATGACGAGTAAAATGCACTATTAAACTTCTATGATAGGGCAATCAGAGACCCGATAATATCATTTTATATTTTGGTTAATATGAGAATTCAGTGAAATTCTATCACATTTGTTCAATTTACGTCGCTCCTATTTCAAACAGCGTATTGGGCTCAGCGGCATCTCAAAGCGCATGAAATGGCGAGCAAAATGCACTATTAAATTTCTAGGGTAGGGCAAACAGAGACCCGATTAGATCATTTTATGTTATGGTTAATTTAAGAATTCAGCGAAATTCTATCACATTTGTTCAACTTACGTCGCTCCTATTTCAAATAGCGTACTGAGCTAAGCGGCATCTCAAAGCGCATGAAATGGCGAGCAAAATGCACTATTAAACTTCTAGGGTAGAGCAAGCAGAGACCCGATTAGATCATTTTGTACTATGGTTAATTTAAGAATTCAGCAAAATTCTATCACATTTGTTCAATTTACGTCGCTCCTATTGCAGATAGCGAACTGGGCTATGCGGCATCTTAATGCGTTCGGAATGGCGAGTAAAATGCACTATTAAACTTCTATGCTAGGGCAATCAGAGACCCGATTACATCATTTTATATTTTGGTTAATATAAGAATTCAGTGAAATTCTATCACATTTGTTCAATTTACGTCGCTCCTATTTCAGATAGCGTATTGGGCAAAGCGGCATCTCAAACCGTATGAAATGGCGAATAAAATGAACTATTAAAGTTCTAGACTCGGGCGGACAGAGATCCGATTAGATCATTTTACATTATGGTTAATAAAAGAATTCAGTGAAATTCTATCACATTTGTTCAACTTATATCGCTCCAATTTCAGATAGCGTATTAGGCTAAGCGGCATCTCAAAGCGCATGAAATGACGAGTAAAATGCACTATTAAAGTTCTAGGGTAGGGCAAACAGAGACCCGATTAGATCATTTTATATTATGGTTAATTTAAGAATTGAGCGAAATTCTATCACATTCGTTCAATTTACGTCGCTCCTATTTCAGATAGCGTATTGGGCAAAGCGGCATCTCAAAGCGCATGAAATGACGAGTAAAATGCACTATTAAACTTCTAGGGTAGGGCAAGCAGAGACCCGATTAGATCATTTTATATTATGGTTAATTTAAGAATTCAGCAAAATTCTATCACATTCGTAGAATTTAGGTCGCTCCTATTTCAGATAGCGTATTGGGCTAAGCGGCATCTCAAAGCGCATGAAATGGCGAGTGAAATGCACTATAAGACTTCTATGGTAGGGCGAACAGAGACCAGATTAGATCATTTTACATTCTGGTTAATAAAATAATTCAGCGAAATTCTATCACATTTGTTCAACTTTCGTCTCTCCTATTTCAGGTAGCGTATTGAGCTACGCGGCATCTCGAAGCGCATGAAATGGCGAGTATAATGCACTATTAAACTTCTAGGATAAGGCAAACAGATACCCGATTAGATCATTTTATATTATGGTTAATTTAAGAATTCAGCAAAATTCTATCACATTTGTTCAATTTACGTCGCTCCTATTTCGGATAGCGTACTGGGCTAGGCGGCATCCTAAAGCGCGTGGAGTGGCGAGTAAAATGCACTATTAAACTTGTATGATAGGGCAATCAGAGACGCGATTAGATCATTTTATATTTTGTTTAATACAAGATTTCAGGGAAATTCTATCACATTTGTTCAATTCGTGTCGCTCATATTTCAGATAGCGTATTGGGCTAAGCGGCATCTCAAAGCGCATGAAATGGCGAGTAAAATGCACTATTAAACTCCTAGGGTAGAGCAAACAGAGACCCGATTAGATCATTTTATATTATGGTTAATTTAAGAATTCAGCAAGATTCTATCACATTTGTTGAATTTACGTCGCTCCTATTTCAGATAGCGTACTGGGCTAGGCGGCATCTTAAAGCGCGTGGAATGGCGAGTAAAATGCACTGTTAATCTTCAATGATAGGGCAGTCAGAGACCAGATTAGATCATTTTATATTTTGTTTAATATAAGATTTCCGGGAAATCCTATCACATTTGTTCTATTTACGTCGCTCCTATTTCAGTTAGCGTATTGGGCTAACCGGCATCTCAAAGCGCATGAAATGGCGAATAAAATGGACTATTAAACTTCTAGGGTAGGGCAAACAGAGACCCGATTAGATCATTTTATATTACGGTTAATATAAGAATTCAGCGTAATTCTTTCACATTTCTTCAAATTACGTCGCTCCTATTTCAGATAGCGTACTGGGCTGGCCGGAATCTCAAAGCGCATGAAATGGCGAGTAAAATGCACTATTAAACTTCTAGGGTAGGGCGAACAGAGACCCGATTAGATCATTTTACATTAAGGTTAATATAAGTATTCAGCGAGATTCTATCACACTTGTTCAATTTGCGTCGCTTCTATTTCAGACAGCGTACTGGGCTAGGCGGCATCTTAAAGCGCGTGGAATGGCGAGTAAAATGCACTATTAACCTTCTATGGTACGGCAATCAGAGACTAGATTAGATCATTTTATACTTTGGTTAATATAAGAATTCAGCGAAATTCTATCACATTTGTTCAATTTACGTCGCTCCTATTTCAGATAGCGTATTGGGCTAAGCGGCATCTCAAAGCGCATGAAATGACGAGTGAAATGCACTATTCAACTTCTAGGATAGGGCAATCAGTGACCCGATTAGATCATTTTATATTATAGTTAATTTAAGAATTCAGCGAAATTCTATCACATTTGTTCAATTTACGTCGCTCGTATTTCAGATAGCGTATTGGGCTATGCGGCATCTTAACGCGCTCGGAATGGCGAGTAAAATGCACTATTAAACTTCTATGCTAGGGCAATCAGAGACCCGATTAGATCATTTTTTATTTTGGTTAATATAAGAATTCAGTGAAATTCTATCACATTTGTTCAATTTACGTCGCTCCTATTTCAGATAGCGTATTGGACAAAGCGGCATTCAAAGCGTATGAAATGGCGAATAAAATGCACTATTAAAGTTCTAGACTCGGGCGGACAGAGATCCGATTAGATCATTTTACATTATGATTAATAAAAGAATTCAGCGAAATTCTATCACATTTGTTCAACTTATATCGCTCCAATTTCAGATAGCGTATTAGGCTAAGCGGCATCTCAAACGCATGAAATGACGAGTAAAATGCACTGTTAAACTTCTAGGCTAGGGCAAACAGAGACCCGATTAGATCATTTTATATTACGGTTAATATAAGAATGCAGCGTGATTCTATCACATTTGTTCAATTTACGTCGCTGCTATTTCAGATAGCGTATTGGGCTAAGCGGCATCTCAAAGCGCATGAAATGGCAAGTAAAATGCACTATTAAACTTCTAGGATAGGGCAAACAGAGACCCGATTAGATCATTTTATATTATGGTTAATTTAAGAATTCAGCAAAATTCTATCACATTTGTTCAATTTACGTCGCTCCTATTTCAGATAGCGTATTGGGCTAAGCGGCTTCTCAAAGCGCATGAAGTGTGGAGTAAAATGCACTATTAAACTTCTAGGGTAGGGCAAGCAGAGACCCGATTAGATCATTTTATGTTATGGTTAATTTAAGAATTCAGCGAAATTCTATCACATTTGTTCAATTTACGTCGCTCCTATTTCAGATAGCGTATTGGGCTAAGCGGCATCTCAAAGCGCATGAAATGGCGAATAAAATGCACTATTAAACTTCTAGGCTAGAGCGAACAGAGACCCGATTAGGTCATTTTACATTATGGTTAATAAAAGAATTCAGCGAAATCCTATCACATTTGTTCAATTTACGTCGCTCCTATTTCAGATAGCGTATTGGGCTAAGCGGCATCTCAAAGCGCATGAAATGGCGAGCAAAATCCACTATTAAACTTCTAGGCTATGGCAAACAGAGACCCGATTAGATCATTTTATATCATGGTTAATTTAAGAATTCAGCAAAATTCTATCACATTTGTTCAATTTACGTCGTTCCTATTTCAGATAGCGTACTGGGCTAGGCGGCATCTTAAAGCGCGTGGAATGGCGAGTGAAATTCACTATTTAACTTCGATGATAGGGCAATCAGGGACCCGATTAGATCATTTTATATTTGGGTTAATATAAGAATTCAGGGAAATTCTATCACATTTGTTCAATTTACGTCGCTCCTATTTCAGATAGCGTATTGGGCTAAGCGGCATCTCAAAGCGCATGAAATGGCGAGCAAAATCCACTATTAAACTTCTAGGCTATGGCAAACAGAGACCCGATTAGATCATTTTATATTATGGTCAATTTAAGAATTCAGCAAAATTCTATCACATTTGTTCAATTTACGTCGCTCCTATTTCAGATAGCGTACTGGGCTAGGCGGCAACTTAAAGCGCGTGGAATGTCGAGTAAAATGCACTATTAGACTTCTATGATAGGGCAATCAGTGACCCGATTAGATCATTTTATATTTTGTTTAATATAAGACTTCAGGGAAATTCTATCACATTTGTTCAATTTACATCGCTCCTATTTCAGATAGGTTACAGGGCTAAGCGGCATCTTAAAGCGCATGAAATGACGAGAGAAATGCACTATCAAACTTCTAGAGTAGGGCGAACAGAGACCCGATTAGATCATTTTACATTAAGGTTAATATAAGAATTCAGCGAAATTCTATCACATTTGTTCAATTTACGTCGCTCCTATTTCAGATAGCGTATTGGGCTAGACGGTATCTTAAAGTGCCTGGAAGGGCGAGTAAAATGCACTACTAAACTTCAATGATAGGGCAATCAGAGCCCCAATTAGATCATTTTATATTTTGTTCAATATAAGATTTCAGGGAAATTCTATCACATTTGTTCAATTTACGTCGCTCCTATTTCAGATAGCGTATTGGGCTAAGCGGCAACTCGAAGCGCATGAAATGGCGAATAAAATGCACCATTAAACTTCTAGGCTAGGGCGAACGGAGACCCGATTAGATCATTTTACATTATGGTCAATATATGAATTCAGCGAAATTCTATCACATTTGTTCAATTTACATCGCTCCTATTTCAGATAGCGTATTGGGCTAAGCGACATCTCAAAGCGTATGAAATGGCGAATAAAATGCAATGCTAAACTTCTAGGATAAGGCAAACAGAGACCCGATTAGATCATTTTATATTATAGTTAATTTAAGAATTCAGCGAAATTCTATCACATTTGTTCAATTTACGTCGCTCATATTTCAGATAGCGTATTGGGCTAAGCGGCATCTCAAAGCGCATGAAATGGCGAGCAAAATGCACTATTAAACTTCTAGGGTAGGGCAATCAGTGACCCGATTAGATCATTTTATATTATAGTTAATTTAAGAATTCAGCGAAATTCTATCACATTTGTTCAATTTACGTCGCTCCTATTTCAGATAGCGTACTGGGCTAGGCGGCATCTTAAAGCGCGTGGAATGGCGAGTAAAATGCACTGCTAAACTTCTATGATAGGGCAATCAGAGACCCGATTAGATCATTTTATATTTTGTTTAATATAAGATTTCAGGGAAATTCTATCACATTTGTTCAATTTACGTCGCTCCTATTTCAGATAGCGTATTGGGCTAAGCGGCATCTCAAGGCGCATGAAATGGCGAATAAAATGCGCTATTAAACTTCTAGGCTAGGGCGAACAGAGACCCGATTAGATCATTTTACATTCTGGTTCTTAAAAGAATTCAGCGAAATTCTATCACATTTGTTCAACGTACGTCGCTCCTATTTCAGATAGCGTATTGGGATAAGCGGCATCGAAAAGCGCATGAAATGGCGAGTAAAATGCACAATTAAACTACTAGGGTAGGGCAAACAGAGACCCGATTAGATCATTTTATATTGTGGTTAATTTAAGAATTCAGCAAAATTCTATCACATTTGTTCAATTTACGTCGCTCCTATTTCAGATAGCGTATTGGGCTAAGCTGCATCTCAAAGCGCATGAAATGGCCAGTAAAATGCACTATCAAACTTCTAGGATAAGGCAAACAGAGACCCGATTAGATCATTTTATATTACGGTTAATATAAGAATTCAGCGTAATTCTATCACATTTGTTCAACTTACGTCGCTCCTATTTCAGGTACCGTACCGGGCTAAGCGGCATCTTAAAGCGCGTGAAATGGCGAGTAAAATGCACTATTAAACGTCTAGGATAAGGCAAGCAGAGACCCGATTAGATCATTTTATATTACGGTTAATATAAGAATGCGGCGTAATTCTTTCACATTTGTTCAATTTACGTCGCTGCTATTCCAGATAGCTTATTGTGCTTAGCGGCATCTCAAAGCGCATGAAATGACGAGTGATATGCACTATTAAACTTCTAGGGTAGGGCAAACAGAGACCCGATTAGATCATTTGATATTATGGTTAATTTAAGAATTCAGCGAAATTCTATCACATTTGTTCAATTTACGTCGCTCCAATTTCAGATAGCGTATTGGGATAAGCGGCATCTCAAAGCGCATGAAATGGCGAGTAAAATGCAGTATTAAACTTCTAGGGTAGGGCGAACAGAGACCCGATTAGATCATTTTACATTAAGGTTAATATAAGTCTTCAGCGAGATTCTATCACATTTGTTCAATTTACGTCGCTCCAATTTCAGACAGCGTACTGGGCTAGGCGGCATCTTAAAGCGTGTGGAATGGCGAGTAAAATGCACTATTAACCTTCTATGATAGGGCAATCAGAGACCAGTCTAGATCATTTTATACTTTGGTTAATATAAGAATTCAGCGAAATTCTATCACATTTGTTCAATTTACGTCGCTCTTATTTCAGATAGCGTATTGGGCTACGCGGCATCTCAAAGCGCATGAAATGACGAGTGAAATGCACTATTATACTTCTAGGGTAGGGCGAACAGAGACCCGAAGAGATCATTTTACATTAAGGTGAATATAAGAATGCAGCGTAATTCTGTCACATTTGTTCAACTTACGTCGCTCCTATTTCAGATAGCGTATTGGGTTAAGCCTCATCTCAAAGCGCATGAAATGGCGAGTGAAATGCACTATTAAACGTCTGGGGTAGGGCGAACAGAGACCCGATTAGATCATTTTACATTAAGGTTAATATAAGTATTCAGCGAGATTCTATCACATTTGTTCAATTTACGTCGCTCCTATTTCAGACAGCTTATTGGGCTTAGCGGCATCTCAAAGCGCATGAAATGGCGAACAAAATGCACTATTAAACTTCTAGGCTAGGGCGAACAGAGACCAGATTAGATCATTTTATATTTTGGTTAATATAAGAATTCTGCGAAATTCTATCACATTTGTTCAACTTACGTCGCTCCTATTTCAGATAGCGTACTGTGCTAGGCGGCATCTTACAGCTCGTGGAATGGCGAGTAAAATGCACTATTAAACTTCTATGATAGGGCAATCAGAGACCCGATTAGATCATTTTATATTATGGTTAATTTAAGAATTCAGCGAAATTCTATCACATTTGTTCAATTTACGGCGCTCCTATTTCAGATAGCGTATTGGGCTAAGCGGCATCTCAAAGCGCATGAAATGACGAGTGAAATGCACTATTAAACTTCTAGGGTAGGGCAAACAGGGACCCGATTAGATCATTTTATATTATGGTTAATTTAAGAATTCAGCGAAATTCTATCACATTTGTTCAATTTGCGTCGCTTCTATTACAGATAGCTTATTGGGCTTAGCGGCATCTCAAAGCGCATGAAATGACGAGTGAAATGCACTATTATACTTCTAGGGTGAGGCAAACAGAGACCCGATTAGATCATTTTATATTACGGTTAATATAAGAATTCAGCGTAATTCTATCACATTTGTTCAACTTACGTCGTTCCTATTTCAGATAGCGTACTGGGCTAAGCGGCATCTTAAAGCGCGTGGGATGGCGAGTAAAATGCACTATTAAACTTCTATGATAGGGCAATCAGAGACCCGATTAGATCATTTTATATTATGGTTAATTTAAGAATTCAGCAAAACTCTATCACATTTGTTCAATTTCCGTCGCTCCTATTTCAGATAGCGTACTGGGCTAGGCGGCATCTTAAAGCGGGTGGAATGGCGAGTAGAATGCACAATTAAAATTCTATGATAGGGCAATCAGAGACCCGATTAGATCATTTTATATTTTGGTTAATATAAGAATTCAGTGAAATTCTATCACATTTGTTCAACTTACGTCGCTCCTACTTCAAATAGCGTACTGAGCTAAGCGGCATCTCAAGGCGCATGAAATGGCGAATAAAATGCGCTATTAAACTTCTAGGCTAGGGCGAACAGAGACCCGATTAGATCATTTTACATTAAGGTTAATATAAGTATTCAGCGAGATTCTATCACACTTGTTCAAGTTACGTCGCTTCTCTTTCAGACAGGACTGAGCTAGGCGGCATCTTAAAGCGCGTGGGATGGCGAGTAAAATGCACTATTAACCTTCTATGATAGGGCAATCAGAGACCAGATTAGATCATTATATACTTTGGTTAATATAAGAATTCAGTGAAATTCTATCACATTTGTTCAATTTACGTCGCTCCTATTTCAAATAGCGTATTGGGCTCAGCGGCATCTCAAAGCGCATGAAATGGCGAGCAAAATGCACTATTAAACTTCTAGGGTACGGCAAACAGAGACCCGATTAGATCATTTTATGTTATGGTTAATTTAAGAATTCAGCGAAATTCTATCACATTTGTTCAACTTACGTCGCTCCTATTTCAAATAGCGTACTGAGCTAAGCGGCATCTCAAAGCGCATGAAATGGCGAGCAAAATGCACTATTAAACTTCTAGGGTAGAGCAAACAGAGACCCGATTAGATCATTTTGTACTATGGTTAATTTAAGAATTCAGCAAAATTCTATCACATTTGTTCAATTTACGTCGCTCCTATTTCAGATAGCGTATTGGGCAAAGCGGCATCTCAAAGCGTTTGAAATGGCGAATAAAATGCACTATTAAAGTTCTAGGCTCGGGCGAACAGAGATCCGATTAGATCTTTTTACATTATGGTTAATAAAAGAATTCAGCGAAATTCTATCACATTTGTTCAACTTATATCGCTCCAATTTCAGATAGCGTATTAGGCTAAGCGGCATCTCAAAGCGCATGAAATGACGCGTGAAATGCACTATTAAACTTCTAGGGTAGGGCAAACAGAGACCCGATTAGGTCATTTTATATTACGGTTAATATAAGAATGCAGCGTGATTCTATCACATTTGTTCAAGTTACGTCGCTCCTATTTCAGATAGCATACTGGGCTAGGCGGCATCTTAAAGCGCGTGGAATGGCGAGTAAAATCCACTATTAAACTTCTATGATAGGGCAATCAGAGACCAGACTAGATCATTTTATATTTTGTTTAATATAAGATTTCACGGAAATTCTATCACATTTGTTCAATTTACGTCGCTCCTATTTCAGATAGCGTATTGGGCTATGCGGCATCTCAAAGCGCATGAAATGACGAGTGAAATGCACTATTAAACTTCTAGGGTAGGGCGAACAGAGACCAGATTAGATCATTTTATATTTTGGTTAATATAAGAATTCTGCGAAATTCTATCACATTTGTTCAACTTACGTCGCTCCTATTTCAGATAGCGTACTGTGCTAGGCGGCATCTTACAGCTCGTGGAATGGCGAGTAAAATGCACTATTAAACTTCTATGATAGGGCAATCAGAGACCCGATTAGATCATTTTATATTATGGTTAATTTAAGAATTCAGCGAAATTCTATCACATTTGTTCAATTTACGTCGCTCCTATTTCAGATAGCGTATTGGGCTAAGCGGCATCTCAAAGCGCATGAAATGACGAGTGAAATGCACTATTAAACTTCTAGGGTAGGGCAAACAGGGACCCGATTAGATCATTTTATATTATGGTTAATTTAAGAATTCAGCGAAATTCTATCACATTTGTTCAATTTGCGTCGCTTCTATTACAGATAGCTTATTGGGCTTAGCGGCATCTCAAAGCGCATGAAATGACGAGTGAAATGCACTATTATACTTCTAGGGTGAGGCAAACAGAGACCCGATTAGATCATTTTATATTACGGTTAATATAAGAATTCAGCGTAATTCTATCACATTTGTTCAACTTACGTCGTTCCTATTTCAGATAGCGTACTGGGCTAAGCGGCATCTTAAAGCGCGTGGAATGGCGAGTAAAATGCACTATTAAACTTCTATGATAGGACAATCAGAGACCCGATTAGATCATTTTATATTATGGTTAATTTAAGAATTCAGCAAAACTCTATCACATTTGTTCAATTTCCGTCGCTCCTATTTCAGATAGCGTACTGGGCTAGGCGGCATCTTAAAGCGGGTGGAATGGCGAGTAGAATGCACAATTAAAATTCTATGATAGGGCAATCAGAGACCCGATTAGATCATTTTATATTTTGGTTAATATAAGAATTCAGTGAAATTCTATCACATTTGTTCAACTTACGTCGCTCCTACTTCAAATAGCGTACTGAGCTAAGCGGCTGCTCAAGGCGCATGAAATGGCGAATAAAATGCGCTATTAAACTTCTAGGCTAGGGCGAACAGAGACCCGATTAGATCATTTTACATTAAGGTTAATATAAGTATTCAGCGAGATTCTATCACACTTGTTCAAGTTACGTCGCTTCTATTTCAGACAGCACTGAGCTAGGCGGCATCTTAAAGCGCGTGGGATGGCGAGTAAAATGCACTATTAACCTTCTATGATAGGGCAATCAGAGACCAGATTAGATCATTATATACTTTGGTTAATATAAGAATTCAGTGAAATTCTATCACATTTGTTCAATTTACGTCGCTCCT
Organism: Macropis europaea; assembly: GCA_916610135.2. Taxonomy (NCBI): domain Eukaryota; kingdom Metazoa; phylum Arthropoda; class Insecta; order Hymenoptera; family Melittidae; genus Macropis; species Macropis europaea. Next base: position 308,909 of record CAKAJE020001527.1, on the reverse strand, counting down.
ATTTCAAATAGCGTATTGGGCTCAGCGGCATCTCAAAGTGCATGAAATGGCGAGCAAAATGCACTATTAAACTTCTAGGGTACGGCAAACAGAGACCCGATTAGATCATTTTATGTTATGGTTAATTTAAGAATTCAGCGAAATTCTATCACATTTGTTCAACTTACGTCGCTCCTATTTCAAATAGCGTACTGAGCTAAGCGGCATCTCAAAGCGCATGAAATGGCGAGCAAAATGCACTATTAAACTTCTAGGGTAGAGCAAACAGAGACCCGATTAGATCATTTTGTACTATGGTTAATTTAAGAATTCAGCAAAATTCTATCACATTTGTTCAATTTACGTCGCTCCTATTTCAGATAGCGTATTGGGCAAAGCGGCATCTCAAAGCGTTTGAAATGGCGAATAAAATGCACTATTAAAGTTCTAGGCTCGGGCGAACAGAGATCCGATTAGATCTTTTTACATTATGGTTAATAAAAGAATTCAGCGAAATTCTATCACATTTGTTCAACTTATATCGCTCCAATTTCAGATAGCGTATTAGGCTAAGCGGCATCTCAAAGCGCATGAAATGACGCGTGAAATGCACTATTGAAACTTCTAGGGTAGGGCAAACAGAGACCCGATTAGGTCATTTTATATTACGGTTAATATAAGAATGCAGCGTGATTCTATCACATTTGTTCAAGTTACGTCGCTCCTATTTCAGATAGCATACTGGGCTAGGCGGCATCTTAAAGCGCGTGGAATGGCGAGTAAAATCCACTATTAAACTTCTATGATAGGGCAATCAGAGACCACTAGATCATTTTATATTTTGTTTAATATAAGATTTAACGGAAATTCTATCACATTTGTTCAATTTACGTCGCTCCTATTTCAGATAGCGTATTGGGCTATGCGGCATCTCAAAGCGCATGAAATGGCGAGTAAAATGCACTATTAAACTTCTAGGGTCGGGCAAACAGAGACCCGATTAGATCATTTTATATTATGGTTAATTTAAGAATTCAGCAAAATTCTATCACATTTGTTCAATGTACGTCGCTCCTATTTCGGATAGCGTACTGGGCTAAGCGGCACCCTAAAGCGCGTGGAGTGGCGAGTAAAATGCACTATTAATCTTCTATGATAGGGCAATCAGAGACCCGATTAGATCATTTTATATTTTGGTTAATATAAGAATTCAGCGAAATTCTATCACAATTGTTCTATTTACGTCGCTCGTATTTCAGATAGCTTATTGTGCTTAGCGGCATCTCAAAGCGCATGAAATGACGAGTGAAATGCACTATTAAACTTCTAGGGTAGGCAAACAGAGACCCGATGAGATCATTTTATATTTTGGTTCATATAAGAATTCAGCGAAATTCTATCACATTTGTTCAATTTACGTCGCTCATATTTCAGATAGCGTATTGCACTAAGCGGCATCTCAAAGCGCATGAAATGGCGAGTAAAATGCACTATTAAACTTCTAGGGTAGGGCCAACAGAGACCCGATTAAATCATTTTATATTGTAGTTAATTTAAGAATTCAGCGAAATTCTATCACATTTGTTCAATTTACGTCGCTCCTATTTCAGATAGCGTATTGGGCTAAGCGGCATCTCAAAGCGCATGAGATGGCGAGTAAAATGCAATGCTAAACTTCTAGGATAAGGCAAACAGAGACCCGATTAGATCATTTTATATTATAGTTAATTTAAGAATTCAGCGAAATTCTATCACATTTGTTCAATTTACGTCGCTCCTATTTCAGATAGCGTATTGGGCTAAGCGGTACCTCAAAGCGCATGAAATGGCGTGTAAAATGCAATACTAAACTTCTAGGATAAGGCAAACAGAGACCCGATTAGATCATTTTATATTACGGTTAATATAAGAATTCAGCGTAATTCTATCACATTTGTTCTACTTACGTCGCTCCTAATTTAGATAGCGTACTGGGCTAGGCGGCATCTTAAAGCGCGTGGAATGGCGAGTAAAATGCACTGCTAAACTTCTATGATAGGGCAATCAGAGACCCGATTAGATCATTTTATATTTTGTTTAATATAAGATTTCAGGGAAATTCTATCACATTTGTTCAATTTACGTCGCTCCTATTTCAGATAGCGTATTGGGCTAAGCGGCATCTCAAGGCGCATGAAATGGCGAGTAAAATGCGCTATTAAACTTCTAGGATAAGGCAAACGGAGACCCGATTAGTTCATTTTATATACGGTTAATATAAGAATTCAGCGTAATTCTATCACATTTGTTCATCTTACGTCGCTCCTATTTCAGATAGCCTACTGGGCTAGGCGGCATCTTAAAGCGCGTGGAAGGGCGAGTAAAATGCACTATTATACTTCTAGGGTAGGGCGAACAGAGACCCGAAGAGATCATTTTACATTAAGGTGAATATAAGAATGCAGCGTAATTCTGTCACATTTGTTCAACTTACGTCGCTCCAATTTCAGATAGCGTATTGGGTTAAGCGTCATCTCAAAGCGCATGAAATGACGAGTGACATGCACTATTAAACTTCTAGGGTAGGGCGAACAGAGGCCCGATTAGATCATTTTACATTAAGGTTAATATAAGTATTCAGCGAGATTCTATCACACTTGTTCAATTTGCGTCGCTTCTATTTCAGACAGCGTACTGGGCTAGGCGGCATCTTAAAGCTCGTGGAATGGCGAGTAAAATGCACTATTAACCTTCTATGATAGGGCAATCAGAGACTAGATTAGATCATTTTATACTTTGGTTAATATAAGAATTCAGCGAAATTCTATCACATTTGTTCAATTTACGTCGCTCCTATTTCAGATAGCGTATTGGGCTAAGCGGCATCTCAAAGCGTATGAAATGACGAGTGAAATGCACTATTCAACTCCTAGGGTAGGGCAAACAGGGACCCGACTAGATCATTTTATATTATGGTTAATTTAAGAATTCAGCGAAATTCTATCACATTTGTTCAATTTACGTCGCTCCTATTTCAGATAGCGTATTGGGCTAAGCGGCATCTCAGGGCGTGTGGAATGGCGAGTAAAATGCACTATTAACCTTCTATGATAGGGCAATCAGAAACCAGACTAGATCATTTTATACTTTGGTTAATATAAGAATTCATCGAAATTGTATCACATTTGTTCAATTTACGTCGCTCCTATTTCAGATAGCGTATTGGGCTAGGCGGCATCTCAAAGCGCATGAAATGACGAGTGAAATGCACTATTATACTTCTAGGGTAGGGCGAACAGAGACCCGAAGAGATCATTTTAAATTAAGGTGAATATAAGAATGCAGCGTAAATCTGTCACATTTGTTCAACTTACGTCGCTCCTATTTCAGATAGCGTATTGGGTTAAGCGTCATCTCAAAGCGCATGAAATGACGAGTGACATGCACTATTAAACTTCTAGGGTAGGGCGAACAGAGACCCGATTAGATCATTTTACATTAAGGTTAATATAAGTATTCAGCGAGATTCTATCACACTTGTTCAATTTGCGTCGCTTCTATTTCAGACAGCGTACTGGGCTAGGCGGCATCTTAAAGCGCGTGGAATGGCGAGTAAAATGCACTATTAACCTTCTATGGTAGGGCAAACAGAGACCCGATTAGATCGTTTTATATTACGGTTAATATAAGAATTCAGCGAGATTCTATCACATTTGTTCAATTTACGTCGCTCATATTTCAGATAGCCTACTGGGCTAGCCGGCATCTTACAGCGCGTGGAATAGCGAGTGGAATGCACTATTAAACTTCTACGATAGGGCAATCAGTGATCCGATTAGATCATTTTATATTATAGTTAATTTAAGAATTAAGCGAAATTCTATCACATTTGTTCAATTTACGTCGCTCTTATTTCAGATAGCGTATTTGGATAAGCGGCATCTCAAAGCGCATGAAATGGCGAGTAAAATGCAATACTAAACTTCTAGGATAAGGCAAACAGAGACCCGATTAGATCATTTTATATTACGGTTAATATAAGAATTCAGCGTAATTCTATCACATTCGTTCAACTTACGTCGCTCCTATTTTGGGTAGCGTACTGGGCTACGCGGCATCTTAAAGCGCGTGGAATGGCGAGTAAAATGCACTACTAAACTTCTATGATAGGGCAATCAGAGACCCGATTAGATCATTTTATTTTTGTTTAATATAAGACTTCAGGGAAATTCTATCACATTTGTTCAATTTACATCGCTCCTATTTCAGATAGGTTACATGGCTAAGCGGCATCTTAGAGCGCATGAAATGACGAGAGAAATGCACTATTAAACTTCTAGGGTAGGGCGAACAGAGACCCGATTAGATCATTTTACATTAAGGTTAATATAAGAAGTCAGCGAAATTATATCACATTTGTTCAATTTACGTCGCTGCTATTTCAGATAGCGTATTGGGCTAAGCGGCATCTCAAAGCGCATGAAATGGCGTGCAAAATCCACTATTAAACTTGTAGGGTATGGCAAACAGAGACCCGATTAGATCATTTTATATTATGGTTAATATAAGAATTCTGGGAAATTATATCACATTTGTTCAATTTACGTCGCTGCTATTTCAGATAGCGTACTGGGCTAGGCGGCATCTCAAAGCGCATGAAATGGCGAGTGAAATGCACTATTAATCTTCTAGGGTAGGGCGAACAGAGACCCGATTAGGTCATTTTACATTAAGATTAATATAAGAATTCAGGGAAATTCTATCACATTTGTTCAATTTACGTCTCTCCTATTTCAGATAGCGTATTGGGCTAGGCGGCATCTCAAAGCGCATGAAATGTCGAGTAAGATGTACTATTAAACTTCTAGGATAAGGCAAACAGAGAACCGATTAGATCATTTTATATTACGGATAATATAAGAATTCAGCGTAATTCTATCACATTTGTTCAACTTACGCCGCTCCTGCTTGAGATAGCGTACTGGACTAGGCGGCAACTTAAAGCGCGTGGAATGGCGAGTAAAATGCAGTACTAAACTTCTATGATAGGGAAATCGGAGTCCCGATTAGATCATTTTATATTTTGTTTAATATAAGATTTCAGGGAAATTCCATCACATTTGTTCAATTTACGTCGCTCCTATTTCAGATAGCGTATTGGGCTAAGCGGCATCTCAAAGCGCATGGAATGTCGAATAAAATGCACTATTAAACTTCTAGGCTGGGGCAAACAGAGACCCGATTAGATCATTTTACATTAAGGTTAATATAAGAATTCAGGGAACTTCTATCACATTTGTTCAATTTACGTCGCTCCTATGTCAGATAGCGTATTGGGCTAAGCGGCATCTCAAAGCGCATTAAATGGCGAGCAAAATGCACTATTAAACTTCTAGGGTATGGCAAACAGAGACCCGATTATATCAGTTTATATTATGGTTAATTTAAGAATTCAACGAAATTCTATCACACTTGTTCAATTTACGTCGCTCCTATTTCAGAAAGCGTATTGGGCTAAGCGGCATCTCAAAGCGCATGAAATGGCGAGCAAAATGCACTATTAAACTTCTAGGGTAGGGCAAACAGAGACCCGATTAGATCATTTTATATTATTGTCAATTTAATCATTAAGCAAAATTCTATCACATTTGTTCAATTTACGTCGTTCCTATTTCAGATAGCGTACTGGGCTAGGCGGCATCTCAAAGCGCATGAAATAGCGAGTGAAATGCACTATTAAACTTCTAGGGTAGGGCGAACAGAGACCCGATGAGATCATTTTATATTATGGTTAATTTAAGAATTCAACGAAATTCTATCACACTTGTTCAATTTACGTCGCTCCTATTTCAGATAGCGTATTGGGCTAAACGGCATCTCAAAACGCATGAAATGGCGAGTAAAATGCACTATTAAACTTCTATGATAGGGCAATCAGAGACCCCATTAGTTCATTTTATATTTTTGTCAATATATGAATTCAACGAAATTCTATCACATTTGTTCAATTTACGTCGCTCCTATTTCAGATAGCGTATGGGGCTACGCGGCATCTCAAAGCGCATGAAATGGTGAATAAAATGCACTGCTAAACTTCTAGGCTAGGGCGAACAGAGACCCAATTACATCATTTTAAATTATGGTTAATAAAAGAATTCAGCGAAATTCTATCACATTTGTTCAACTAACATCGCTCCTATGTCTGATAGCGTACTGGGATAGGCGCCATCTTAAAGCGCGTGGAGTGGCGAGTAAAATGCACTATTAAACTTCTAGGGTAAGGCAAACAGAGACCCGATTAGATCATTTTATATTACGGTTAATATAAGAATTCAGCGTAATTCTATCACATTTGTTCATCTTACGTCGCTCCTATTTCAGATAGCCTACTGGGCTAGGCGGCATCTTAAAGCGCGTGGAAGGGCGAGTAAAATGCACTATTATACTTCTAGGGTAGGGCGAACAGAGACCCGAAGAGATCATTTTACATTAAGGTGAATATAAGAATGCAGCGTAATTCTGTCACATTTGTTCAACTTACGTCGCTCCAATTTCAGATAGCGTATTGGGTTAAGCGTCATCTCAAAGCGCATGAAATGACGAGTGACATGCACTATTAAACTTCTAGGGTAGGGCGAACAGAGGCCCGATTAGATCATTTTACATTAAGGTTAATATAAGTATTCAGCGAGATTCTATCACACTTGTTCAATTTGCGTCGCTTCTATTTCAGACAGCGTACTGGGCTAGGCGGCATCTTAAAGCTCGTGGAATGGCGAGTAAAATGCACTATTAACCTTCTATGATAGGGCAATCAGAGACTAGATTAGATCATTTTATACTTTGGTTAATATAAGAATTCAGCGAAATTCTATCACATTTGTTCAATTTACGTCGCTCCTATTTCAGATAGCGTATTGGGCTAAGCGGCATCTCAAAGCGTATGAAATGACGAGTGAAATGCACTATTCAACTCCTAGGGTAGGGCAAACAGGGACCCGACTAGATCATTTTATATTATGGTTAATTTAAGAATTCAGCGAAATTCTATCACATTTGTTCAATTTACGTCGTTCCTATTTCAGATAGCGTATTGTGCTAAGCGGCATCTCAAAGCGCATGAAATGGCAAGTAAAATGCACTTTTAAACATCTAGGGTAGGGCAATCAGTGACCCGATTAGATCATTTTATATTATAGTTAATTTAAGAATTCAGCGAAATTCTATCACATTTGTTCAATTTACGTCGCTCCTATTTCAGATAGCGTATTGGGCTATGCGGCATCTTAACGCGCTCGGAATGGCGAGTAAAATGCACTATTAAACTTCTATGCTAGGGCAATCAGAGACCAGATTAGATCATTTTATATTTTGGTTAATATAAGAATTCAGTGAAATTCTATCACATTTGTTCAATTTACGTCGCTCCTATTTCAGATAGCGTATTGGGCAAAGCGGCATCTCAAAGCGTATGAAATGGCGAATAAAATGCACTATTAAAGTTCTAGACTCGGGCGGACAGAGATCCGATTAGATCATTTTACATTATGGTTAATAAAAGGATTCAGCGACATTCTATCACATTTGTTCAACTTACATCGCTCCAATTTCAGATAGCGTATTAGGCTAAGCGGCATCTCAAAGCGCATGAAATGACGAGTGAAATGCACTATTAAAGTTCTAGGGTAGGGCAAACAGAGACCCGATTAGATCATTTTATATTTTGGTTAATATAAGAATTCAACGAAATTCTATCACATTTGTAAAATTTACGTCGCTCCTATTACAGATAGCTTATTGGGCTTAGAGGCATCTCAAAGCGCATGAAATGACGAGTGAAATGCACTATTAAACTTCTAGGCTAGGGCACACAGAGACCCGATTAGATCATTTTATATTACGGTTAATATAAGAATGCAGCGTGATTCTATCACATTTGTTCAATTTACGTCGCTCCTATTTCAGATAGCGTATTGGGCTAAGCGGCATCTCAAGGCTTGTGGAATGGCGAGTAAAATGCACTATTAACCTTCTATGATAGGGCAATCAGAGACCAGACTAGATCATTTTATACTTTGGTTAATATAAGAATTCATCGAAATTGTATCACATTTGTTCAATTTACGTCGCTCCTATTTCAGATAGCGTATTGGGCTAGGCGGCATCTCAAAGCGCATGAAATGACGAGTGAAATGCACTATTATACTTCTAGGGTAGGGCGAACAGAGACCCGAAGAGATCATTTTAAATTAAGGTGAATATAAGAATGCAGCGTAATTCTGTCACATTTGTTCAACTTACGTCGCTCCTATTTCAGATAGCGTATTGGGTTAAGCGTCATCTCAAAGCGCATGAAATGACGAGTGACATGCACTATTAAACTTCTAGGGTAGGGCGAACAGAGACCCGATTAGATCATTTTACATTAAGGTTAATATAAGTATTCAGCGAGATTCTATCACACTTGTTCAATTTGCGTCGCTTCTATTTCAGACAGCGTACTGGGCTAGGCGGCATCTTAAAGCGCGTGGAATGGCGAGTAAAATGCACTATTAACCTTCTATGGTAGGGCAATCAGAGACTAGATTAGATCATTTTATACTTTGGTTAATATAAGAATTCAGCGAAATTCTATCACATTTGTTCAATTTACGTCGCTCCTATTTCAGATAGCGTATTGGGCTAAGCGGCATCTCAAAGCGCATGAAATGACGAGTGAAATGCACTATTCAACTTCTAGGATAGGGCAATCAGTGACCCGATTAGATCATTTTATATTATAGTTAATTTAAGAATTCAGCGAAATTCTATCACATTTGTTAAATTTACGTCGCTCGTATTTCAGATAGCGTATTGGGCTATGCGGCATCTTAACGCGCTCGGAATGGCGAGTAAAATGCACTATTAAACTTCTATGCTAGGGCAATCAGAGACCCGATTAGATCATTTTTTATTTTGGTTAATATAAGAATTCAGTGAAATTCTATCACATTTGTTCAATTTACGTCGCTCCTATTTCAGATAGCGTATTGGACAAAGCGGCATTCAAAGCGTATGAAATGGCGAATAAAATGCACTATTAAAGTTCTAGACTCGGGCGGACAGAGATCCGATTAGATCATTTTACATTATGATTAATAAAAGAATTCAGCGAAATTCTATCACATTTGTTCAACTTATATCGCTCCAATTTCAGATAGCGTATTAGGCTAAGCGGCATCTCAAACGCATGAAATGACGAGTAAAATGCACTGTTAAACTTCTAGGCTAGGGCAAACAGAGACCCGATTAGATCATTTTATATTACGGTTAATATAAGAATGCAGCGTGATTCTATCACATTTGTTCAATTTACGTCGCTGCTATTTCAGATAGCGTATTGGGCTAAGCGGCATCTCAAAGCGCATGAAATGGCAAGTAAAATGCACTATTAAACTTCTAGGATAGGGCAAACAGAGACCCGATTAGATCATTTTATATTATGGTTAATTTAAGAATTCAGCAAAATTCTATCACATTTGTTCAATTTACGTCGCTCCTATTTCAGATAGCGTATTGGGCTAAGCGGCTTCTCAAAGCGCATGAAGTGAGGAGTAAAATGCACTATTAAACTTCTAGGGTAGGGCAAGCAGAGACCCGATTAGATCATTTTATGTTATGGTTAATTTAAGAATTCAGCGAAATTCTATCACATTTGTTCAATTTACGTCGCTCCTATTTCAGATAGCGTATTGGGCTAAGCGGCATCTCAAAGCGCATGAAATGGCGAATAAAATGCACTATTAAACTTCTAGGCTAGAGCGAACAGAGACCCGATTAGGTCATTTTACATTATGGTTAATAAAAGAATTCAGCGAAATCCTATCACATTTGTTCAATTTACGTCGCTCCTATTTCAGATAGCGTATTGGGCTAAGCGGCATCTCAAAGCGCATGAAATGGCGAGCAAAATCCACTATTAAACTTCTAGGCTATGGCAAACAGAGACCCGATTAGATCATTTTATATCATGGTTAATTTAAGAATTCAGCAAAATTCTATCACATTTGTTCAATTTACGTCGTTCCTATTTCAGATAGCGTACTGGGCTAGACGGCATCTTAAGGCGCGTGGAATGGCGAGTAAAATGCAGTACTAAACTTCTATGATAGGGCAATCGGAGTCCCGATTAGATCATTTTATATTTTGTTTAATATAAGATTTCAGGGAAATTCTATCACATTTGTTCAATTTACGTCGCTCCTATTTCAGATAGCGTATTGGGATAAGCGGCATCTCAAAGCGCATTAAATGGCGAGCAAAATGCACTATCAAACATCTAGGGTATTGCAAACAGAGACCCGATTAGATCATTTTATATTATGGTTAATTTAAGAATTCAACGAAATTCTATCACATTTGTTCAATTTATGTCGCTCCTATTTCAGATGGCGTATTGGGCTAAGCGGCATCTCAATGCGCATGAAATGGCGAGTAAAATGCACTATTAAACTTCTAGGATAAGGCAAACAGAGACCCGATTAGATCATTTTATATTACGGTTAATACAAGAATTCAGTGTAATTCTATCACATTTGTTCAACTACGTCGCTCCTATTTCAGACAGCATACTGGGCTAGGCGGCATCTTAAAGCGCGTGGAATGGCGAGTAAAATGGACTATTAAACTTCTATGATAGGGCTATCAGAGACCCGATTAGATCGTTTTATATTTTGGTTAATATAAGAATTCAGCGAAATTCCATCACATTTGTTGAATTTACGTCTCTCCTATTTCACATAGCGTATTGGGCTAAGCGGCATCTCAAAGCGCATGAAATGGCGAATACAATGCACTCTTAATCTTCTCGGCTAGGGCGAACAGAAACCCGATTAGATCATTTTATATTATGGTTAATTTAAGAATTCAGGGAAATTCTATCAAATTTGTTCAATTTACGTCGCTCGTATTTCAGATAGCGTACTGGGCTAGTCGGCATCTTAAAGCGCGTGGAATGGCGAGTGAAAATCACTATTTAACTTCGATGATAGGGCAATCAGGGACCCGATTAGATCATTTTATATTTGGGTTAATATAAGAATTCAGGGAAATACTATCACATTTGTTCAATTTACGTCGCTCCTATTTCAGATAGCGTATTGGGCTAAGCGGCATCTCAATGCGCATGAAATGGCGAGTAAAATGCACTATTAAACTTCTAGGGTACGACAAACAGAGACCCGATTAGATCATTTTATATTATGGTTAATTTAAGAATTCAGCAAAATTCTATCACATTTGTTCAATTTACGTCGTTCCTATTTCAGATAGCATACTGGGCTAGGCGGCATCCTAAGGCGCGTGGAATGGCGAGTAAAATGCAGTACTAAACTTCTATGATAGGGCAATCGGAGTCCCGATTAGATCATTTTATATTTTGTTTAATATAAGATTTCAGGGAAATTCTATCACATTTGTTCAATTTACGTCGCTCCTATTTCAGATAGCGTATTGGGCTAAGCGGCATCTCAAAGCGCATTAAATGGCGAGCAAAATGCACTATCAAACATCTAGGGTATTGCAAACAGAGACCCGATTAGATCATTTTATATTAAGGTTAATTTAAGAATTCAACGAAATTCTATCACATTTGTTCAATTTATGTCGCTCCTATTTCAGATGGCGTATTGGGCTAAGCGGCATCTCAATGCGCATGAAATGGCGAGTAAAATGCACTATTAAACTTCTAGGATAAGGCAAACAGAGACCCGATTAGATCATTTTATATTACGGTTAATACAAGAATTCAGTGTAATTCTGTCACATTTGTTCAACTACGTCGCTCCTATTTCAGACAGCATACTGGGCTAGGCGGCATCTTAAAGCGCGTGGAATGGCGAGTAAAATGCACTATTAAACTTCTATGATAGGGCTATCAGAGACCCGATTAGATCATTTTATATTTTGGTTAATATAAGAATTCAGGGAAATTCTATCACATTTGTTCAATTTACGTCGCTCCTATTTCAGGTAGCGTATTGGGCTAGTCGGCATCTTAAAGCGCGTGGAATGGCGAGTGAAATTCACTATTTAACTTCGATGATAGGGCAATCAGGGACCCGATTAGATCATTTTATATTTGGGTTAATATAAGAATTCAGGGAAATTCTATCACATTTGTTCAATTTACGTCGCTCCTATTTCAGATAGCGTATTGGGCTAAGCGGCATCTCAATGCGCATGAAATGGCGAGTAAAATGCACTATTAAACTTCTAGGGTAGGACAAACAGAGACCCGATTAGATCATTTTATATTATGGTCAATTTAAGAATTCAGCAAAATTCTATCACATTTGTTCAATTTACGTCGCTACTATTTCAGATAGCGTACTGGGCTAGGCGGCAACTTAAAGCGCGTGGAATGTCGAGTAAAATGCACTATTAGACTTCTATGATAGGGCAATCAGTGACCCGATTAGATCATTTTATATTTTGTTTAATATAAGACTTCAGGGAAATTCTATCACATTTGTTCAATTTACATCGCTCCTATTTCAGATAGGTTACAGGGCTAAGCGGCATCTTAAAGCGCATGAAATGACGAGAGAAATGCACTATCAAACTTCTAGAGTAGGGCGAACAGAGACCCGATTAGATCATTTTACATTAAGGTTAATATAAGAATTCAGCGAAATTCTATCACATTTGTTCAATTTACGTCGCTGATATTTCAGATAGCGTATTGTGCTAAGCGGCATCTTAAAGCGCGTGGAATGGCGAGTAAAATGCACTACTAAACTTCTATGATAGGGCAATCAGAGACCCGATTAGATCATTTTATATTTTGGTTAATATAAGAGTTCAGCGAAATTCTATCACATTTGTTCAATTTACGTCGTTCCTATTTCAGATAGCGTACTGGGCTAGGCGGAATCTTAAATCGCGTGGATTGGCGAGTAAAATGCACTATTAAACTTCTAGGGCAAGGCAATCAGAGACCCGATCAGATGATTTTATATTATGGTTAATTTAAGAATTCAGCAAAATTCTATTACATTTGTTCAATTTACGTCGTTCCTATTTCAGATAGCATACTGGGCTAGGCGGCATCTTAAAGCGCGTGGAATGGCGAGTAAAATGCACTATTAATCTTCTATGATAGGGCAATCAGAGACCCGATTAGATCATTTTATATTTTGGTTAATATAAGAATTCAGCGTAATTCTATCGCATTTGTTCAATTTACGTCGCTCCTATATCAAATAGCATATTGGGCTAAGCGGCATCTCAAAGCGCATGAAATGGCGAGTAATATGCACTATTAAACTTCTAGGGTAAGGCAAACAGAGACCCGATTAGATCATTTTATATTACGGTTAATATAAGAATTCAGCGAAATTCTATCACATTTGTTCAATTTACGTCGCTCCTATTTCAGATAGCGACTTGTGCTAAGCGTCATCTCAAAGCGCAAGAAATGGCGAGCAAAATGCACTATTAAACTTCTAGGATAAGGCAAACAGAAACCCGATTAGATCATTTTATATTTTGGTTAATTTAAGAATTCAGCGAAATCCTATCACATTTGTTCATTTTACGTCGCTCCTATTTCCGATAGCGTATTGGGCTAAGCGGCATCTCAAAGCGCATGAAATGACGAGTAAAATGCACTATTAAACTTCTAGGGCAGGGCGAACAGAGACCCGATTAGATCATTTTACATTAAGGTTAATGTAAGTATTCAGGGAACTTCTATCACATTTGTTCAATTTACGTCGCTCCTATTTCAGACAGCTAATTGGGCTAAGCGGCATCTCAAAGCGCATGAAATGACGAGTAAAATGCACTATTAAACTTCTAGGGTAGGGCAATCAGAGACCCGATTAGATCATTTTATATTATGGTTAATTTAAGAATTCAGCAAAATTCTATCACATTTGTTCAATTTACGTCCTTCCTATTTCAGATAGCATACTGGGCTGGGCGGCATCTTAAAGCGCGTGGAATGGCGAGTAAAATGCACTATTAATCTTCTATGATAGGACAATCAGAGACCCGATTAGATCATTTTATATTTTGGTTAATATCAGAATTCAGCGAAATTCTATCACATTTGTTCAATTTGCGTCGCTCCTATTTCAGAAAGCGTACTCGGATAGGCGGCATCTTAAAGCGCGTGGAATGGCGAGTAAAATGCACTATTAAACTTCTCGGATAAGGCAAACAGAGACCCGATTAGATCATTTTATATTACAGTTAATATAAGAATTCAGCGTAATTCTGTCACATTTGTTCAAGTTACGTAGCTCCTATTTCAGATAGCGTACTGGGCTAGGCGGCAACTTAAACCGCGTGGAATGGCGAGTAAAATGCACTATTAAACTTCTATGATAGGGCAATCAGAGACCCGATTAGTTCATTTTATATTTTGGTTAATATAAGAATCCAGCGAAATTCTATCACATTTGTTCAATTTACGTCGCTCCTATTTCAGATAGCGTATTGGGCTAAGCGGCATCTCAAAGCGCACGAAAGGGCGAGTAAAATGCACTATTAAACTTCTAGGGTGGGGCAAGCAGAGACCCGATCAGATCATTTTATATTACGGTTAATATAAGAATTCAGCGAAGTTCCATCACATTTGTTCAATTTACGTCGCTCCTATTTCAGATAGCTTATTGGGCTAAGCGGCAACTCAGAGCGCATGAAAGACGAGTGAAATTCACTGTTAAACTTCTAGGGTAGGGCGAACAAAGACCCGATTAGATCATTTTACATTAAGGTTAAGATAAGAATTCAGCGAAATTCTATCACATTTGTTCAATTTACGTCGCTCCTATTTCAGATAGCGTATTGGGCTAAGCTGCATCTCAAAGCGCAAGAAATTGCTCGTTAAATGCACTATTAAACTTCTAGGGTAGGGCAAACAGAGACCGGATTAGATCATTTTATATTTTGGTTAATATAAGAATTCAGAGAAATTCTATCACATTTGTTCAATTTACGTCGCTCCTATTTCAGATAGCGTATTGGGCTAAGAGGCATCTCAAAGCGCATGAAATGGCGAGTAAAATGTACTATTAAACTTCTAGGATAAGGCAAACAGAGACCCGATTAGATCATTTTATATTACGGTTAATATAAGAAATCAGCGTAATTCTGTCACATTCGTTCAACTTACGTAGCTCCTATTTCAGATAGCGTACTGGGCTAGGCGGCATCTTAAAGCGCGTGGAATGTCGAGTAAAATGCACTATTAAACTTCTATGATAGGGTAATCAGAGACCCGATTAGATCATTTTATATTTTGGTTAATATAAGAATTCAGCAAAATTCTATCACATTTGTTCAATATATGTCGCTCCAATTTCAGATAGCTTATTGGGCTAAGCGGCATCGCAAAGCGCATGAAATGCCGAGTGAAATGCACTATTAAACTTCTTGGGTAGTGCGAGCAAAGACCCGATTAGATCATTTTACATTAAGGTTAATATAAGAATTCAGCGAAATTCTATCACATTTGTTCAATTTACATCGCTCCTATTTCAGATAGCGACTTGTGCTAAGTGGCATCTCAAAGCGCAAGAAATGGCGAGTAAAATGCACTATTAAACTTCTAGGGTAGGGCAAACAGAGACCCCATTAGATCATTTTATATTATGGTTAATATAAGAATTCAGCGAAGTTCTATCACATTTGTTTAATTTACGTCGCTCCTACTTCAGATAGCGTATTGGGCTAAGCGGCATCTCAAAGCGCATGAATTGACGAGAGAAATGCACTATTAAACTTCTTGGGTAGGGCGAACAGAGACCCGATTACATCATTTTATATTATGGTTAATATAAGAATTCAGCGATATTCTATCGCATTTGTTCAATTTGCGTCGCTCCTATTTCAGATAGCGTATTGGGCTAAGCGGCATCTCAAAGCGCATGAAATGACGAATAAAATGCACTATTAAGCTTCTACGCTAGGGCGAACAGAGACCCGATTAGATCATTTAACATTATGGTAAATAAAAGAATTCAGCGAAATTCTATCACATTTGTTCAATTTACGTCGCTCCTATTTCAGATAGCTATTGGGCTAAGCGGCATCTCAAAGCGCATGAAATGACGAGAGACATGCACTATTAAACTTCTTGGGTAGGGCGAACAGGGACCCGATTACATCATTTTATATTATGGTTAATATAAGAATTCAGCGATATTCTATCGCATTTGTTCAATTTGCGTCGCTCCTATTTCAGATAGCGTATTGGGGTAAGCGGCATCTCAAAGCGCATGAAAGGACGAATAAAATGCACTATTAAGCTTCTACGCTAGGGCGAACAGAGACCCGATTAGATCATTTAACATTATGGTAAATAAAAGAATTCAGCGAAATTCTATCACATTTGTTCAATTTACGTCGCTCCTATTTCAGATAGCGTACTGGGCTAGGCGGCATCTCAAAGTACATGAAATGACGAGTAAAATGCTCTATTAAACTTCTAGGGTAGGCAAACAGGGACCGGATTAGGTCATTTCATATTATGGTTAATTTAAGAATTCAGCGAAATTCTATCACATTTGTTCAAGTTACATCGCTCCTATTTCAGAAGGCTTATTGGGATAAGCGGCATCTCAAAGCGCATGAAATGGCGAGTAAAATGCACTATTAAACTTCTAGGATAAGGCAAACAGAGACCCGATTAGATCATTTTATATTACGGTTAATATAAGAATTCAGCGTAATTCTGTCACATTTGTTCAAGTTACGTAGCTCCTATTTCAAATAGCGTACTGGGCGAGGCGGCAACTTAAACCGCGTGGAATAGCGAGTAAAATGCACTATTAAACTTCTAGGATAAGGCAAACAGAGACCCGATTAGATCATTTTATATTACGGTTAATATAAGAATTCAGCGTAATTCTGTCACATTTGTTCAGGTTACGTAGCTCCTATTTCAAATAGCGTACTGGGCTAGGCGGCATCTTAAAGCGCGTGGAAGGGCGAGTAAAATGCACTACTAAACTTCTATGATAGGGCAATCAGAGTTCCGAATAGATCATTTTATATTTTGTTTACTATAACATTTCAGGGAAATTCTATCACATTTGTTCAATTTACGTCTATTTCAGATAGCGCATTGGGCTAAGCGGCATCTCAAAGCGCAGGAAATGGCGAGTAAAATGCACTATTAAGCTTCTAGGGTTGGGCACATAGAGACCCGATTAGATCATTTTATATTATGGTTAATTTAAGAATTCAGCGAAATCCTATCACATTTGTTCATTTTACGTCGCTCCTATTTCAGATAGCGTATTGGGCTAAGCGGCATCTCAAAGCGCATGAAATGGCGAGTAAAATGCACTATTAAACTTCTAGGGCAGGGCGAACAGAGACCCGATTGGATCATTTTACATTAAGGTTAACATAAGAATTCAGCGAAATTCTATCACATTTGTTCAATTTACGTCGCTCCTATTTGAGATAGCTATTGGGCTAAGCGGCATCTCAAAGCGCATGAAATGACGAGAGAAATGTACTATTGATCTTCTAGGGTAGGGCGAACAGAGACCCGATTACATCATTTTATATTATGGTTAATTTAAGAATTCCGCAAAATTCTATCACATTTGTTCAATTTACATCGCTGCTATTTCAGATAGCGTATTGGGCTAAGCGGCATCTCAAAGCGCATGGAATGACGAGTAAAATGCACTAATAAACTTCTAGGATAAGGCAAACGGAGATCCGATTAGACCATTTTATATTACGGTTAATATAAGAATTCAGCGTAATTCTATCACATTTGTTCAACTTACGTCGCTCCTGTTTCAGATAGCGTACTGGGCTAGGCGGCATCTCAAAGCGCGTGGAATGGCGAGTAAAATGCACTCTTAAACATCTATGATAGGGCAATCAGAGACCCGATTAGATCATTTTATATTTTGGTTAATATAAGAATTCAGCAAAATTCTATCACATTTGTTCAATTTACGTCGTTCCTATTTCAGAGAGCATACTGGGCTAGGCGGCATCTTAAAGCGCGTGGAATGGCGAGTAAAATGCACTATTAAACTTCTATGATAGGGCAAACAGAGACCCGATTAGATCATTTTATATTACGGTTAATATAAGAATTCAGCGTAATTCTATCACATTTGTTCAACATGCGTCGCTCCTATTTCAGATAGTGTACTGGGCTAGGCGGCATCTTAAAGCGCGTGGAAGGGCGAGTAAAATGCACTACTAAACTTCTATGGTAAGGCAATCAGAGTCCCGTTTAGATCATTTTATGTATTGTTTAATATAAGATTTCAGGGAAATTCTATCACATTTGTTCAATTTACGTCGCTCGTATTTCAGATAGCGTATTGGGCTAAGCGGCATCTCAAAGCGTATGAAATGACGAGAGAAATGCACTATTAAACTTCTTGGGTAGGGCGAACAGAGACCCGATTAGGTCATTTCATATTATGGTTAATTACAGAATTCAGCGAAATTCTATCACATTTGTTCAACTGACGTCGCTCCTATTTCAGATAGCGTATTGGGCTAAGCGGCATCTCAAAGCGCATGAAATGGCGAGTAAAATGCACTCTTAAACTTCTAGGATAAGGCAAACAGAGACCCGATTAGATCATTTTATATTACGGTTAACATAAGAATTCAGCGTAATTCTGTGACATTTGTTCAACTTACGTAGCTCCTATTTCAGATAGCGTACTGGGCTAGGCGGTAACTTAAAGCGCGTGGAATGGCGTGTAAAATGCACTATTAAACTTCTATGATAGGGCAATCAGAGACCCGATTAGATCATTTTCTATTTTGGTTAATATAAGAATCCAGCGAAATTCTATCACATTTGTTCAATTTACGTCGCTCCTATTTCAAATAGCGTATTGGGCTAAGCGGCATCTCAAAGCGCACGAAAGGGCGAGTAAAATGCACTATTAAACTTCTAGGGTAGGGCAATCAGAGACCCGATAAGATCATTTTATATTTTGGTTAATATAAGAATTCAGCGAAATTCTATCACATTTGTTCAATTTACGTCGCCCCTATTTCAGATAGCGTATTGAGCTAAGCGGCATCTCAAAGCGCATGGAATGGCGAGTGAAATGCACTATTAAACTTATAGGGTAGGGCGAACAGAGACCCGAATAGATCATTTTATATTATGGTTAATATAAGAATTCAGCGTAATTCTATCACATTTGTTCAACTAACGTCGCTCCTATTTCAGATAGCGTACTGCGCTAGGCGGCATCTTAAAGCGCGTGGAAGGGCGAGTAAAATGCACTACTAAACTTCTATGATAGGGCACTCAGAGTTCCGAATAGATCATTTTATATTTTGTTTACTATAACATTTCAGGGAAATTCTATCACATTTGTTCAATTTACGTCTATTTCAGATAGCGTATTGGGCTAAGCGGCATCTCAAAGCGCAGGAAATGGCGAGTAAAATGCACTATTAAGCTTCTAGGGTTGGGCACATAGAGACCCGATTAGATCATTTTATATTATGGTTAATTTAAGAATTCAGCAAAATTCTACCACATTTGTTCAATTTACGTCGTTCCTATTTCAGATAGCATACTGGGCTAGGCGGCATCTTGAAGCGCGTGGAATGGCGAGTAAAGTGCACTATTAATCTTCTATGATAGGGCAATCAGAGACCCGATTAGATCATTTTATATTTTGGTTAATATAAGAATTCAGCGTAATTCTATCACATTTGTTCAATTTACGTTGCTCCTATATCAGATAGCATATTGGGCTAAGCGGCATATCAAAGCGCATGAAATGGCGAGTAAAATGCACTATTAAACTTCTAGGGTAAGGCAAACAGAGACCCGATTAGATCATTTTATATTACGGTTAATATAAGAATTCAGCGAAATTCTATCACATTTGTTCAATTTACGTCGCTCCTATTTCTGATAGCGAATTGGGCTAAGCGGCATCTCAAAGCGCACGATAGGGCGAGTAAAATGCACTATTAAACTTCTAGGGTAGGGCAATCAGAGACCCGATTAGATCAATTTACATGAAGGTTATGATAAGAATTCAGCGAAACTCTATCACATTTGTTCAATTTACGTCGCTCCTATTTGAGATAGCTATTGGGCTAAGCGGCATCTCAAAGCGCATGAAATGACGAGAGAAATGTACTATTAAACTTCTAGGGTAGGGCGAACAGAGACCCGATTACATCATTTTATATTATGGTTAATTTAAGAATTCCGCAAAATTCTATCACATTTGTTCAATTTACATCGCTGCTATTTCAGATAGCGTATTGGGCTAAGCGGCATCTCAAAGCGCATGGAATGACGAGTAAAATGCACTAATAAACTTCTAGGATAAGGCAAACGGAGATCCGATTAGACCATTTTATATTACGGTTAATATAAGAATTCAGCGAAATTCTATCACATTTGTTCAATTTACGTCGCTCCTATTTCGGATAGCGTATTGGGCTAAGCTGCATCTCAAAGCGCAAGAAATGGCTCGTAAAATGCACTATTAAACTTCTAGGGCAGGGCAATCAGAGACCAGATTAGATCATTTTATATTATGGTTAATTTAAGAATTCAGCAAAATTCTATCACATTTGTTCAATTTACGTCGTTCCTATTTCAGATAGCATACTGGGCTAGGCGGCATCTTAAAGCGCGTGGAATGGCGAGTAAAATGCACTATTAAACTTCTATGATAGGGCAAACAGAGACCCGATTAGATCATTTTATATTACGGTTAATATAAGAATTCAGCGTAATTCTATCACATTTGTTCAACATGCGTCGCTCCTATTTCAGATAGTGTACTGGGCTAGGCGGCATCTTAAAGCGCGTGGAAGGGCGAGTAAAATGCACTACTAAACTTCTATGGTAAGGCAATCAGAGTCCCGTTTAGATCATTTTATGTATTGTTTAATATAAGATTTCAGGGAAATTCTATCACATTTGTTCCATTTACGTCGCTCGTATTTCAGATAGCGTATTGGGCTAAGCGGCATCTCAAAGCGTATGAAATGACGAGAGAAATGCACTATTAAACTTCTTGGGTAGGGCGAACAGAGACCCGATTAGGTCATTTCATATTATGGTTAATTACAGAATTCAGCGAAATTCTATCACATTTGTTCAACTGACGTCGCTCCTATTTCAGATAGCGTATTGGGCTAAGCGGCATCTCAAAGCGCATGAAATGGCGAGTAAAATGCACTCTTAAACTTCTAGGATAAGGCAAACAGAGACCCGATTAGATCATTTTATATTACGGTTAACATAAGAATTCAGCGTAATTCTGTGACATTTGTTCAACTTACGTAGCTCCTATTCCAGATAGCGTACTGGGCTAGGCGGCAACTCAAAGCGCATGAAATGGCGAGTAAAATGCACTATTAAACTTCTAGGGTAGGGCAATCAGAGACCCGATTAGATCATTTATATTTTGGTTAATATAAGAATTCAGCGAAATTCTATCACATTTGTTCAATTTACGTCGCTCCTATTTCAGATAGCGTATTGGGCTAAGCGGCATCTCAAAGCGCATGAAATGGCGAGTAAAATGCAATATTAAACTTCTAGGGCATGGCGAACAGAGACCCGATTAGATCATTTTACATTAAGGTTAATATAAGAATTCAGCGAAATTCTATCACATTTGTTCAATTTACGTCGCTCCTATTTCAGATAGCGTATTGGGCTAAGCGGCATTTCAAAGCGCATGGAATGGCGAGTGAAATGCACTATTAAACTTCTAGGGTAGGGCGAACAGACACCCGAATAGATCATTTTATATTACGGTTAATATAAGAATTCAGCGTAATTCTATCACATTTGTTCAACTAACGTCGCTCCTATTTCAGATAGTGTACTGGGCTAGGCGGCATCTTAAAGCGCGTGGAAGGACGAGTAAAATGCACTTCTAAACTTCTATCATAGGGCAATCAGAGTTCCGAATAGATCATTTTATATTTTGTTTACTATAACATTTCAGGGAAATTCTATCACATTTCTTCAATTTACGTCGCTCCTATTTCAGAAAGCGTATTATGCTAAGCGGCATCTCAAAGCGCAAGAAATGGCGAGTAAAATGCACTATTAAGCTTCTAGGGTTGGGCACATATAGACCCGATTAGATCATTTTATATTATGGTTAATTTAAGAATTCAGCGAAATCCTATCACATTTGTTCATTTTACGTCGCTCCTATTTCAGACAGCGTATTGGGCTAAGCGGCATCTCAAAGCGCAAGAAATGGCGAGTAAAATGCACTATTAAACTTCTAGGGTAGGGCAAACAGAGACCCCATTAGATCATTTTATATTTTGGTTAATATAAGGATTCAGCGAAATTCTATCACATTTTTTCAATTTACGTCGCTCCTATTTCAGATAGCGTATTGGGCTAAGCGGCATCTCAAAGCGCATGAAATGGCGAGTAAAATGCACTATTAAACTTCTAGGGTAAGGCAAACGGAGACCCAATTAGATCATTTTATATTACGGTTAATATAAGAATTCAGCGTAATTCTATCACATTTGTTCAACATGCGTCGCTCCTATTTGAGATAGTGTACTGGGCTAGGCGGCATCTTAAAGCGCGTGGAAGGGCGAGTAAAATGCACTACTAAACTTCTATGGTAGGGCAATCAGAGTCCCGTTTAGATCATTTTATGTATTGTTTAATATAAGATTTCAGGGAAATTCTATCACATTTGTTCAATCTACGTCGCTCCTATTTCAGATAGCGTATTGGGCTAAGCGGCATCTCAAAGCGTATGAAATGACGAGAGAAATGCACTATTAAACTTCTTGGGTAGGGCGAACAGAGACCCGATTAGGTCATTTCATATTATGGTCAATTACAGAATTCAGCGAAATTCTATCACATTTGTTCAATTTACATCGCTCCTATTTCAAATAGCGTATTGGGCTAAGCGGCATCTCAATGCGCATGAAATGGCGAGTAAAATGCACTATTAAACTTCTAGGATAAGGCAAACGGAGACCCGATTAGACCATTTTATATTACGGTTAATATAAGAATTCAGCATTATTCTATCACATTTGTTCAACTTACGTCGCTCCTATTTCAGATAGCGTACTCTGATAGGCGGCATCCTAAAGCGCGTGGAATGGCGAGTAAAATGCACTATTAAACTTCTAGGGTAATGCAAACAGAGACCCGATTAGATCATTTTATATTACGGTTAATAAAAGATTTCAGGGAAATTCTATCACATTTGTTCAATTTACATCGCTCCTATTTCAGATAGCGTATGGGGCTAAGCGGCATCTCAAAGCGCATGAAATGACGAATAAAATGCACTATTAAGCTTCTACGCTAGGGCGAACAGAGACCCGATTAGATCATTTAACATTATGGTAAATAAAAGAATTCAGCGAAATTCTATCACATTTGTTCAATTTACGTCGCTCCTATTTCAGATAGCGTATTGGGCTAAGCGGCATCTCAAAGCGCACGAAAGGGCGAGTAAAATGCACTATTGAACTTCTAGGGTGGGGCAATCAGAGACCCGATAAGATCATTTTATATTACGGTTAATATAAGAATTCAGCGAAGTTCTATCACATTTGTTCAATTTACGTCGCTCCTATTTCAGATAGCTTATTGGGCTAAGCGGCAACTCAAAGCGCATGAAATGACGAGTGAAATGCACTATTAAACTTCTAGGGTAGGGCGAACAAAGACCCGATTAGATCATTTTACATTAAGGTTAAAATAAGAATTCAGCGAAATTCTATCACATTTGTTCAATTTACGTCGCTCCTATTTCAGATAGCGTATTGGGCTAAGCTGCATCTCAAAGCGCAAGAAATGGCTCGTACAATGCCCTATTCAACTTCTAGGGTAGGGCAAACAGAGACCGGATTAGATCATTTTATATTACGGTTAATATAAGAATTCAGCGTAATTCTGTGACATTTGTTCAACTTACGCAGCTCCTATTTCAGATAGCGTGCTGGGCTGGACGGCAACTTAAAGCGCGTGGAATGGCGAGTAAAATGCACTGTTAAACTTCTATGATAGGGCAATCAGAGACCCGATTAGATCATTTTATATTTTGGTTAATATAAGGATTCAGCGAAATTCTATCACATTTGTTCAATTTACGTCGCTCCTATTTCAGATAGCGTATTGGGCTAGGCGGCATCTCACAGCGCATGAAATGGCGAGTAAAATGCACTATTAAGCTTCTAGGGTAAGGCAAACAGAGACCCGATTAGATCATTTTATATTACGGTTAATATAAGAATTCAGCAAAATTCTATCACATTTGTTCAATTTACGTCGCCCCTATTTCAGATAGCGTATTGGGCTAAGCGGCATCTCAAAGCGCATGGAATGGCGAGTGAAATGCACTATTAAACTTATAGGGTAGGGCGAACAGAGACCCGAATAGATCATTTTATATTACGGTTAATATAAGAATTCAGCGTAATTCTATCACATTTGTTTAACTAACGTCGCTCCTATTTCAGATAGCGTACTGCGCTAGGCGGCATCTTAAAGCGCGTGGAAGGGCGAGTAAAATGCACTACTAAACTTCTATGATAGGGCAATCAGAGTTCCGAATAGATCATTTTATATTTTGTTTACTATAACATTTCAGGGAAATTCTATCACATTTGTTCAATTTACGTCTATTTCAGATAGCGCATTGGGCTAAGCGGCATCTCAAAGCGCAGGAAATGGCGAGTAAAATGCACTATTAAGCTTCTAGGGTTGGGCACATAGAGACCAGATTAGATCATTTTATATTATGGTTAATTTAAGAATTCAGCGAAATCCTATCACATTTGTTCATTTTACGTCGCTCCTATTTCAGATAGCGTATTGGGCTAAGCGGCATCTCAAAGCGCATGAAATGGCGAGTAAAATGCACTATTAAACTTCTAGGGCAGGGCGAACAGAGACCCGATTAGATCATTTTACATTCAGGTTAATATAAGAATTCAGCGAAATTCTATCACATTTGTTCAATTTACGTCGCTCCTATTTCAGATAGCGTATTGGGCTAAGCGGTATTTCAAAGCGCATGGAATGGCGAGTAAAATGCACTATTAAACTTCTACGGTAGGGCGAACAGATACCCGAATAGATCATTTTATATTACGGTTAATATAAGAATTCAGCGTAATTCTATCACATTTGTTCAACTAACGTCGCTCCTATTTCAGATAGTGTACTGGGCTAGGCGGCATCTTAAAGCGCGTGGAAGGGCGAGTAAAATGCACTTCTAAACTTCTATGATAGGGCAATCAGAGTTCCGAATAGATCATTTTATATTTTGTTTACTATAACATTTCAGGGAAATTCTATCACATTTCTTCAATTTACGTCGCTCCTATTTCAGATAGCGTATTGGGCTAAGCGGCATCTCAAAGCGCAAGAAATGGCGAGTAAAATGCACTATTAAGCTTCTAGGGTTGGGCACATATAGACCCGATTAGATCATTTTATATTATGGTTAATTTAAGAATTCAGCGAAATCCTATCACATTTGTTCATTTTACGTCGCTCCTATTTCAGACAGCGTATTGGGCTAAGCGGCATCTCAAAGCGCAAGAAATGGCGAGTAAGATGCACTATTAAACTTCTAGTGTAGGGCAAACAGAGACCCCATTAGATCATTTTATATTTTGGTTAATATAAGGATTCAGCGAAATTCTATCACATTTTTTCAATCTACGTCGCTCCTATTTCAGATAGTGTACTGGGCTAGGCGGCATCTTAAAGCGCGTGGAAGGGCGAGTAAAATGCACTACTAAGCTTCTATGGTAGGGCAATCAGAGTCCCGTTTAGATCATTTTATGTATTGTTTAATATAAGATTTCAGGGAAATTCTATCACATTTGTTCAATTTACGTCGCTCCTATTTCAGATAGCGTATTGGGCTAAGCGGCATCTCAAAGCGTATGAAATGACGAGAGAAATGCACTATTAAACTTCTTGGGTAGGGCGAACAGAGACCCGATTAGGTCATTTCATATTATGGTTAATTACAGAATTCAGCGAAATTCTATCACATTTGTTAAATTTACATCGCTCCTATTTCAAATAGCGTGTTGGGCTAAGCGGCATCTCAATGCGCATGAAATGGCGAGTAAAAT
The DNA here is from genome assembly GCA_916610135.2 of Macropis europaea. Lineage (NCBI taxonomy): Eukaryota > Metazoa > Arthropoda > Insecta > Hymenoptera > Melittidae > Macropis > Macropis europaea. Next base: position 282,830 of record CAKAJE020001527.1, on the reverse strand, counting down.
GCACTATTAAACTTCTAGGATAAGGCAAACGGAGACCCGATTAGACCATTTTATATTACGGTTAATATAAGAATTCAGCGTTATTCTATCACATTTGTTCAACTTACGTCGCTCCTATTTCAGATAGCGTACTCTGATAGGCGGCATCCTAAAGCGTGTGGAATGGTGAGTAAAATGCACTATTAAACTTCTAGGGTAATGCAAACAGAGACCCGATTAGATCGTTTTATATTACGGTTAATATAAGATTTCAGGGAAATTCTATCACATTTGTTCAATTTACGTCGCTCCTATTTCAGATAGCTATTGGGCTAAGCGGCATCTCAAAGCGCATGAAATGACGAGTGAAATGCACTATTAAACTTCTTGGGTAGGACGAACAGAGACCCGATTACATCATTTTATATTTTGGTTAACATAAGAATTCAGCGAAATTCTATCACATTTGTTCAATTTACGTCGCTCCTATTTCAGATAGCGTATTGGGCTATGCGGCATCTCAAAGCGCATGAAATGACGAGAGAAATGCACTATTAAACTTCTTGGGTAGGGCGAACAGAGACCCGATTACATCATTTTATATTATGGTTAATTTAAGAATTCAGCAAAATTCTATCACATTTGTTTAATTTACGTCGCTCCTATTTCAGATAGCGTACTGGGCTACGCGGTATCTTAAAGCGCGTGGAATGGCGAGTAAAATGCACTATTAAACTTCTAGCATAAGGCAAACGGAGACCCGATTAGACCATTTTATATTACGGTTAATATAAGAATTCAGCGTTATTCTATCACATTTGTTCAACTTACGTCGCTCCTATTTCAGAAAGCGTACTCGGATAGGCGGCATCTTAAAGCGCGTGGAATGGCGAGTAAAATGCACTATTAAACTTCTCGGGTAATGCAAACAGAGACCCGATTAGATCATTTTATATTACGGTTAATATAAGATTTCAGGGAAATTCAATCACATTTGTTCAATTTACGTCGCTCCTATTTCAGATAGCTATTGGGCTAAGCGGCATCTCAAAGCGCATGAAATGACGAGAGAAATGCACTATTAAACTTCTTGGGTAGGGCGAACAGAGACCCGATTACATCATTTTATATTATGGTTAATATAAGAATTCAGCGAAATTCTATCACATTTGTTCAATTTGCGTCGCTCCTATTTCAGATAGCGTATTGGGCTAAGCGGCATCTCAAAGCGCATGAAATGACGAATAAAATGCACTATTAAGCTTGTACGCTAGGGCGAACAGAGACCCGATTAGATCATTTAACATTATGGTAAATAAAAGAATTCAGCGAAATTCTATCACATTTGTTCAATTTACGTCGCTCCTATTTCAGATAGCGTACTGGGCTAGGCGGCATCTCAAAGCGCATGAAATGACGAGTAAAATGCTCTATTAAACTTCTAGGGTAGGGCAACAAGAGACCCGATTAGGTCATTTCATATTATGGTTAATTTAAGAATTCAGCGAAATTCTATCACATTTGTTCAAGTTACATCGCTCCTATTTCAGATAGCTTATTGGGCTAAGCGGCATCTCAAAGCGCATGAAATGGCGAGTAAAATGCACTATTAAACTTCTAGGATAAGGCAAACAGAGACCCGATTAGATCATTTTATATTACGGTTAATATAAGAATTCAGCGTAATTCTGTCACATTTGTTCAAGTTACGTAGCTCCTATTTCAGATAGCGTACTGGGCTAGGCGGCAACTTAAACCGCGTGGAATGGCGAGTAAAATGCACTATTAAACTTCTATGATAGGGCAATCAGAGACCCGATTAGTTCATTTTATATTTTGGTTAATATAAGAATCCAGCGAAATTCTATCACATTTGTTCAGTTTACGTCGCTCCTATTTCAGTTAGCGTATTGGGCTAAGCGGCATCTCAAAGCGCACGAAAGGGCGAGTAAAATGCACTATTAAACTTCTAGGGTGGGGCAAGCAGAGACCCGATCAGATCATTTTATATTACGGTTAATATAAGAATTCAGCGAAGTTCTATCACATTTGTTCAATTTACGTCGCTCCTATTTCAGATAGCTTATTGGGCTAAGCGGCATCTCAGAGCGCATGAAATGACGAGTGAAATGCACTGTTAAACTTCTAGGGTAGGGCAAACAAAGACCCGATTAGATCATTTTACATTAAGGTTAATATAAGAATTCAGCGAAATTCTATCACATTTGTTCAATTTACATCGCTCCTATTTCAGATAGCGACTTGTGCTAAGCGGCATCTCAAAGCGCAAGAAATGGCGAGTAAAATGCACTATTACACTTCTAGGGTAGGGCAAACAGAGACCCCATTAGATCATTTTATATTACGGTTAATATAAGAAATCAGCGTAATTCTGTCACATTCGTTCAACTTACGTAGCTCCTATTTCAGATAGCGTACTGGGCTAGGCGGCATCTTAAAGCGCGTGGAATGGCGAGTAAAATGCACTATTAAACTTCTATGTTAGGGCAATCAGAGACCCGATTAGATCATTTTATATTTTGGTTAATATAAGAATTCAGCGAAATTCTGTCACATTTGTTCAATTTACGTCGCTCCAATTTCAGATAGCTTATTGGGCTAAGCGGCATCGCAAAGCGCATGAATTGACGAGTGAAATGCACTATTAAACTTCTTGGGTAGGGCGAACAAAGACCCGATTAGATCATTTTACATTAAGGTTAATATAAGAATTCAGCGAAATTCTATCACATTTGTTCAATTTACATCGCTCCTATTTCAGATAGCGACTTGTGCTAAGCGGCATCTCAAAGCGCAAGAAATGGCGAGTAAAATGCACTATTACACTTCTAGGATAGGGCAAACAGAGACCCCATTAGATCATTTTATATTATGGTTAATTTAAGAATGAAGCGAAATTCTATCACATTTGTTCAATTTACGTCGCTCCTATTTCAGATAGCGTATTGGGCTAAGCGGCATCTCAAAGCGCATGAAATGGCGAGTAAAATGCACTATTAAACTTCTAGGGTAGGGCAATCAGAGACCCGATTAGATCATTTTATATTTTGGTTAATAAAAGAATTCATCGAAATTCTATCTCATTTGTTCAATTTACATCGCTCCTATTTCAGATAGCGTACTGGGCTAAGCGGCATCTCAAAGCGCAAGAAATGGCGAGTAAAATGCACTATTAAACTTCTAGGATACGGCAAACAGAGACCCGATTAGATCATTTTATATTACGGTTAATATAATTATTCAGCGAAATTCTATCACATTTGTTCAACTTACGTCGCTCCTATTTCAGAAAGCGTACTCGGATAGGCGGCATCTTAAAGCGCGTGGAATGGCGAGTAAAATGCACTATTAAACTTCTCGGGTAATGCAAACAGAGACCCGATTAGATCATTTTATATTACGGTTAATATAAGATTTCAGGGAAATTCTATCACATTTGTTCAATTTACGTCGCTCCTATTTCAGATAGCGTATTGGGATAAGCGGCATCTCAAGGCGCATGAAATGGCGAGTAAAATTCACTACTAAACTTCTAGGGTAGGGCAATCAGAGACCCGATTAGATCATTTTATATTATTGTTAATTTAAGAATTCAGCAAAATTCTAACACATTTGTTCAATTTACGTCGCTCCTATTTCAGATAGCGTACTCGGATAGGCGGAATCTTAAAGCGCGTGGAGTGGCGAGTAAAATGTACTATTAAACTTCTATGATAGGGTAATCAGAGACCCGGTTAGATCATTTTATATTTTGGTTAATATAAGGATTCATCGAAATTCTATCACATTTGTTTAATTTACGTCGCTCCTATTTTAGATAGCGTATTGGGCTAAGCGGCATCTCAAAGTGCATGAAATGGGGAGTAAAATGCACTATTAAACTTCTAGGGTAGGGCAATCAGAGACATGATTAGATCATTTTATATTTTGGTTAATATAAGAATTCATCGAAATTCTATCACATTTGTTCAATTTACGTCGCTCCTATTTCAGATAGCGTATTGGGCTAAGCGGCATCTCAAAGCGCATGAAATGGCGTGTAAAATGCACTATTAAACTTCTAGGATAAGGCAAACAGAGACCCGATTAGATCATTTTATATTACGGTTAACATAAGAATTCAGCGTAATTCTGTGACATTTGTTCAACTTACGTAGCTCCTATTTCAGATAGCGTACTGGGATAGGCGGCAACTTAAAGCGCGTGGAATGGCGAGTAAAATGCACTATTAAACTTCTATGATAGGGTAATCAGAGACCCGATTATATCGTTTTATATTTTAGTTAATATAAGAATCCAGCGAAATTCTATCACATTTGTTCAATTTACGTCGCTCCTATTTCAGATAGCGTATTAGGCTAAGCGGCATCTCAAAGCGCACGAAAGGGCGAGTAAAATGCACTATTATACTTCTCGGGTAATGCAAACAGAGACCCGATTAGATCATTTTATATTACGGTTAATATAAGAATTCAGCGAAATTCTATCACATTTGTTCAATTTACGTCGCTCCTATTTCAGATAGCGTATTGGGCTAAGCGGCATCTCAAAGCACATGGAATGGCGAGTGAAATGCACTATTAAACTTCTAGGGTAGGGCGAACAGAGACCCGAATAGATCATTTTATATTACGGTAAATAAAAGAATTCAGCGAAATTCTATCACATTTGTTCAATTTACGTCGCTCCTATTTCAGATAGCGTACTGGGCTAGGCGGCATCTCAAAGCGCATGAAATGACGAGTAAAATGCTCTATTAAACTTCTAGGGTAGGGCAACAAGAGACCCGATTAGGTCATTTCATATTATGGTTAATTTAAGAATTCAGCGAAATTCTATCACATTTGTTCAAGTTACATCGCTCCTATTTCAGATAGCTTATTGGGCTAAGCGGCATCTCAAAGCGCATGAAATGGCGAGTAAAATGCACTATTAAACTTCTAGGATAAGGCAAACAGAGACCCGATTAGATCATTTTATATTACGGTTAATATAAGAATTCAGCGTAATTCTGTCACATTTGTTCAAGTTACGTAGCTCCTATTTCAGATAGCGTACTGGGCTAGGCGGCAACTTAAACCGCGTGGAATGGCGAGTAAAATGCACTATTAAACTTCTATGATAGGGCAATCAGAGACCCGATTAGTTCATTTTATATTTTGGTTAATATAAGAATCCAGCGAAATTCTATCACATTTGTTCAGTTTACGTCGCTCCTATTTCAGTTAGCGTATTGGGCTAAGCGGCATCTCAAAGCGCACGAAAGGGCGAGTAAAATGCACTATTAAACTTCTAGGGTGGGGCAAGCAGAGACCCGATCAGATCATTTTATATTACGGTTAATATAAGAATTCAGCGAAGTTCTATCACATTTGTTCAATTTACGTCGCTCCTATTTCAGATAGCTTATTGGGCTAAGCGGCATCTCAGAGCGCATGAAATGACGAGTGAAATGCACTGTTAAACTTCTAGGGTAGGGCAAACAAAGACCCGATTAGATCATTTTACATTAAGGTTAATATAAGAATTCAGCGAAATTCTATCACATTTGTTCAATTTACATCGCTCCTATTTCAGATAGCGACTTGTGCTAACCGGCATCTCAAAGCGCAAGAAATGGCGAGTAAAATGCACTATTACACTTCTAGGGTAGGGCAAACAGAGACCCCATTAGATCATTTTATATTACGGTTAATATAAGAAATCAGCGTAATTCTGTCACATTCGTTCAACTTACGTAGCTCCTATTTCAGATAGCGTACTGGGCTAGGCGGCATCTTAAAGCGCGTGGAATGGCGAGTAAAATGCACTATTAAACTTCTATGTTAGGGCAATCAGAGACCCGATTAGATCATTTTATATTTTGGTTAATATAAGAATTCAGCGAAATTCTGTCACATTTGTTCAATTTACGTCGCTCCAATTTCAGATAGCTTATTGGGCTAAGCGGCATCGCAAAGCGCATGAATTGACGAGTGAAATGCACTATTAAACTTCTTGGGTAGGGCGAACAAAGACCCGATTAGATCATTTTACATTAAGGTTAATATAAGAATTCAGCGAAATTCTATCACATTTGTTCAATTTACATCGCTCCTATTTCAGATAGCGACTTGTGCTAAGCGGCATCTCAAAGCGCAAGAAATGGCGAGTAAAATGCACTATTACACTTCTAGGATAGGGCAAACAGAGACCCCATTAGATCATTTTATATTATGGTTAATTTAAGAATGAAGCGAAATTCTATCACATTTGTTCAATTTACGTCGCTCCTATTTCAGATAGCGTATTGGGCTAAGCGGCATCTCAAAGCGCATGAAATGGCGAGTAAAATGCACTATTAAACTTCTAGGGTAGGGCAATCAGAGACCCGATTAGATCATTTTATATTTTGGTTAATAAAAGAATTCATCGAAATTCTATCTCATTTGTTCAATTTACATCGCTCCTATTTCAGATAGCGTACTGGGCTAAGCGGCATCTCAAAGCGCAAGAAATGGCGAGTAAAATGCACTATTAAACTTCTAGGATACGGCAAACAGAGACCCGATTAGATCATTTTATATTACGGTTAATATAATTATTCAGCGAAATTCTATCACATTTGTTCAACTTACGTCGCTCCTATTTCAGAAAGCGTACTCGGATAGGCGGCATCTTAAAGCGCGTGGAATGGCGAGTAAAATGCACTATTAAACTTCTCGGGTAATGCAAACAGAGACCCGATTAGATCATTTTATATTACGGTTAATATAAGATTTCAGGGAAATTCTATCACATTTGTTCAATTTACGTCGCTCCTATTTCAGATAGCGTATTGGGATAAGCGGCATCTCAAGGCGCATGAAATGGCGAGTAAAATGCACTACTAAACTTCTAGGGTAGGGCAATCAGAGACCCGATTAGATCATTTTATATTATTGTTAATTTAAGAATTCAGCAAAATTCTAACACATTTGTTCAATTTACGTCGCTCCTATTTCAGATAGCGTACTCGGATAGGCGGCATCTTAAAGCGCGTGGAGTGGCGAGTAAAATGTACTATTAAACTTCTATGATAGGGTAATCAGAGACCCGGTTAGATCATTTTATATTTTGGTTAATATAAGGATTCATCGAAATTCTATCACATTTGTTTAATTTACGTCGCTCCTATTTTAGATAGCGTATTGGGCTAAGCGGCATCTCAAAGTGCATGAAATGGGGAGTAAAATGCACTATTAAACTTCTAGGGTAGGGCAATCAGAGACATGATTAGATCATTTTATATTTTGGTTAATATAAGAATTCATCGAAATTCTATCACATTTGTTCAATTTACGTCGCTCCTATTTCAGATAGCGTATTGGGCTAAGCGGCATCTCAAAGCGCATGAAATGGCGTGTAAAATGCACTATTAAACTTCTAGGATAAGGCAAACAGAGACCCGATTAGATCATTTTATATTACGGTTAACATAAGAATTCAGCGTAATTCTGTGACATTTGTTCAACTTACGTAGCTCCTATTTCAGATAGCGTACTGGGATAGGCGGCAACTTAAAGCGCGTGGAATGGCGAGTAAAATGCACTATTAAACTTCTATAATAGGGTAATCAGAGACCCGATTATATCGTTTTATATTTTAGTTAATATAAGAATCCAGCGAAATTCTATCACATTTGTTCAATTTACGTCGCTCCTATTTCAGATAGCGTATTAGGCTAAGCGGCATCTCAAAGCGCACGAAAGGGCGAGTAAAATGCACTATTATACTTCTCGGGTAATGCAAACAGAGACCCGATTAGATCATTTTATATTACGGTTAATATAAGAATTCAGCGAAATTCTATCACATTTGTTCAATTTACGTCGCTCCTATTTCAGATAGCGTATTGGGCTAAGCGGCATCTCAAAGCACATGGAATGGCGAGTGAAATGCACTATTAAACTTCTAGGGTAGGGCGAACAGAGACCCGAATAGATCATTTTATATTACGGTAAATAAAAGAATTCAGCGAAATTCTATCACATTTGTTCAATTTACGTCGCTCCTATTTCAGATAGCGTACTGGGCTAGGCGGCATCTCAAAGCGTATGAAATGACGAGTAAAATGCTCTATTAAACTTCTAGGGTAGGGCAAACAGAGACCCGATTAGGTCATTTCATATTATGGTTAATTTAAGAATTCAGCGAAGTTCTATCACATTTGTTCAATTTACGTCGCTCCTATTTCAGATAGCTTATTGGGCTAAGCGGCAGCTCAGAGCGCATGAAAGACGAGTGAAATTCACTGTTAAACTTCTAGGGTAGGGCGAACAAAGACCCGATTAGATCATTTTACATTAAGGTTAAAATAAGAATTCAGCGAAATTCTATCACACTTGTTCAATTTACGTCGCTCCTATTTCAGATAGCGTATTGTGCTAAGCGGCATCTCAAAGCGCATGAAATGGCGAGTAAAGTGCACTATTAAACTTCTAGGGTAGGGCAATCAGAGACCCGATTAGATCATTTTATATTTAGTATAATATAAGAATTCAGCGAAATTCTATCACGTTTGTTCAATTTACGTCGCTCCTATTTCAGATAGCGTATTGGGCTAAGCGGCATCTCAAAGCGCATGAAATGGCGAGTAAAATGCACTATAAAACTTCTAGGGTAGGGCAATCAGAGACCCGATTAGATCATTTTATATTTTGGTTAATATAAGAATTCAGCGAAATTCTATCACATTTGTTCAATTTACGTTGCTCCTATTTCAGATAGCGTATTGGGCTAAGCGGCATCTCACAGCGCACGAAAGGGCGAGTAAAATGCACTATTAAACTTCTAGGGTAGGGCAATCAGAGACCCGATAAGATCATTTCATATTTTGGTTATCATAAGAATTCAGCGAAATTCTATCACATTTGTTCAATTTACGTCGCTCCTATTTCAGATAGTGTACTGGGCTAGGCGGCATCTTAAAGCGCGTGGAAGGGCGAGTAAAATGCACTTCTAAACTTCTATGATAGGGCAATCAGAGTTACGAATAGATCATTTAATATTTTGTTTACTATAACATTTCAGGGAAATTCTATCACATTTGTTCAATTTACGTCGCTCCTATTTCAGATAGCGTATTAGGCTAAGCGGCATCTCACAGCGCACGAAAGGGCGAGTAAAATGCACTATTAAACTTCTAGGGTAGGGCAATCAGAGACCCGATAAGATCATTTCATATTTTGGTTAATATAAGAATTCAGCGAAATTCTATCACATTTGTTCAATTTACGTCGCTCCTATTTCAGATAGCGTATTGGGCTAAGCGGCATCTCAAAGGGCAAGAAATGGCGAGTAAAATTCACTATTAAACTTCTAGGGTAGGGCAAACAGAGACCCCATTAGATCATTTTATATTTTGGTTAATATAAGAATTCAGAGAAATTCTATCACATTTTTTCAATTTACGTCGCTCCTATTTCAGATAGTGTACTGGGCTAGGCGGCATCTTAAAGCGGGTGGAAGGGCGAGTAAAATGCACTACTAAACGTCTATGTTAGGGCAATCAGAGTCCCGTTTAGATCATTTTATATTTTCTTTAATATAAGATTTCAGGGAAATTCTATCACATTTGTTCAATTTACGTCGCTCCTATTTCAGATAGCTATTGGGCTAAGGGGCATCTCAAAGCGCATGAAATGACGAGAGAAATGCACTATTAAACTTCTTGGGTAGGGCGAACAGAGACCCGATTACATCATTTTATATTATGGTTAATTTAAGAATTCAGCAAAATTCTATCACATTTGTTCAATTTACATCGCTCCTATTTCAGATAGCGTATTGGGCTAAGCGGCATCTGAAAGCGCATGGAATGACGAGTAAAATGCACTATTAAACTTCGAGGGTAATGCAAACAGAGACCCGATTAGATCATTTTATATTACGGTTAATATAAGATTTCTGGGAAATACTATCACATTTGTTCAATTTACGTCGCTCCTATTTCAGATAGCTATTGGGCTAAGCGGCATCTCAAAGCGCATGAAATGACGAGAGAAATGCACTATTAAACTTCTTGGGTAGGGCGAACAGAGCCCCGATTACATCATTTTATATTATGGTTAATTTAAGAATTCAGCGATATTCTATCGCATTTGTTCAATTTGCGTCGCTCCTATTTCAGATAGCGTATTGGGCTAAGCGGCATCTCAAAGCGCATGAAATGACGAATAAAATGCACTATTAAGCTTCTACGCTAGGGCGAACAGAGACCCGATTAGATCATTTAACATTATGGTAAATAAAAGAATTCAGCGAAATTCTATCACATTTGTTCAATTAAATCGCTCCTATTTCAGATAGCGACTTGTGCTAAGCGGCATCTCAAAGCGCAAGAAATGGCGAGTAAAATGCACTATTAAACTTCTTGGGTAGGGCAAACAGAGACCCGATTAGGTCATTTCATATTATGGTTAATTTAAGAATTCAGCGAAGTTCTATCACATTTGTTTAATTTACGTCGCTCCTATTTCAGATGGCGTATTGGGCTAAGCGGCATCTCAAAGCGCATGAAATGGCGAGTAAAATGCACTATTAAACTTCTAGGGTAGGGCAATGAGAGACCCGATTAGATCATTTTATATTTTGGTTAATATAAGAATTCAGCGAAATTCTATCACATTTGTTCAATTTACGTCGCTCCTATTTCAGATAGCGTATTGGGCTAAGCGGCATCTTAAAGCGCATGAAATGGCGAGTAAAATGCACTATTAAACTTCTAGGGTAGGGCAAACAGAGACCCGATTAGATCATTTTACATTAAGGTTAATATAAGAATTCAGCGAAATTCTATCACATTTGTTCAATTAAATCGCTCCTATTTCAGATAGCGACTTGAACTAAGCGGCATCTCAAAGCGCAAGAAATGGCGAGTAAAATGCACTATTGAACTTCTAGGGTAGGGCAATCAGAGACCCGATTAGATCATTTTATATTTTGGTTAATATAAGAATTCAGCGAAATTCTATCACATTTGTTCAATTTACGTCGCTCCTATTTCAGATAGCGTATTGGGCTAAGCGGCATCTCAAAGCGCATGAAATGGCGAGTAAAATGCACTCTTAAACTTCTAGGATAAGGCAAACAGAGACCCGATTAGATCATTTTATATTACAGTTAACATAAGAATGCAGCGTAATTCTGTGACATTTGTTCAACTTACGTAGCTCCTATTTCAGATAGCGTACTGGGCTAGGCGGCATCTTAAAGCGCGTGGAATGGCGAGTAAAATGCACTATTAAACTTCTATGATAGGGCAATCAGAGACCCGATTAGATCATTTTATATTTTGGTTAATATAAGAATTCAGCGAAATTCTATCACATTTGTTCAATTTACGTCGCTCCTATTTCAGATGGCGTATTGGGCTAAGCGGCATCTCAAAGCGCATGAAATGGCGAGTAAAATGCACTATTAAACTTCTAGGGTAGGGCAATGAGAGACCCGATTAGATCATTTTATATTTTGGTTAATATAAGAATTCAGCGAAGTTCTATCACATTTGTTCAATTTACGTCGCTCCTATTTCAGATAGCGTATTGGGCTAAGCTGCATCTCAAAGCGCAATAAATTCCGAGTAAAATGCACTATTAAACTTCTAGGGTAGGGCAAACAGAGACCGGATTAGATCATTTTATATTTTGGTTAATATAAGAATTCAGCGTAATTCTGTCACATTCGTTCAACTTACGTAGCTCCTATTTCAGATAGCGTACTGGGCTAGGCGGCATCTTAAAGCGCGTGGAATGGCGAGTAAAATGCACTATTAAACTTCTATGATAGGGCAATCAGAGACCCCATTAGATCATTTTATATTATGGTTAATTTAAGAATTCAGCGAAATTCTATCACATTTGTTCAATTTACGTCGCTCCTACTTCAGATAGCGTATTGGGCTAAGCGGCATCTCAAAGCGCATGAAATGGCGAGTAAAATGCACTATTAAACTTCTAGGGTAAGGCAATCAGAGACCCGATTAGATCATTTTATATTTTGGTTAATAAATGAATTCATCGAAATTCTATCACATTTGTTCAATTTACATCGCTCCTATTTCAGATAGCGTACTGGGCTAAGCGGCATCTCAAAGCGCATGAAATGGCGAGTAAAATGCACTATTAAACTTCTAGGATAAGGCAAACGGAGACCCGATTAGATCATTTTATATTACGGTTAATATAAGAATTCAGCGTAATTTTGTGACATTTGTTCAACTTACGTAGCTCCTATTTCAGATAGCGTGCTGGGCTAGGCGGCAACGTAAAGCGCGTGGAATGGCGAGTAAAATGCACTGTTAAACTTCTATGATAGGGCAATCAGAGACCCGATTAGATCATTTTATATTTTGGTTAATATAAGAATTCAGCGAAATTCTATCACATTTGTTCAATTTACGTCGCTCCTCTCTCAGATAGCTTATTGGGCTAAGCGGCATCGCAAAGCGCATGAATTGACGAGTAAAATGCACTATTAAATTTCTAGGATAAGGCAAACAGAGACCCGATTAGATCATTTTATATTACGGTTAACATAAGAATGCAGCGTAATTCTGTGACATTTGTTCAACATACGTAGCTCCTATTTCAGATAGCGTACTGGGCTAGGCGGCAACTTAAAGCGCGTGGAATGGCGAGTAAAATGCACTATTAAACTTCTATGATAGGGCAATCAGAGACGCGATTAGATCATTTTATATTTTGGTTAATATAAGAATCCAGCGAAATTCTATCACATTTGTTCAATTTACGTCGCTCCTATTTCAGATAGCGTATTGGGCTAAGCGGCATCTCAAAGCGCATGAAATGGCGAGCAAAATGCACTATTAAACTTCTAGGGTAGGGCAATCAGAGACCCGATTAGATCATTTTATATTTTGGTTAATATAAGAATTCAGCGAAATTCTATCACATTTGTTCAATTTACGTCGCTCCTATTTCAGATAGCGTATTGGGCTAAGCGGCATCTCAAAGCGCATGAAATGGCGAGTAAAATGCACTATTAAACTTCTAGGGTGGGGCAATCAGAGACCCGATTAGATCATTTTATATTTTGGTTAATATAAGAATTCAGCGAAATTCTATGACATTTGTTCAATTTACGTCGCTCCTATTTCAGATAGTGTATTGGGCTAAGCGGCATCTCAAAGCGCAAGAAATGGCGAGTAAAATTCACTATTAAACTTCTAGGGTAGGGCAAACAGAGACCCCATTAGATCATTTTATATTATGGTTAATTTAAGAATTCAGCAAAATTCTACCACATTTGTTCAATTCACATCGCTCCTATTTCAGATAGCGTATAGGGCTAAGCGGCATCTCAAAGCGCATGGAATGACGAGTAAAATGCACTAATAAACTTCTACGATAAGGCAAACGGAGATCCGATTAGACCATTTTATATTACGGTTAATATAAGAATTCAGCGTAATTCTATCACATTTGTTCAATTTACATCGCTCCTATTTCAAATAGCGTATTGGGCTAAGCGGCATCTCCATGCGCATGAAATGGCGAGTAAAATGCACTATTAAACTTCTAGGATAAGGCAAATGGAGACCCGATTAGACCATTTTATATTACGGTTAATATAAGAATTCAGCGTTATTCTATCACATTTGTTCAACTTACGTCGCTCCTATTTCAGATAGCGTACTCGGATAGGCGGCATCTTAAAGCGCGTGGAAAGGCGAGTAAAATGCACTATTAAACTTCGAGGGTAATGCAAACAGAGACCCGATTAGATCATTTTATATTACGGTTAATATAAGATTTCAGGGAAATTCTATCACATTTGTTCAATTTACATCGCTCCTATTTCAGATAGCGTATTGGGCTAAGCGGCATCTCAAAGCGCATGGAATGACGAGTAAAATGCACTAATAAACTTCTAGGATAAGGCAAACGGAGATCCGATTAAACCATTTTATATAAACGGTTAATATAAGAATTCAGCGTAATTCTATCACATTTGTTCAATTTACGTCGTTCCTATTTCAGATAGCATACTGGGCTAGGCGGCATCTTAAAGCGCGTGGAATCGCGAGTAAAATGCACTATCAAACTTCTATAATAGGGCAATCAGAGACCCGATTAGATCATTTTATATTTTGGTTAATATAAGGATTCAGCGTAATTCTATCACATTTGTTCAATTTACGTCGCTCCTATTTCAGATAGCGTATTGGGCTAAGCGGCATCTCAAAGCGCATGGGATGGCGAGTAAAATGCACTATTAAACTTCTAGGGTAAGGCAAACAGAGACCCGATCAGATCAGTTTATATTACGGTTAATATAAGAATTCAGCGTAATTCTATCACATTTGTTCAACATACGTCGCTCCTATTTCAGATAGTGTACTGGGCTCGGCGGCATCTTAAAACGCGTGGAAGGGCGAGTAAAATGCACTACTAAACTTCTATGGTAGGGCAATCAGAGTCCCGTTTAGATCATTTTATGTATTGTTTAATATAAGATTTCAGGGAAATTCTATCACATTTGTTCAATTTACGTCGCTCCTATTTCAGATAGCGTATTGGGCTAAGCGGCATCTCAAAGCGTATGAAATGACGAGAGAAATGCACTATTAAACTTCTTGGGTAGGGCGAACAGAGACCCGATTAGGTCATTTCATATTATGGTTAAATTAAGAATTCAGCGAAATTCTATCACATTTGTTCAATTTACATCGCTCCTATTTCAAATAGCGTATTGGGCTAAGCGGCATCTCCATGCGCATGAAATGGCGAGTAAAATGCACTATTCAACTTCTAGGATAAGGCAAATGGAGACCCGATCAGATCATTTTATATTACGGTTAATATAAGAATTCAGCGTTATTCTATCACATTTGTTCAACTACGTCGCTCCTATTTCAGATAGCGTACTCGGATAGGCGGCATCTTAAAGCGCGTGGAAAGGCGAGTAAAATGCACTATTAAACTTCGAGAGTAATGCAAACAGAGACCCGATTAGATCATTTTATATTACGGTTAATATAAGATTTCAGGGAAATTCTACCACATTTGTTCAATTTACGTCGCTCCTATTTCAGATAGCTATTGGGCTAAGCGGCATCTCAAAGCGCATGAAATAACGAGAGAAATGCACTATTAAACTTCTTGGGTAGGGCGAACAGAGACCCGATTACATCATTTTATATTATGGTTTATATAAGAATTCAGCGATATTCTATTGCATTTGTTCAATTTGCGTCGCTCCTATTTCAGATAGCGTATTGGGCTAAGCGGCATCTCAAAGCGCATGAAATGACGAATAAAATGCACTATTAAGCTTCTACGCTAGGGCGAACAGAGACCCGATTAGATCATTTAACATTATGGTAAATAAAGAATTCAGCGAAATTCTATCACATTTGTTCAATTTACGTCGCTCCTATTTCAGATAGCGTACTGGGCTAGGCGGCATCTCAAAGCGCATGAAATGACGAGTTAAATGCTCTATTAAACTTCTAGGGTAGGGCAAACAGAGACCCGATTAGGTCATTTCATATTATGGTTAATTTAAGAATTCAGCGAAATTCTATCACATTTGTTCAAGTTACATCGCTCCTATTTCAGATAGCTTATTGGGCTAAGCGGCATCTCAAAGCGCATGAAATGGCGAGTAAAATGCACTATTAAACTTCTAGGATAAGGCAAACAGAGACCCGATTAGATCATTTTATATTACGGTTAATATAAGAATTCAGCGTAATTCTGTCACATTTGTTCAAGTTACGTAGCTCCTATTTCAGGTAGCGTACTGGGCTAAGCGGCATCTCAAAGCGCACGAAAGGGCGAGTAAAATGCACTATTAAACTTCTAGGGTGGGGCAATCAGAGACCCGATAAGAACATTTTATATTACGGTTAATATAAGAATTCAGCGAAGTTCTATCACATTTGTTCAATTTACGTCGCTCCTATTTCAGATAGCTTATTGGGCTAAGCGGCAACTCAAAGCGCATGAAATGACGAGTGGAATGCACTATTAAACTTCTAGGGTAGGGCGAACAAAGACCCGATTAGATCGTTTTACATTAAGGTTAAAATAAGAATTCAGCGAAATTCTATCACATTTGTTCAATTTACGTCGCTCCTATTTCAGATAGCGACTTGTGCTGAGCGGCATCTCAAAGCGCAAGAAATGACGAGTAAAATGCACTATTAAACTTCTAGGGTAGGGCAAACAGAGACCACATTAGATCATTTTATATTATGGTTAATTTAAGAATTCAGCGAAATTCTCTCACATTTGTTCAATTTACGTCGCTGATATATCAGATAGCGTATTGGGCTAAGCGGCATCTCAAAGCGGAAGAAATGGCGAGTAAAATGCACTATTAAACTTCTAGGGTAAGTCAAACAGAGACCCGATTAGGTCATTTCATATTATGGTTAATTTAAGAATTCAGAAAAATTCTATCACATTTGTTCAATTTACGTCGCTCCTATTTCAGATAGCGTATTGGGCTAAGCGGCATCTCAAAGCGCACGAAAGGGCGAGTAAAATGCACTATTAAACTTCTAGGGTAGGGCAATCAGAGACCCGATAAGATCATTTTATATTTTGGTTAATATAAGAATTCAGCGAAATTCTCTCACATTTGTTCAATTTACGTCGCCCCTATTTCAGATAGCGTATTGGGCTAAGCGGCATCTCAAAGCGCATGGAATGGCGAGTGAAATGCACTATTAAACTTCTAGGGTAGGGCGAACAAAGACCCGATTAGATCATTTTACATTAAGGTTAAAATAAGAATTCAGAGAAATTCTATCACATTTGTTCAATTTACGTCGCTCCTATTTCAGATAGCGTATTGGGCTAAGCGGCATCGCAAAGCGCATGAAATGACGAGTGAAATGCACTATTAAACTTCTTGGGTAGGGCGAACAAAGACCCGATTAGATCATTTTATATTACGGTTAATATAAGAAATCAGCGTAACTCTGTCACATTCGTTCAACTTACGTAGCTCCTATTTCAGATAGCGTACTGGGCTAGGCGGCATCTTAAAGCGCGTGGAATGGCGAGTAAAATGCACTGTTAAACTTCTAGGGTAGGGCAAACAGAGACCCCATTAGATCATTTTATATTATGGTTAATATAAGAATTCAGCGAAGTTCTATCACATTTGTTTAATTTACGTAGCTCCTATTTCAGATAGCGTGCTGGGCTAGGCGGCAACTTAAAGCGCGTGGAATGGCGAGTAAAATGCACTGTTAAACTTCTATGATAGGGCAATCAGAGACCCGATTAGATCATTTTATATTTTGGTTAATATAAGAATTCAGCGAAATTCTATCACATTTGTTCAATTTACGTCGCTCCTATTTCAGATAGCTTATTGGGCTAAGCGGCATCGCAAAGCGCATGAATTGACGAGTAAAATGCACTATTAAACTTCTAGGATAAGGCAAACAGAGACCCGATTAGATCATTTTATATTACGGTTAATATAAGAATTCAGCGTAATTCTGTGACATTTGTTCAATTTACGTCGCTCCTATTTCAGATAGCTTATTGGGCTAAGCGGCATCGCAAAGCGCATGAATTGACGAGTAAAATGCACTATTAAACTTCTAGGATAAGGGAAACAGAGACCCGATTAGATCATTTTATATTACGGTTAATATAAGAATTCAGCGTAATTCTGTGACATTTGTTCAACTTACGTAGCTCCTATTTCAGATAGCGTACTGGGCTAGGCGGCAACTTAAAGCGCGTGGAATGGCGAGTAAAATGCACTATTAAACTTCTAGGGTAGGGCAATCAGAGACCCGATTAGATCATTTTATATTATGGTTAATATAAGAATTCAGCGAAGTTCTATCACATTTGTTTAATTTACGTCGCTCCTATTTCAGATAGCGTATTGGGCTAAGCGGCATCTCAAAGCGCATGAAATGGCGAGTAAAATGCACTATTAAACTTCTAGGGTAGGGCAATCAGAGACCCGATTAGATCATTTTATATTTTGGTTAATATAAGAATTCAGCGAAATTCTATCACATTTGTTCAATTTACGTCGCGCCTAATTCAGATAGCGTATTGGGCTAAGCGGCATCTCAAAGCGCATGAAATGGCGAGTAAAATGCACTATTAAACTTCTAGGGTAGGGCAATCAGAGACCCGATTAGATCATTTTATATTTTGGTTAATATAAGAATTCAGCGAAATTCTATCACATTTGTTCAATTTACGTCGCTCCTATTTCAGATAGCGTATTGGGCTAAGCGGCATCTGAAAGCGCATGAAATGACGAGTGAAAGACACTATTAAACTTCTAGGGTAGGGCGAACAGAGAACCGATTAGATCATTGTACATTAAGGTTAATATAAGTATTCAGGGAAATTCTATCACGTTTGTTCAATTTACGTCGCTCCTATTTCAGATAGCGTATTGGGCTAAGCGGCATCTCAAAGCGCATGAAATGGCGAGTAAAATGCACTATTAAACTTCTAGGGTAGGGCAATCAGAGACCCGATTAGATCATTTTATACTTTGGTTAATATAAGAATTCAGCGAAATTCTATCACATTTGTTCAATTTACGTCGCCCCTATTTCAGATAGCGTATTGGGCTAAGCGGCATCTCGAAGGGCATGGAATGACGAGAGAAATGCAGTATTAAGCTCCTTGGGTAGGGCGAACAGAGACCCGATTACATCATTTTATATTATGGTTAATTTAAGAATTCAGCACAATTCTATCACATTTGTTCAATTTACGTCGCTCATATTTCAGACAGCGCATTGGGCTAAGCGGCATCTCAAAGCGCATGAAATGGCGAGTAAAATGCACTGTTAAACTTCTAGGGTAGGGCAAACAGAGACCCGATTAGATCATTTCATATTGTGGTTTATTTAAGAATTCAAAAAAATTCTATCACATTTGTTCAATTTACGTGGCTGCTATTTCAGATAGCTTATTGGGCTCAACGGCATCTCAAAGCGCATGAAATGACGAGTGAAATGCACTATTAATCTTCTAGGGTAGGGCGAACAGAGACCCGATTAGATCATTTTAGATTAAGGTTAATATAAGAATTCAGCGAGATTCTCTCACATTTGTTCAATTTACGTCGCTGATATTTCAGATAGCGTATTGGGCTAAGCGGCATCTCAAAGCGCATGAAATGACGAGTGAAATGCACTATTAAACTTCTAGGGTAGGGCAAACAAAGACCCGATTAGATCATTTTACATTAAGGTTAATATAAGAATTCAGCGAAATTCTATCACATTTGTTCAACTTACGTCGCTCCTATTTCAGATAGCGTATTGGGCTAAGCGGCATCTCAAAGCCCATGAAATGGCGTGTAAAATGCACTATTAAACTTCTAGGATAAGGCAAACAGAGACCCGATCAGATCATTTTATATTACGGTTAATATAAGAATTCAGCGTCATTCTATCACATTTGTTCAACTTACGTCGCTCCTATTTCAGATAGCGTACTGGGCTAGGCGGCATCTTAAAGCGCGTGGAATGGCGAGGAAAATGCACTATTAAACTTCTGGGGTAGGGCAATCAGAGACCCGATTAGATCATTTTATATTATGGTTAATTTAACAATTCTGCGAAATTCTATCACATTTGTTCAATTTACGTCGTTCCTATTTCAGATAGCATACTGGGCTGGGCGGCATCTTAAAGCGCGTGGAATGGCTAGTAAAACGCACTATTAAACTTCTAGGGTAGGGCGAACAAAGACCCGATTAGATCATTTTACATTAAGGTTAATATAAGAATTCAGGGAAATTCTATCACATTTGTTGAACATACGTCGCTCAGATTTCAGATAGTGTACTGGGCTAAGCGGCATCTTAAAGTGCGTGGAAGCGCGAGTAAAATGCACTACTAAACTTCTATGATAGAGCAATCAGAGTCCCGTTTAGATCATTTTATATTTTGTTTAATATAAGATTTCAGGGAAATTCTATCACATTTGTTCAATTTACGTCGCTCCAATGTCAGATAGCGTATTGGGCTAAGCCGCATCTCAAAGCGCATGAAATGACGAGAGAAATGCCCTATTAAACTTCTTGGGTAGGGCGAACAGAGAGCCGATTACATCATTTTATATTATTGTTAATTTAATAATTCGGCAAAATTCTATCACATTTGTTCAATTTACGTCCCTCCTATTTCGGATAGCGTATTGGGCTAAGCGGCATCTAGAAGCGCATGAAATGGCGAGTAAAATGCACTATTAAACTTCTAGGGTAGGGCAATCAGAGACCCGATTAGATCATTTTATATTATGGTTAATTCAAGAATTCAGCAAAATTCTATCACATTTTTCAATTTACGTCGTTCCTATTTCAGATAGCGTACTGGGCTAGGCGGCATCTTAAAGCGCGTGGAACGGCGAGTAAAATGCACAATTAAACTTCTATGATAGGGCAATCAGAGACCCGATTAGATCATTTTATATTATGGTTAACTTAAGAATTCAGCAAAATTTTATCACATTTGTTCAATTTACGTCGCTCCTATTTCAGATAGCGTACTGGGCAAGGCGGCATCTTAAACCGCGTGGAATGGCGAGCAAAATGCACTATTAAACTTCTATGATAGGGCAATCAGAGACCCAATTAGATCATTTTATATTACGGTTAATATAAGAATTCAGCGTAATTCTGTCACACTTGTTCAACTTACGTGGCTCCTATTTCAGATAGCGTACTGGGCTAGGGGGCATCTTAAAACGCGAAGAATGGCGAGTAAAATGCACTACTAAACTTCTATGATAGGGCAATCAGAGACCCGATTAGATCATTTCATATTTTGGTTAATATAAGAATTCAGCGAAATTCTATTACATTTGTTCAATTTACGTCGCTCCTATTTCAGATAGCGTATTGTGCTAAGCGGCATCTCAAAGCGCATGAAATGACGAGTGAAAGGCAATATTAAACTTCTAGGGTAGGGCGAACAGAGACCCGAATAGATCATTTTACATTAAGGTTAATATAAGAGTTCAGGGAAATTCTATCACATTTGTTCAATTTACGTCGCTCGTATTTCAGATAGCGTATTGGGCTAAGCGGCATCTCAAAGCGCATGAAATGGCGAGTAAAATGCACTATTAAACTTCTAGGGTAGGGCAAACAGAGACCCGATTAGATCATTTTATATTATGGTTAATTTAAGAATTCAGCAAAATTCTATCACATTTGTTCAAGTTACGTCGCTCCTATTTCAGATAGCGTACTGGGCTTGTCGGCATCTTAAATCGCGTGGAAGGGCGAGTAAAATGCACTACTAAACTTCTATGATAGGGCAATCAGAGTCCCGATTAGATCATTTTATATTTTGTTTACTATAAGATTTCAGGGAAATTCTATCACATTTGTTCAATTTACGTCGCTCCTATTTCAGATAGCGTATTGGGCTAAGCAGCATCTCAAAGCGCAAGAAATGGCGAGCAAAATGCACCATTGAACTTCTAGGGTAGGGCAAACAGACACCCAATAAGATCATTTTATATTATGGTTAATTCAAGAATTCAGCGAAACTCTATCACATTTATTCAATTTATGTCGCTCCTATTTCAGATAGCGTATTGGGCTAAGCGGCATCTCAAAGCGCATGAAATGGCGAGTAAAATGCACTATTAAACTTCTATGATAGGGCAATCAGAGACCCGATTAGATCATTTTATATTTTGGTAAATATAAGATTTCAGCGAAATTCTATTACATTTGTTCAATTTACGTCGCTCCTATTTCAGATAGCGTACTGGGCTAGGCGGCATCTTAAAGCGCGTGGAATGGCGAGTACAATGCACTACTAAACTTCTATGATAGGGCAATCAGAGACCCGATTAGATCATTTTATATTTTATTAATATAAGATTTCAGGGAAATTGTATCACATTTGTTCAATTTACGTCGCTCCTATTTCAGATAGCGTATTGGGCTAAGCGGCATCTCAAAGCGCATGAAATGGCGAGTAAAATGCACTATTAAACTTCTAGGGTAGGGCGAACAGAGACCCGAATAGATCATTTTACATTAAGGTTAATATAAGAATTCAGGGAAATTTTATCACATTTGTTCAATTTACGTCGCTCGTATTTCAGATAGCGTATTGGGCTAAGCGGCATCTCAAAGCGCATGAAATGGCGAGTAAAATGCACTATTAAACTTCGAGGGTACGGCAAACAGACACCCGATTAGATCATTTTATATTATGGTTAATTTAACAATTCAGCGAAATCCTATCACATTTGTTCAATTTACGTCGCTCCAATTTCAGATAGCGTATTGGACTAAGCGGCATCTCAAAGCGCATGAAATGGCGAGTAAAATGCACTATTAAACTTCTAGGCTAGGGCGAACAGAGACCAGATTAGATCATTTTATATTTTGGTTAATATAAGAATTCTGCGAAATTCTATCCCATTTGTTCAACTTACGTCGCTCCTATTTCAGATATCGTACTGGGCTAGGCGGCATCTTAAAGCGCGTGGAATGGCGAGTACAATGCACTACTAAACTTCTATGATAGGGCAATCAGAGACCCGATTAGATCATTTTATATTTTGTTTAATATAAGATTTCAGGGAAATTGTATCACATTTGTTCAATTTACGTCGCTCCTATTTCAGATAGCGTACTGGGCTAGGCGGCATCTTAAAGCGCGTGGAATGGCGAGTAAAATGCACTACTAAACTTCTACGATAGGGCAATCAGAGACCCGATTAGATCATTTTATATTTTGGTTAATATAAGAATTCAGCGAAATTCTATCACATTTGTTCAATTTACGTCGCTCCTATTGCAGATAGCTTATAGGGCTTAGCGGCATCTCAAAGCGCATGAAATGGCGAGTGAAATGCACTATTAAACTTCTAGGCTAGGGCGAACAGAGACCTGATTAGATCATTTTACATTTTGGTTAATAAAAGAATTCAGCGAAATTCTATCACATTTGTTCAATTTACGTCGCTCCTATTTCAGATAGCATATTGGGCTAAGCGGCATCTCAAAGCGCATGAAATGACGAGTGAAATGCACTATTAAAATTCTATGATAGGGCAATCAGAGACCCGATTAGATCATTTTATATTATGGTTAATTTAAGAATTCAGCAAAATTCCATCACATTTGTAAAATTTACGTCGCTCCTATTTCTGATAGCGTACTGGGCTAGGCGGCATCTAAAAGCGCATGAAATGGCGAGGAAAACGCGCTATTAAACTTCTAGGATAAGGCAAACAGAGACCCGATTAGATCATTTTATATTACGCTTAATATGAGAATGCAGCGTAATTCTATCACATTTGTTCAATTTACGTCGCACCTATTCCAGATAGCGTATTCGGCTAAGCGGCATCTCAAAGCGCATGAAATGGCGAATAAAATGCACTATTAAACTTCTAGGCTAGGGCGAACAGAGACCCGATCAGTTCATTTCATATTATGGTTAATTTAAGAATTCAGCAAAATTCTATCACATTTGTTCAATTTACGTCGTTACTATTTCAGATAGCGTACTGGGCTCGGCGGCATCTTAAAGCGCGTGGAATGGCGAGTGAAATGCACTATTAGACTTCTATGGTAGGGCGAACAGAGACCCGATTAGATCATTTTATATTATGGTTAATTTAAGAATTCAGCAAAATTCTATCACATTTGTTCAATTTACGTCGCTCCTATGTCAGTTAGCGTATTCGGCTAAGCGGCATCTGAAAGCGCATGAAATGGCGAGTGAAATGCACTATTAAACTTCTAGGGTAGGGCAAACAGAGACCCGATTAGATCATTTTATATTATGGTTAATTTAAGAATTCAGCAAAATTCTATCACATTTGTTCAACATACGTCGCTCCTATTTCAGATATCGTACTGGGCTAGGCGGCATCTTAAAGCGCGTGGAATGGCGAGTAAAATGCACTACTAAACTTCTATGATAGGGCAATCAGAGACCCGATTAGATCATTTTATATTTTGTTTAATATAAGATTTCAGGGAAATTGTATCACATTTGTTCAATTTACGTCGCTCCTATTTCAGATAGCGTATTCGGCTAAGCGGCATCTCAAAGCGCATGAAGAGGCGAATAAAATGCACTAATAAACTTGTAGGCTAGGGCGAACAGAGACCCGAGCAGATCATTTTACATTATGGTTAATAAAAAAATTCAGCGAAATTCTATCACATTTGTTCAACTTCTGTCGCTCCTATTTCAGATAGCGTATTGGGATAAGCGGCATCTCAAAGCGCATGAAATGGCGAGTAAAATGCACTATTAAACTTCTAGGGTAGGTCAGACAGAGACCCGATGAGATCATTTTATATTATGGTTAATTTAAGAATTCAGCGAAATTCTATCACATTTGTTCAATTTACGTCGCTCCTATTTCAGATAGCATACTGGGCTAGGCGGCACCTTAAAGCGCGTGGAATGGCGAGTAAAATGCACTACTAAACTTCTACGATAGGGCAATCAGAGACACGATTAGATCATTTTATATTTTGGTTAATATAAGAATTCAGCGAAATTCTATCACATTTGTTCAATTTACGTCGCTCCTATTTCAGATAGCTTATAGGGCTTAGCGGCATCTCAAAGCGCATGAAATGGCGAGTTAAATGCACTATTAAACTTCTGGGCTAGGGCGAACAGAGACCCGATTAGATCATTTTACATTTTGGTTAATAAAAGAATTCAGCGAAATTCTATCACATTTGTTCAATTTACGTCGCTCCTATTTCAGATAGCATATTGGGCTAAGCGGCATCTCAAAGCGCATGAAATGACGAGTGAAATGCACTATTAAAATTCTATGATAGGGCAATCAGAGACCCGATTCATTTTATATTATGGTTAATTTAAGAATTCAGCAAAATTCCATCACATTTGTTCAATTTACGTCGCTCCTATTTCAGATAGCGTACCGGGCTAGGCGGCATCTAAAAGCGCATGAAATGGCGAGTGAAATGCACTATTAGACTTCTATGGTAGGGCGAACAGAGACCCGATTAGATCATTTTACATTAAGGTTGATATAAGAATTCACGGAAATTCTATCACATTTGTTCAATTTACGTCGCTCCTGTTTCAGATAGCGTACTGGGCTAGGCGGCATCTAAAAGCGCATGAAATGGCGAGTATAATGCACTATTAAACTTCTAGGATAACGCAAACAGAGACCCGATTAGATCATTTTATATTATGGTTAATTTAAGAATTCAGCGAAATTCTATCACATTTGTTCAATTTACGTCGCTCCTATTTCAGATAGCATACTGCGCAAGGCGGCTTCTTAAAGCGCGTGGAATGGCGAGTAAAACGCGCTATTAAACTTCTAGGATAAGGCAAACAGAGACCCGATTAGATCATTTTATATTACGGTTAATATAAGAATGCAGCGTAATTCCAGCACATTTGTTCAACTTGCGTCGCTCCTATTTCAGATAGCGTACTGGGCTAGGCTGCATCTCAAAGCGCATGAAATGGCGAGTGAAATGCACTATTAGACTTCTATGGTAGGGCGAACAGAGGCCCGTTTAGATCATTTTACATTAAGGTTAATATAAGTATTCACGGAAATTCTATCACATTTGTTCAATTTACGTCGCTCCTATTTCAGATAGCGTACTGGGCTAGGCGGCATCTCAAAGCGCATGAAATGGCGACTAAAATGCACTATTAAACTTCTAGGCTAGGGCGAACAGAGACCCGATTAGATCATTTTACATTTTGGTTAATAAAAGTATTCAGCGAAATTCCATCACATTTGTTCAATTTACGTCGCTCCTATTTCAGATAGCATATTGGGCTAAGCGGCATCTCAAAGCGCATGAAATGACGCGTGAAATGCACTATTAAAATTCTATGATAGGGCAATCAGAGACCCGATTAGATCATTTTATATTATGGTTAATTTAAGAATTCAGCAAAATTCTATCACATTTGTTCAATTTACGTCGCTCCTATTTCAGATAGCGTACTGGGCTTGGCGGCATCTTAAAGCGCATGAAATGACGAGTGAAATGCACTATTAAACTTCTATGATAGGGCAATCAGAGACCCGATTAGATCATTTTATATTTTGTTTAATATAAGATTTCAGGGAAATTTTATCACATTTGTTCAATTTACGTCGCTCCTATTTCAGATAGCGTACTGGGCTAGGCGGCATCTTAAAGCGCGTGGAATGTCAAGTAAACTGCACTATTAAATTTCTATGATAGGGCAATCAGAGACCCGATTAGATCATTTTATATTTTGGTTAACATAAGAATTCAGCGAAATTCTATCACATTTGTTCAATTTACGTCGCTCCTATTACAGATAGCTTATTGGGCTTAGCGGCATCACAAAGCGCATGAAATGACGAGTGAAATGCACTATTAAACTTCGATGATAGGGCAATCAGAGACCCGATTAGATCATTTTATATTTTGTTTAATATAAGATTTCAGGGAAATTTTATCACGTTTGTTCAATTTACGTCGCTCCTGTTTCAGATAGCGAACTCGGCTAAGCGGCATCTCAAAGCGCATGAAATGGCGAATAAAATGCACTATTAAACTTCTAGGCTATGGCGATCAGAGCCCCGATCAGATCATTTTACATTATGGTTAATAAAAGAATTCAGCGAAATTCTATCACATTTGTTCAACTTACGTCGCTGCTATTTCAGATAGCGTACTGGGCTAGGCGGCATCTTAAAGC
Source organism: Macropis europaea (assembly GCA_916610135.2). Taxonomy (NCBI): domain Eukaryota; kingdom Metazoa; phylum Arthropoda; class Insecta; order Hymenoptera; family Melittidae; genus Macropis; species Macropis europaea. The sequence goes on along the minus strand of CAKAJE020001527.1, from coordinate 256,114 downwards.
GCGTGGAATGGCAAGTAAAATGCACTATTAAACTTCTATGATAGGGCAATCAGAGACCCGATTAGATCATTTTATATTTTGGTTAATATAAGAATTCAGCGAAATTCTATCACATTTGTTCAATTTACGTCGCTCCTATTTCAGATAGCGAACTCGGCTAAGCGGCATCTCAAAGCGCATGAAGTGGCGAATAAAATGCACTATTAAACTTCTAGGGTAGGGCAAACAGAGACCCGATTAGATCATTTTATATTATGGTTAATTTAAGAATTCAGCAAAATTCTATCACATTTGTTCAAGTTACGTCGCTCCTATTTCAGATAGCGTACTGGGCTTGTCGGCATCTTAAATCGCGTGGAAGGGCGAGTAAAATGCACTACTAAACTTCTATGATAGGGCAATCAGAGTCCGGATTAGATCATTTTATATTTTGTTTACTATAAGATTTCAGGGAAATTCTATCACATTTGTTCAATTTACGTCGCTCCTATTTCAGATAGCGTATTGGGCTAAGCAGCATCTCAAAGCGCCAGAAATGGCGAGTAAAATGCACTATTAAACTTCTAGGGTAGGGCAAACAGAGACCCGGTTAGATAATTTCATATTATAGTTAATTTAAGAATTCAGCGAAATTCTATCGCATTTGTTCAATTTACGTCGCTCCTATTTCAGATTGCGTATTGGGCTAAGCGGCATCTCAAAGCGCAAGAAATGGCGAGTAAAATGCACTATTAAACTTCTAGGGTAGGGCAAACAGACACCCAATAAGATCATTTTATATTATGGTTAATTCAAGAATTCAGCGAAACTCTATCACATTTATTCAATTTATGTCGCTCCTATTTCAGATAGCGTATTGGGTTAAGCGGCATCTCAAAGCGCATGAAATGGCGAGTAAAATGCACTATTAAACTTCTAGGGTAGGGCAAACAGAGGCCCGATTAGATCAATTTATACTTTGTTTAATATAAGATTTCAGGGAAATTGTATCACATTTGTTCAATTTACGTCGCTCTTACTTCAGATAGCGTATTGGGCTAAGCGGCCTCTCAAACCGCATGAAATGGCGAGTGAAATGCACTATTAGACTTCTATGGTAGGGCAATCAGAGACCCGATTAGATCATTTTACATTATGGTTAATAAAAAAATTCAGCGAAATTCTATCACATTTGTTCAACTTCTGTCGCTCCTATTTCAGATAGCGTATTGGGCTAAGCGGCATCTCAAAGCGCATGAAATGACGAGTGAAATGCACTATTAAAATTCTATGATAGGGCAATCAGAGACCCGATTAGATCATTTTATACTATGGTTAATTTAAGAATTCAGCAAAATTCCATCACATTTGTTCAATTTACGTCGCTCCTATTTCAGATAGCGTACTGGGCTAGGCGGCATCTTAAAGCGCGTGGAATGGCGAGTAAAATGCACTACTAAACTTCTACGATAGGGCAATCAGAGACCCGATTAGATCATTTTATATTTTGGTTAATATAAGAATTCAGCGAAATTCTATCACATTTGTTCAATTTACGTCGCTCCTATTGCAGATAGCTTATAGGGCTTAGCGGCATCTCAAAGCGCATGAAATGGCGAGTGAAATGCACTATTAAACTTCTAGGCTAGGGCGAACAGAGACCCGATTAGATCATTTTACATTTTGGTTAATAAAAGAATTCAGCGAAATTCTATCAAATTTGTTCAATTTACGTCGCTCCTATTTCAGATAGCATATTGGGCTAAGCGGCATCTCAAAGCGCATGAAATGACGAGTGAAATGCACTATTAAAATTCTATGATAGGGCAATCAGAGACCCGATTAGATCATTTTATATTATGGTTAATTTAAGAATTCAGCAAAATTCAATCACATTTGTAAAATTTACGTCGCTCCTATTTCAGATAGCGTACTGGGCTAGGCGGCATCTAAAAGCGCATGAAATGGCGAGTAAAACGCGCTATTAAACTTCTAGGATAAGGCAAACAGAGACCCGATTAGATCATTTTATATTACGCTTAATATGAGAATGCAGCGTAATTCTATCACATTTGTCCAACTTACGTCGCTCCTATTTCAGATAGCGTACTGGGATAGGCGGCATCTCAAAGCGCATGAAATGGCGAGTGAAATGCACTATTAGACTTCTATGGTAGGGCGAACAGAGACCCGATTAGATCATTTTACATTAAGGTTGATATAAGAATTCACGGAAATTCTATCGCATTTGTTCAATTTACGTCGCTCCTGTTTCAGATAGCGTACTGGGCTAGGCGGCATCTAAAAGCGCATGAAATGGCGAGTATAATGCACTATTAAACTTCTAGGATAACGCAAACAGAGACCCGATTAGATCATTTTATATTATGGTTAATTTAAGAATTCAGCGAAATTCTATCACATTTGTTCAATTTACGTCGCTCCTATTTCAGATAGCATACTGCGCAAGGCGGCTTCTTAAAGCGCGTGGAATGGCGAGTAAAACGCGCTATTAAACTTCTAGGATACGGCAAACAGAGACCCGATTAGATCATTTTATATTACGGTTAATATAAGAATGCAGCGTAATTCCAGCACATTTGTTCAACTTACGTCGCTCCTATTTCAGATAGCGTACTGGGCTAGGCTGCATCTCAAAGCGCATGAAATGGCGAGTGAAATGCACTATTAGACTTCTATGGTAGGGCGAACAGAGACCCGATAGGATCATTTTACATTAAGGTTAATATAAGAATTCACGGAAATTCTATCACATTTGTTCAATTTACGTCGCTCCTATTTCAGATAGCGTATTGGGCTAAGCGGCCTCTCAAAGCGCATGAAATGGCGAGTAAAATGCACTACTAAACTTCTACGATAGGGCAATCAGAGACACGATTAGATCATTTTATATTTTGGTTAATATAAGAATTCAGCGATATTCTATCACATTTGTTCAATTTACGTCGCTCCTATTTCAGATAGCGTACTGGGCTAGGCGGCATCTTAAAGCGCGTGGAATGGCGAGTAAAATGCACTACTAAACTTCTACGATAGGGCAATCAGAGACCCGATTACATCATTTTATATTTTGGTTAATATAAGAATTTAGCGAAATTCTATCACATTTGTTCAATTTACGTCGCTCCTATTTCAGATAGCTTATAGGGCTTAGCGGCATCTCAAAGCGCATGAAATGGCGAGTGAAATGCACTATTAAACTTCTAGGCTAGGGCGAACAGAGACCCGATTAGATCATTTTACATTTTGGTTAATAAAAGAATTCAGCGAAATTCTATCACATTTGTTCAATTTACGTCGCTCCTATGTCAGTTAGCGTATTCGGCTAAGCGGCATCTCAAAGCGCATGAAATGGCGAGTAAAATGCAGTATTTAAGTTCTAGGGTAGGGCAAACAGAGTCCCGATAAGATCATTTTATATTATGGTTAATTTAAGAATTCAGCGAAATTCTATCATATTTGTTCAATTTACGTCGCTCCTATTTCAGATAGCGTATTGGGCTAAGCGGCATCTGAAAGCGCATGAAATGGCGAGTCAAATGCACTATTAAACTTCTAGGGTAGGGCAAACAGAGACCCGATTAGATCATTTTATATTATGGTTAATTTAAGAATTCAGCAAAATTCTATCACATTTGTTCAACATACGTCGCTCCTATTTCAGATATCGTACTGGGCTAGGCGGCATCTTAAAGCGCGTGGAATGGCGAGTAAAATGCACTACTAAACTTCTACGATAGGGCAATCAGAGACACGATTAGATCATTTTATATTTTGGTTAATATAAGAATTCAGCGAAATTCTATCACATTTGTTCAATTTACGTCGCTCCTATTTCAGATAGCTTATTGGGCTTAGCGGCATCTCAAAGCGCATGAAGTGGCGAATAAAATGCACTATTAAACTTGTAGGCTAGGGCGAACAGAGACCCGATCAGATAATTTTACATTATGGTTAATAAAAAAATTCAGCGAAATTCTATCACATTTGTTCAACTTCTGTCGCTCCTATTTCAGATAGCGTATTGGGCTAAGCGGCATCTCAAAGCGCATGAAATGACGAGTGAAATGCACTATTAAAATTCTATGATAGGGCAATCAGAGACCCGATTAGATCATTTTATATTATGGTTAATTTAAGAATTCAGCAAAATTCCATCACATTTGTTCAATTTACGTCGCTCCTATTTCAGATAGCATATTGGGCTAAGCGGCATCTCAAAGCGCATGAAATGACGAGTGAAATGCACTATTAAAATTCTATGATAGGGCAATCAGAGACCCGATTAGATCATTTTATATTATGGTTAATTTAAGAATTCAGCAAAATTCCACCACATTTGTTCAATCTACGTCGCTCCTATTTCAGATAGCGTACCGGGCTAGGCGGCATCTAAAAGCGCATGAAATGGCGAGTAAAACGCGCTATTAAACTTCTAGGATAAGGCAAACGGAGACCCGATTAGATCATTTTATATTACGCTTAATACGAGAATGCAGCGTAATTCTATCACATTTGTTCAACTTACGTCGCTCCTATTTCAGATAGCGTACTGGGATAGGCGGCATCTCAAAGCGCATGAAATGGCGAGTGAAATGCACTATTAGACTTCTATGGTAGGGCGAACAGAGAGCCGATTAGATCATTTTACATTAAGGTTGATATAAGAATTCACGGAAATTCTATCACATTTGTTCAATTTACGTCGCTCCTGTTTCAGATAGCGTACTCGGCTAGGCGGCATCTAAAAGCGCATGAAATGGCGAGTATAATGCACTATTAAACTTCTAGGATAACGCAAACAGAGACCCGATTAGATCATTTTATATTATGGTTAATTTAAGAATTCAGCGAAATTCTATCACATTTGCTCAATTTACGTCGCTCCTATTTCAGATAGCATACTGCGCAAGGCGGCTTCTTAAAGCGCGTGGAATGGCGAGTAAAACGCGCTATTAAACTTCTAGGATAAGGCAAACAGAGACCCGATTAGATCATTTTATATTACGCTTAATATGAGAATGCAGCGTAATTCTATCACATTTGTTCAACTTACGTCGCTCCTATTTCAGATAGCGTACTGGGATAGGCGGCATCTCAAAGCGCATGAAATGGCGAGTGAAATGCACTATTAGACTTCTATGGTAGGGCGAACAGAGACCCGATTAGATCATTTTACATTAAGGTTGATATAAGAATTCACGGAAATTCTATCACATTTGTTCAATTTACGTCGCTCCTGTTTCAGATAGCGTACTGGGCTAGGCGGCATCTAAAAGCGCATGAAATGGCGAGTATAATGCACTATTAAACTTCTAGGATAACGCAAACAGAGACCCGATTAGATCATTTTATATTATGGTTAATTTAAGAATTCAAAGAAATTCTATCACATTTGCTCAATTTACGTCGCTCCTATTTCAGATAGCATACTGCGCAAGGCGGCTTCTTAAAGCGCGTGGAATGGCGAGTAAAACGCGCTATTAAACTTCTAGGATAAGGCAAACAGAGACCCGATTAGATCATTTTATATTACGCTTAATATGAGAATGCAGCGTAATTCTATCACATTTGTTCAACTTACGTCGCTCCTATTTCAGATAGCGTACTGGGATAGGCGGCATCTCAAAGCGCATGAAATGGCGAGTGAAACGCGCTATTAAACTTCTAGGATAAGGCAAACAGAGACCCGATTAGATCATTTTATATTACGCTTAATATGAGAATGCAGCGTAATCCTATCACATTTGTTCAACTTACGTCGCTCCTATTTCAGATAGCGTACTGGGATAGGCGGCATCTCAAAGCGCATGAAATGGCGAGTGAAATGCACTATTAGACTTCTATGGTAGGGCGAACAGAGACCCGATAGGATCATTTCACATTTTGGTTAATATAAGAATTCAGCGAAATTCTATCACATTTGTTCAATTTACGTCGCACCTATTCCAGATAGCGTATTCGGCTAAGCGGCATCTCAAAGCGCATGAAATGGCGAATAAAATGCACTATTAAACTTCTAGGCTAGGGCGAACAGAGACCCGATCAGTTCATTTCATATTATGGTTAATTTAAGAATTCAGCAAAATTCTATCACATTTGTTCAACTTACGTCGTTACTATTTCAGATAGCGTACTGGGCTCGGCGGCATCTTAAAGCGCGTGGAATGGCGAGTGAAATGCACTATTAGACTTCTATGGTAGGGCGAACAGAGACCCGATTAGATCATTTTATATTATGGTTAATTTAAGAATTCAGCAAAATTCTATCACATTTGTTCAATTTACGTCGCTCCTATGTCAGTTAGCGTATTCGGCTAAGCGGCATCTGAAAGCGCATGAAATGGCGAGTGAAATGCACTATTAAACTTCTAGGGTAGGGCAAACAGAGACCCGATTAGATCATTTTATATTATGGTTAATTTAAGAATTCAGCAAAATTCTATCACATTTGTTCAACATACGTCGCTCCTATTTCAGATATCGTACTGGGCTAGGCGGCATCTTAAAGCGCGTGGAATGGCGAGTAAAATGCACTACTAAACTTCTATGATAGGGCAATCAGAGACCCGATTAGATCATTTTATATTTTGTTTAATATAAGATTTCAGGGAAATTGTATCACATTTGTTCAATTTACGTCGCTCCAATTTGAGATAGCGTATTCGGCTAAGCGGCATCTCAAAGCGCATGAAGAGGCGAATAAAATGCACTAATAAACTTGTAGGCTAGGGCGAACAGAGACCCGAGCAGATCATTTTACATTATGGTTAATAAAAAAATTCAGCGAAATTCTATCACATTTGTTCAACTTCTGTCGCTCCTATTTCAGATAGCGTATTGGGATAAGCGGCATCTCAAAGCGCATGAAATGGCGAGTAAAATGCACTATTAAACTTCTAGGGTAGGTCAGACAGAGACCCGATGAGATCATTTTATATTATGGTTAATTTAAGAATTCAGCGAAATTCTATCACATTTGTTCAATTTACGTCGCTCCTATTTCAGATAGCATACTGGGCTAGGCGGCACCTTAAAGCGCGTGGAATGGCGAGTAAAATGCACTACTAAACTTCTACGATAGGGCAATCAGAGACACGATTAGATCATTTTATATTTTGGTTAATATAAGAATTCAGCGAAATTCTATCACATTTGTTCAATTTACGTCGCTCCTATTTCAAATAGCGTACTGGGCTGGGCGGCATCTTAAAGCGCGTGGAATGGCGAGTAAAATGCACTATTAAACTTCTATGATAGGGCAATCAGAGACCCGATTAGATCATTTTATATTTTGGTTAATATAAGAATTCAGCGAAATTCTATCACATTTGTTCAATTTACGTCGCTCCTATTTCAGATAGCTTATAGGGCTTAGCGGCATCTCAAAGCGCATGAAATGGCGAGTGAAATGCACTATTAAACTTCTAGGCTAGGGCGAACAGAGACCCGATTAGATCATTTTACATTTTGGTTAATAAAAGAATTCAGCGAAATTCTATCACATTTGTTCAATTTACGTCGCTCCTATTTCAGATAGCATATTGGGCTAAGCGGCATCTCAAAGCGCATGAAATGACGAGTGAAATGCACTATTAAAATTCTATGATAGGGCAATCAGAGCCCCAATTAGATCATTTTATATTATGGTTAATTTAAGAATTCAGCAAAATTCCATCACATTTGTTCAATTTACGTCGCTCCTATTTCAGATAGCGTACCGGGCTAGGCGGCATCTAAAAGCGCATGAAATGGCGAGTGAAATGCACTATTAGACTTCTATGGTAGGGCGAACAGAGACCCGATTAGATCATTTTCCATTAAGGTTGATATAAGAATTCACGGAAATTCTATCACATTTGTTCAATTTACGTCGCTCCTGTTTCAGATAGCGTACTGGGCTAGACGGCATCTAAAAGCGCATGAAATGGCGAGTATAATGCACTGTTAAACTTCTAGGATAACGCAAACAGAGACCCGATTAGATCATTTTATATTATGGTTAATTTAAGAATTCAGCGAAATTCTATCACATTTGTTCAATTTACGTCGCTCCTATTTCAGATAGCATACTGCGCAAGGCGGCTTCTTAAAGCGCGTGGAATGGCGAGTAAAACGCGCTATTAAACTTCTAGGATAAGGCAAACAGAGACCCGATTAGATCATTTTATATTACGGTTAATATAAGAATGCAGCGTAATTCCAGCACATTTGTTCAACTTACGTCGCTCCTATTTCAGATAGCGTACTGGGCTAGGCTGCATCTCAAAGCGCATGAAATGGCGAGTGAAATGCACTATTAGACTTCTATGGTAGGGCGAACAGAGGCCCGTTTAGATCATTTTACATTAAGGTTAATATAAGTATTCACGGAAATTCTATCACATTTGTTCAATTTACGTCGCTCCTATTTCAGATAGCGTACTGGGCTAGGCGGCATCTCAAAGCGCATGAAATGGCGACTAAAATGCACTATTAAACTTCTAGGCTAGGGCGAACAGAGACCCGATTAGATCATTTTACATTTTGGTTAATAAAAGAATGCAGCGAAATTCCATCACATTTGTTCAATTTACGTCGCTCCTATTTCAGATAGCATATTGGGCTAAGCGGCATCTCAAAGCGCATGAAATGACGAGTGAAATGCACTATTAAAATTCTATGATAGGGCAATCAGAGACCCGATTAGATCATTTTATATTATGGTTAGTTTAAGAATTCAGCAAAATTCTATCACATTTGTTCAATTTACGTCGCTCCTATTTCAGATAGCGTACTGGGCTAGGCGGCATCTTAAAGCGCATGAAATGACGAGTGAAATGCACTATTAAACTTCTATGATAGGGCAATCAGAGACCCGATTAGATCATTTTATATTTTGTTTAATATAAGATTTCAGGGAAATTTTATCACATTTGTTCAATTTACGTCGCTCCTATTTCAGATAGCGTACTGGGCTAGGCGGCATCTTAAAGCGCGTGGAATGTCAAGTAAACTGCACTATTAAATTTCTATGATAGGGCAATCAGAGACCCGATTAGATCATTTTATATTTTGGTTAACATAAGAATTCAGCGAAATTCTATCACATTTGTTCAATTTACGTCGCTCCTATTACAGATAGCTTATTGGGCTTAGCGGCATCACAAAGCGCATGAAATGACGAGTGAAATGCACTATTAAACTTCGATGATAGGGCAATCAGAGACCCGATTAGATCATTTTATATTTTGTTTAATATAAGATTTCAGGGAAATTTTATCACGTTTGGTCAATTTACGTCGCTCCTATTTCAGATAGCGAACTCGGCTAAGCGGCATCTCAAAGCGCATGAAATGGCGAATAAAATGCACTATTAAACTTCTAGGCTATGGCGATCAGAGCCCCGATCAGATCATTTTACATTATGGTTAATAAAAGAATTCAGCGAAATTCTATCACATTTGTTCAATTTACGTCGCTCCTATTTCAGATAGCATACTGGGCTAGGCGGCATCTTAAAGCGCGTGGAATGGCGAGTAAAATGCACTACTAAACTTCTATGATAGGGCAATCAGAGACCCGATTAGATCATTTTATATTTTGGTTAATATAAGAGTTCAGCGAAATTCTATCACATTTGATCAATTTACGTCGCTCCTATTTCAGATAGCTCATTGGGCTTAGTGGCATCTCAAAGCGCATGAAGTGGCGAATAAAATGCACTATTAAACTTGTAGGCTAGGGCGAACAGAGACCCGAGCAGATCATTTTACATTATGGTTAATAAAAATATTCAGCGAAATTCTATCACATTTGCTCAACTTCTGTCGCTCCTATTTCAGATTGCGTATTGGGCTAAGCGGCATCTCAAAGCGCCTGAAATGGCGAGTAAAATGCACTATTAAACTTCTAGGGTAGGTCAGACAGAGTCCCGATGAGATCATTTTATATTATGGTTAATTTAAGAATTCAGCGAAATTCTTTCACATTTGTTCAATTTACGTCGCTCCTATTTCAGATAGCATACTGGGCTAGGCGGCATCTTAAAGCGCGTGGAATGGCGAGTAAAATGCACTACTAAACTTCTACGATAGGGCAATCAGAGACCCGATTAGATCATTTTATATTATGGTTAATTTAAGAATTCAGCAAAATTCTATCACATTTGTTCAATTTACGTCGCTCCTATTTCAGATAGCGTACTGGGCTAGGCGGCATCTCAAGCGCATGAAATGGCGAGTAAAATGCACTATTAAACTTCTATGATAGGGCAATCAGAGACCCGATTAGATCATTTTATATTTTGTTTAATATAAGATTTCAGGGAAATTTTATCACATTTGTTCAATTTACGTCGCTCCTATTTCAGATAGCGTATTGGGCTAAGCGGCATCTCAAGCGCATGAAATGGCGAGTAAAATGCACTATTAACCTTCTAGGGTAGGTCAGACAGAGTCCCGATGAGATCATTTTATATTATGGTTAACATAAGAATTCAGGGAAATTTTATCACATTTGTTCAATTTACGTCGCTCCTATTTCAGATAGCGTACTGGGCTAGGCGGCATCTTAAAGCGCGTGGAATGTCAAGTAAACTGCACTATTAAATTTCTATGATAGGGCAATCAGAGACCCGATTAGATCATTTTATATTTTGGTTAACATAAGAATTCAGCGAAATTTTATCACATTTGTTCAATTTACGTCGCTCCTATTACAGATAGCTTATTGGGCTTAGCGGCATCACAAAGCGCATGAAATGACGAGTGAAATGCACTATTAAACTTCTATGATAGGGCAATCAGAGACCCGATTAGATCATTTTATATTTTGTTTAATATAAGATTTCAGGGAAATTTTATCACATTTGTTCTATTTACGTCGCTCCTATTTCAGATAGCGAACTCGGCTAAGCGGCATCTCAAAGCGCATGAAATGGCGAATAAAATGCACTATTAAACTTCTAGGCTAGGGCGAACAGAGACCCGATTAGATCATTTTACATTTTGGTTAATAAAAGAATTCAGCGAAATTCTATCACATTTGTTCAATTTACGTCGCTCCTATTTCAGATAGCATATTGGGCTAAGCGGCATCTCAAAGCGCATGAAATGACGAGTGAAATGCACTATTAAAATTCTATGATAGGGCAATCAGAGGCCCGATTAGATCATTTTATATTATGGTTAATTTAAGAATTCAGCAAAGTTCCATCACATTTGTTGAATTTACGTCGCTCCTATTTCAGATAGCGTACTGTGCTAGGCGGCACCTAAAAGCGCATGAAATGGCGAGTATAATGCACTATTAAACTTCTAGGATAACGCAAACAGAGACCCGATTATATCATTTTATATTATGGTTAATTTAAGAATTCAGCGAAATTCTATCACATTTGTTCAATTTACGTCGCTCCTATTTCAGATAGCGTACTGGGATAGGCGGCATCTCAAAGCGCATGAAATGGCGAGTGAAATGCACTATTAGACTTCTATGGTAGGGCGAACAGAGACCCGATTAGATCATTTCACATTAAGGTTGATATGAGAAATCACGGAAATTCTATCACATTTGTTCAATTTACGTCGCTCCTATTTCAGATAGCGAACTCGGCTAAGCGGCACCTCAAAGCGCATGAAATGGCGAATAAAATGCACTAATAAACTTCTAGGCTAGGGCGAACAGAGCCCCGATCAGATCATTTTACATTATGGTTAATAAAAGAATTCAGCGAAATTCTATCACATTTGTTCAACTTACGTCGCTCCTATTTCAGATGGCGTATTGGGCTAAACGGCATCTCAAAGCGCATGAAATGGCGAGTGAAATGCACTATTAGACTTCTATGGTAGGGCGAACAGAGACCCGATTAGATCATTTTACATTAAGGTTAATATAAGAATTCACGGAAATTCTATCACATTTGTTCAATTTACATCGCTCCTATTTCAGATAGCGTATTGGGCTAAGCGGCATCTCAAAGCGCATGAAATGGCGAGTAAAATGCAATACTAAACTTCTAGGATAAGGCAAACAGAGACCCGATTAGATCATTTTATATTACAGTTAATATAAGAATTCAGCGTAATTCTATCGCATTTGTTCCACTTACGTCGCTCCTATTTTAGATAGCGTATTGGGCTAAGCGGCATCTCAACGCGCATGAAATGGCGAGTGAAATGCACTATTAAACTTCTAGGGTAGGGCAAACAGAGACCCGATTAGATCATTTTATATTATAGTGAATTTAAGAGTTCAGCGAAATTCTCTCACATTTGTTCAATTTACGTCGCTCCTATTTCAGATAGCGTATTGGGCTAAGCGGCATCTCAAAGCGCATGAAATGGCGAGTAAAATGCACTATTAAACTTCTAGGCTAGGGCGAACAGAGACCCGATCAGATCATTTTACATTATGGTTAATAAAAGAATTCAGCGAAATTCTATCACATTCGTTCAAATTACGTCGCTCCTATTTGAGATAGCGTATTGGTCTAAGCGGCATCTCAAAGCGCATGAAATGGCGAGTAAAATGCACTATTAAACTTCTAGCGTAGGGCAAACAGAGACCCGATTAGATCATTTTATATTATGGTTAATTTAAGAATTCAGCAAAATTCTATCACATTTGTTCAATTTACGTCGCTCCTATTTCAGTTAGCGTATTCGGCTAAGCGGCATCTCAAAGCGCATGAAATGGCGAGTAAAATGCACTATTAAAGTTCTAGGGTAGGGCAAACAGAGACCCGATAAGATCATTTTATATTATGGTTAATTTAAGAATTCAGCGAAATTCTATCACATTTGATCAATTTACGTCGCTCCTATTTCAGATAGCGTATTGGGATAAGCGGAATCTGAAAGCGCATGAAATGGCGAGTAAAATGCACTATTAAACTTCTAGGCTAGGGCAAACAAAGACCCGATTAAATCATTTTATATTATGGTTAATTTACGAATTCAGCGAAATTCTATCACATTTATTCAATTTACGTCGCTCCTATTTCAGATAGCGTATTGGGATATGCGGCATCTCAAAGCGCATGAAATGGCGAGTAAAATGCACTATGAAACATCTAGGGTAGGGCAAAAAGAGACCCGATTAGATCATTTTATATTATGGTTAATTTAAGAATTCAGCAAAATTCTATCACATTTGTTCAATTTACGTCGCTCCTATTTCAGATAGCGTACTGGGGTAGGCGGCATCTGAAAGCGCATGAAATGGCGAGTAAAATACACTATCAAACTTCTAGGATAATTCAAACAGAGACCTGATTAGATCATTTTATATTACGGGTAATATAAGAATTCAGCGAAATTCTATCACATTTGTTCAATTTACGTCTCTCCTATTTCAGATAGCGTATTGGGCTACGCGGCATCTCAAAGCGCATGAAATGGCGAGTAAAATGCACTATTAAACTTCTAGGGTAAGGCAAACAGAGACCCGATTAGATCATTTTATATTATGGTTAATATAAGAATTCAGCGTAATTCTATCACATTTGTTCAACTAACGTCGCTCCTATTTCAGATAGCGTACTGGGCTAGGCGGCATCTTAAAGCGCGTGGAATGGCGAGTAAAATGCACCACTAAACTTCTATGATAGGTCAATCAGAGCCCCAATTAGATCATTTTATATTTTGTTCAATATAAGATTTCAGGGAAATTCTATCACATTTGTTCAATTTACGTCGCTCCTATTTCAGATAGCGTATTAGGCTACGAGGCATCTCAAAGTGCATGAAGTGGCGAATAAAATGCACTATTAAACTTGTAGGCTAGGGCGAACAGAGACCCGATGAGATCATTTTACATTTTGGTTAATAAAAGAATTCAGCGAAATTCTATCACATTTGTTCAACTTACGTCGCTCCTATTTCAGATAGCGTATTGGGCTACGCAGCATCTCAAAGCGCATGAAATGGCGAGTAAAATACACTATTAAACTTCTAGGGTAGGGCAAACAGAGACCCGATTAGATCATTTTATATTACGGTTAATATAAGAATTCAGCGTAATTCTATCACATTTATTCAATTTACGTCGTTCCTATTTCAGATAGCATACTGGGCTAGGCGACATCTTAAAGCGCGTGGAATGGCTAGTAAAATGCACTTCTAAGCTTCTATGATAGGGCAATCAGAGGCCCGATTAGATCATTTTATATTTTGTTCAATATAAGATTTCAGGGAAATTCTATCACATTTGTTCAGTTTACGTCGCTCCTATTTCAGACAGCGTATTGGGCTACGCGGCATCTCAAAGCGCATGAAATGGCGAATACAATGCACTATTAAACTTGTAAGCTAGGGAGAACAGAGACCCGATTAGATCATTTTACATTATGGTTAATAAAAGAATTCAGCGAAATTCTATCACATTTGTTCAATTTACGTCGCTCCTATTTCAGATAGCGTATTGGGCTAAGCGGCATCTCAAAGCGCATGAAATGGCGAATGAAATGCACTATTAAACTTCTAGGCCAGGGCGAACAGAGACCCGATTAGATCATTTTACATTATCGTTAATAAAAGAATTCAGCGAAATTCTATCACATTTGTTCAATTTACATCGCTCCTATTTCAGATAGCGTATTGGGCTAAGCGGCATCTCAAAGCGCATGAAATGGCGAGGAAAATGCACTATTAAACTTCTAGGGTAGGGCAAACAGAGACCCGATTAGATAATTTCATATTATAGTTAATTTAAGAATTCAGCGAAATTCTATCACATTTGTTCAATTTACGTCGCTCCTATTTCAGATTGCGTATTGGGCTAAGCGGCATCTCAAAGCGCATGAAATGGTGAGTGAAATGCACTATCAAACTTCTAGGATAATTCAAACAGAGACCCGATTAGATCATTTTATATTACGGTTAATATAAGAATTCAGCGTAATTCTATCACATTTGTTCAACTTACGTCGCTCCTATTTCAGATAGCGTACTGGGCTAGGCGGCATCTTAAAGCGCGTGGAATGGCGAGTAAAATGCACCACTAAACTTCTATGATAGGGCAATCAGAGACCCGATGAGATCATTTTATATTTTGTTTAATATAAGGTTTCAGGGAAATTCTATCACATTTGTTCAATTTACGCCGCTCCTATTTCAGATAGCGTATTGCGCTAAGCGGCATCTCAAAGCGCATGAAATGGCGAATAAAATGCAATATTAAACTTCTAGGCTAGGGCGAACAGAGACCCGATTAGATCATTTTACAATATGGTTAATAAAAGTATTCAGCGAAATTCTATCACATTTTTTCAATTTACGTCGCTCCTATTTCAGATTGCGTATTGGGCTAAGCGGCATCTCAAAGCGCATGAAATGGTGAGTGAAATGCACTATCAAACTTCTAGGATAATTCAAGCAGAGACCCGATTAGATCATTTTATATTACGGTTAATATAAGAATTCAGCGTACTTCTATCACATTTGTTCAACTTACGTCGCTCCTATTTCAGTTAGCGTACTGGGCTAGGCGGCATCTTAAAGCGCGTGGAATGGCGAGTAAAATGCACTACTAAACTTCTATGATAGGGCAATCAGAGACCCGATTAGATCATTTTATATTTTGGTTAATATAAGTATTCAGCGAAATTCTATCACATTTGTTCAATTTACGTCGCTCCTATTTCAGATAGCGTATTGGGCTAAGCGGCATCTCAAAGCGCATGAAATGGCGAGTGAAATGCACTATTAGACTTCTATGGTAGGGCGAACAGAGACCCGATTGGATCATTTTACATTAAGGTTTATATAAGAATTCACGGAAATTCTATCACATTTGTTCAATTTACGTCGCTCCTGTTTCAGATAGCGTACTGGGCTAGACGGCATCTAAAAGCGCATGAAATGGCGAGTATAATGCACTGTTAAACTTCTAGGATAACTCAAACAGAGACCCGATTAGATCATTTTATATTATGGTTAATTTAAGAATTCAGCGAAATTCTATCACATTTGTTCAATTTACGTCGCTCCTATTTCAGATAGCATACTGCGCAAGGCGGCTTCTTAAAGCGCGTGGAATGGCGAGTAAAACGCGCTATTAAACTTCTAGGATAAGGCAAACAGAGACCCGATTAGATCATTTTATATTACGGTTAATATAAGAATGCAGCGTAATTCCAGCACATTTGTTCAACTTACGTCGCTCCTATTTCAGATAGCGTACTGGGCTAGGCTGCATCTCAATGCGCATGAAATGGCGAGTGAAATGCACTATTAGACTTCTATGGTAGGGCGAACAGAGGCCCGTTTAGATCATTTTACATTAAGGTTAATATAAGTATTCACGGAAATTCTATCACATTTGTTCAATTTACGTCGCTCCTATTTCAGATAGCGTACTGGGCTAGGCGGCATCTCAAAGCGCATGAAATGGCGACTAAAATGCACTATTAAACTTCTAGGCTAGGGCGAACAGAGACCCGATTAGATCATTTTACATTTTGGTTAATAAAAGAATTCAGCGAAATTCCATCACATTTGTTCAATTTACGTCGCTCCTATTTCAGATAGCATATTGGGCTAAGCGGCATCTCAAAGCGCATGAAATGACGAGTGAAATGCACTATTAAAATTCTATGATAGGGCAATCAGAGACCCGATTAGATCATTTTATATTATGGTTAATTTAAGAATTCAGCAAAATTCTATCACATTTGTTCAATTTACGTCGCTCCTATTTCAGATAGCGTACTGGGCTTGGCGGCATCTTAAAGCGCATGAAATGACGAGTGAAATGCACTATTAAACTTCTATGATAGGGCAATCAGAGACCCGATTAGATCATTTTATATTTTGTTTAATATAAGATTTCAGGGAAATTTTATCACATTTGTTCAATTTACGTCGCACCTATTTCAGATAGCGTACTGGGCTAGGCGGCATCTTAAAGCGCGTGGAATGTCAAGTAAACTGCACTATTAAATTTCTATGATAGGGCAATCAGAGACCCGATTAGATCATTTTATATTTTGGTTAACATAAGAATTCAGCGAAATTCTATCACATTTGTTCAATTTACGTCGCTCCTATTACAGATAGCTTATTGGGCTTAGCGGCATCTCAAAGCGCATGAAATGGCGAGTAAAATGCACTATTAAACTTCTAGGGTAAGGCAAACAGAGACCCGATTAGATCATTTTATATTATGGTTAATATAAGAATTCAGCGTAATTCTATCACATTTGTTCAATTTACGTCGCTCCTATTTCAGATAGCGTATTGGGCTAAGCGGAATCTCAAAGCGCATGAAATGACGAGGAAAATGCACTATTAAACTTCTATGATAGGGCAATCAGAGACCCGATTAGATCATTTTATATTTTCTTTAATATAAGATTTCAGTGAAATTCTATCACATTTGTTCAATTTACGTCGCTCCTGTTTCTGATAGCCTATTCGGGTAAGCGGCATCTCAGAGCGCATGAAATGGCGAATGGAATGCACTATTAAACTTCTAGGGTAGGGCAAACAGAGACCCGATTAGATAATTTCATATTATAGTTAATTTAAGAATTCAGCGAAATTCTATCACATTTGTTCAATTTACGTCGCTCCTATTTCAGATTGCGTATTGGGCTAAGCGGCATCTCAAAGCGCATGAAATGGTGAGTGAAATGCACTATCAAACTTCTAGGATAATTCAAACAGAGACCCGATTAGATCATTTTATATTACGGTTAATATAAGAATTCAGCGTAATTCTATCACATTTGTTCAACTTACGTCGCTCCTATTTCAGATAGCGTACTGGGCTAGGCGGCATCTTAAAGCGCGTGGAATGGCGAGTAAAATGCACCACTAAACTTCTATGATAGGGCAATCAGAGACCCGATTAGATCATTTTATATTTTGTTTAATATAAGATTTCAGGGAAATTCTATCACATTTGTTCAATTTACGTCGCTCCTGTTTCAGATAGCGTATTCGGGTAAGCGGCATCTCAGAGCGCATGGAATGCACTATTAAACTTCTAGGCTACAGCGAACAGAGACCCGATCAGATCATTTTACATTATGGTTAATAAAAGGATTCAGCGAAATTCTATCACATTTGTTCAACTTACGTCGCTCCTATTTCATTTAGCGTATTGGGCTAAGCGGCATCTCAAAGCGCATGAAATGGCGAATAAAATGCACTATTAAACTTCTAGGGTAAGGCAAACAGAGACCCGATTAGATCATTTTATATTACGGTTAATAAAAGAATTCAGCGAAATTCTATCACATTTGTGCAATTTACATCGCTCCTATTTCAGATAGCGTATTGGGCTAAGCGGCATCTCAATTCGCATGAAATGGCGAGTAAAATGCACTATTAAACTTCTCGGCTAGGGCGAACAGAGACCCGATTATATCATTTTACATTATGGTTAATAAAAGAATTCAGCGAAATTCTATCACATTTGTTCAACTTACGTCGCTCCTATTTCATTTAGCGTATTGGGCTAAGCGGCATCTCAAAGCGCATGAAACGGCGAATAAAATGCACTATTAAACTTCTAGGGTAAGGCAAACAGAGACCCGATTAGATCATTTTATATTACGGTTAATAAAAGAATTCAGCGAAATTCTATCACATTTGTGCAATTTACATCGCTCCTATTTCAGATAGCGTATTGGGCTAAGCGGCATCTCAAATCGCATGAAATGGCGAGTAAAATGCACTATTAAACTTCTCGGCTAGGGCGAACAGAGACCCGATTATATAATTTTACATTATGGTTAATAAAAGAATTCAGCGAAATTCTATCACATTTGTTCAACTTACGTCGCTGCTATTTCATATAGCATACTGCGCTAGGCGGCATCTTAAAGCGCGTGAAATGGCGAGTAAAATGCACTACTAAACTTCTATGATAGGGCAATCAGAGACCCGATTAGATCATTTTATATTTTGGTTAATATAAGAGTTCAGCGAAATTCTATCACATTTGATCAATTTACGTCGCTCCTATTTCAGATAGCGTACTGGGCTAGGCGGCATCTTAAAGCGCGTGGAATGGCGAGTAAAATGCACTACTAAACTTCTACGATAGGGCAATCAGAGACCCGATTAGATCATTTTATATTTTGGTTAATATAAGAATTCAGCGAAATTCTATCACATTTGTTCAATTTACGTCGCTCCTATTACAGATAGCTTATTGGGCTTAGCGGCATCACAAAGCGCATGAAATGGCGAGTGATATGCACTATTAAACTTCGATGATAGGGCAATCAGAGACCCGATTAGATCATTTTATATTTTGTTTAATATAAGATTTCAGGGAAATTTTATCACGGTTGTTCAATTTACGTCGCTCCTATTTCAGATAGCGAACTCGGCTAAGCGGCATCTCAAAGCGCATGAAATGGCGAATAAAATGCACTATTAAACTTCTAGGCTAGGGCGAACAGAGACCCGATCAGTTCATTTCATATTATGGTTAATTTAAGAATTCAGCAAAATTCTATCACATTTGTTCAATTTACGTCGCTCCTATGTCAGTTAGCGTATTGGGCTAAGCGGCATCTCAAAGCGCATGAAATGGCGAGTAAAATGCACTATTAAACTTCTAGGGCAGGGCAAACAGAGACCCGATTAGATCATTTTATATTATGGTTAATTTAAGAATTCAGCAAAATTCTATCACATTTGTTCAAGTTACGTCGCTCCTATTTCAGATAGCGTACTGGGCTAGGCGGCATCTTAAATCGCGTGGAAGGGCGAGTAAAATGCACTACTAAACTTCTATGATAGGGCAATCAGAGTCCCGATTAGATCATTTTATATTTTGTTTACTATAAGATTTCAGGGAAATTCTATCACATTTGTTCAATTTACGTCGCTCCTATTTCAGATAGCGTATTGGGCTAAGCAGCATCTCAAAGCGCAAGAAATGGCGAGTAAAATGCACTATTAAACTTCTAGGGTAGGGCAAACAGACACCCAATAAGATCATTTTATATTATGTTTAATTCAAGAATTCAGCGAAACT
Source organism: Macropis europaea (assembly GCA_916610135.2). NCBI lineage: Eukaryota > Metazoa > Arthropoda > Insecta > Hymenoptera > Melittidae > Macropis > Macropis europaea. The sequence continues at coordinate 236,134 of CAKAJE020001527.1, read as the reverse complement.
CTATCACATTTATTCAATTTATGTCGCTCCTATTTCAGATAGCGTATTGGGCTAAGCGGCATCTCAAAGCGCATGAAATGGCGAGTAAAATGCACTATTAAACTTCTATGATAGGGCAATCAGAGACCCGATTAGATCATTTTATATTTTGGTAAATATAAGAATTCAGCGAAATTCTATCACATTTGTTCAATTTCCGTCGTTCCTATTTCAGATAGCATACTGGTCTGGGTGGCATCTTAAAGCGCGTGGAATGGCGAGTAAAGCGCACTATTAAACTTCTAGTGTAGGGCGAACAAAGACCCGATTAGATCATTTTACATTAAGGTTAATATAAGAACTCAGGGAAATTCTATCACATTTGTTCAATTTTCGTCGCTCCTATTTCAGATTGCGTATTGGGCTAAGCGGCATCTCAAAGCGCAATAAATGGCGAGTAAAATGCACTATTAAACTTCTAGGGTAGGGCAAACAGACACCCAATAAGATCATTTTATATTATGGTTAATTCAAGAATTCAGCGAAACTCTATCACATTTATTCAATTTATGTCGCTCCTATTTCAGATAGCGCATTGGGCTAAGCGGCATCTCAAAGCGCATGAAATGGTGAGTAAAATGAACTATTAAACTTCTAGGGTAGGGCAAACAGAGGCCCGATGAGATCATTTTATATTATGGTTAATTTAAGAATTCAGCGAAATTCTATCACATTTGTTCAATTTACGTCGCTCCTATTTCAGATAGCATACTGGGCTAGGCGGCACCTTAAAGCGCGTGGAATGGCGAGTAAAATGCACTACTAAACTTCTACGATAGGGCAATCAGAGACACGATTAGATCATTTTATATTTTGGTTAATATAAGAATTCAGCGAAATTCTATCACATTTGTTCAATTTACGTCGCTCCTATTTCAGATAGCTTATTGGGCTTAGCGGCATCTCAAAGCGCATGAAGTGGCGAATAAAATGCACTATTAAACTTGTAGGCTAGGGCGAACAGAGACCCGATCAGATCATTTTACATTATGGTTAATAAAAAAATTCAGCGAAATTCTATCACATTTGTTCAACTTCTGTCGCTCCTATTTCAGATAGCGTATTGGGCTAAGCGGCATCTCAAAGCGCATGAAATGACGAGTGAAATGCACTATTAAAATTCTATGATAGGGCAATCAGTGGTTAATTTAAGAATTCAGCAAAATTCCATCACATTTGTTCAATTTACGTCGCTCCTATTTCAGATAGCGTACTGGGTTAGGCGGCATCTTAAAGCGCGTGGAATGGCGAGTAAAATGCACTACTAAACTTCTACGATAGGGCAATCAGAGACCCGATTAGATCATTTTATATTTTGGTTAATATAAGAATTCAGCGAAATTCTATCACATTTGTTCAATTTACGTCGCTCCTATTTCAGATAGCTTATAGGGCTTAGCGGCATCTCAAAGCGCATTAAATGGCGAGTGAAATGCACTATTAAACTTCTAGGCCAGGGGCGAACAGAGACCCGATTAGATCATTTTACATTTTGGTTAATAAAAGAATTCAGCGAAATTCTATCACATTTGTTCAATTTACGTCGCTCCTATTTCAGATAGCATATTGGGCTAAGCGGCATCTCAAAGCGCATGAAATGACGAGTGAAATGCACTATTAAAATTCTATGATAGGGCAATCAGAGACCCGATTAGATCATTTTATGTTATGGTTAATTTAAGAATTCAGCAAAATTCCATCACATTTGTTCAATTTACGTCGCTCCTATTTCAGATAGCGTACTGGGCTAGGCGGCATCTAAAAGCGCATGAAATGGCGAGTAAAATGCACTATTAAACTTCTAGGGTAGGGCAAACAGACACCCAATAAGATCATTTTATATTATGGTTAATTCAAGAATTCAGCGAAACTCTATCACATTTATTCAATTTATGTCGCTCCTATTTCAGATAGCGCATTGGGCTAAGCGGCATCTCAAAGCGCATGAAATGGTGAGTAAAATGAACTATTAAACTTCTAGGGTAGGGCAAACAGAGGCCCGATGAGATCATTTTATATTATGGTTAATTTAGAATTCAGCGAAATTCTATCACATTTGTTCAATTTACGTCGCTCCTATTTCAGATAGCATACTGGGCTAGGCGGCACCTTAAAGCGCGTGGAATGGCGAGTAAAATGCACTACTAAACTTCTACGATAGGGCAATCAGAGACACGATTAGATCATTTTATATTTTGGTTAATATAAGAATTCAGCGAAATTCTATCACATTTGTTCAATTTACGTCGCTCCTATTTCAGATAGCTTATTGGGCTTAGCGGCATCTCAAAGCGCATGAAGTGGCGAATAAAATGCACTATTAAACTTGTAGGCTAGGGCGAACAGAGACCCGATCAGATCATTTTACATTATGGTTAATAAAAAATTCAGCGAAATTCTATCACATTTGTTCAACTTCTGTCGCTCCTATTTCAGATAGCGTATTGGCTAAGCGGCATCTCAAAGCGCATGAAATGACGAGTGAAATGCACTATTAAAATTCTATGATAGGGCAATCAGAGACCCGATTAGATCATTTTATATTATGGTTAATTTAAGAATTCAGCAAAATTCCATCACATTTGTTCAATTTACGTCGCTCCTATTTCAGATAGCGTACTGGGTTAGGCGGCATCTTAAAGCGCGTGGAATGGCGAGTAAAATGCACTACTAAACTTCTACGATAGGGCAATCAGAGACCCGATTAGATCATTTTATATTTTGGTTAATATAAGAATTCAGCGAAATTCTATCACATTTGTTCAATTTACGTCGCTCCTATTTCAGATAGCTTATAGGGCTTAGCGGCATCTCAAAGCGCATTAAATGGCGAGTGAAATGCACTATTAAACTTCTAGGCTAGGGCGAACAGAGACCCGATTAGATCATTTTACATTTTGGTTAATAAAGAATTCAGCGAAATTCTATCACATTTGTTCAATTTACGTCGCTCCTATTTCAGATAGCATATTGGGCTAAGCGGCATCTCAAAGCGCATGAAATGACGAGTGAAATGCACTATTAAAATTCTATGATAGGGCAATCAGAGACCCGATTAGATCATTTTATGTTATGGTTAATTTAAGAATTCAGCAAAATTCCATCACATTTGTTCAATTTACGTCGCTCCTATTTCAGATAGCGTACTGGGCTAGGCGGCATCTAAAAGCGCATGAAATGGCGAGTAAAACGCGCTATTAAACTTCTAGGATAAGGCAAACAGAGACCCGATTAGATCATTTTATATTACGCTTAATATGAGAATGCAGCGTAATTCTATCACATTTGTTCAACATACGTCGCTCCTATTTCAGATAGCGTACTGGGATAGGCGGCATCTCAAAGCGCATGAAATGGCGAGTGAAATGCACTATTAGACTTCTATGGTAGGGCGAACAGAGACCCGATTAGATCATTTTACATTAAGGTTGATATAAGAATTCACGGAAATTCTATCACATTTGTTCAATTTACGTCGCTCCTGTTTCAGATAGCGTACTGGGCTAGGCGGCATCTAAAAGCGCATGAAATGGGGAGTATAATGCACTATTAAACTTCTAGGATAACTCAAACAGAGACCCGATTAGATCATTTTATATTATGGTTAATTTAAGAATTCAGCGAAATTCTATCACATTTGTTCAATTTACGTCGCTCCTATTTCAGATAGCATACTGCGCAAGGCGGCTTCTTAAAGCGCGTGGAATGGCGAGTAAAACGCGCTATTAAACTTCTAGGATAAGGCAAACAGAGACCCGATTAGATCATTTTATATTACGGTTAATATAAGAATGCAGCGTAATTCCAGCACATTTGTTCAACTTACGTCGCTCCTATTTCAGATAGCGTACTGGGCTAGGCGGCATCTCAAAGCGCATGAAATGGCGACTAAAATGCACTATTAAACTTCTAGGCTAGGGCGAACAGAGACCCGATTAGATCATTTTACATTTTGGTTAATAAAAGAATTCAGCGAAATTCCATCACATTTGTTCAATTTACGTCGCTCCTATTTCAGATAGCATATTGGGCTAAGCGGCATCTCAAAGCGCATGAAATGACGAGTGAAATGCACTATTAAAATTCTATGATAGGGCAATCAGAGACCCGATTAGATCATTTTATATTATGGTTAATTTAAGAATTCAGCAAAATTCTATCACATTTGTTCAATTTACGTCGCTCCTATTTCAGATAGCGTACTGGGCTTGCCGGCATCTTAAAGCGCATGAAATGACGAGTGAAATGCACTATTAAACTTCTATGATAGGGCAATCAGAGACCCGATTAGATCATTTTATATGTTGTTTAATATAAGATTTCAGGGAAATTTTATCACATTTGTTCAATTTACGTCGCTCCTATTTCAGATAGCGTACTGGGCTAGGCGGCATCTTAAAGCGCGTGGAATGTCAAGTAAACTGCACTATTAAATTTCTATGATAGGGCAATCAGAGACCCGATTAGATCATTTTATATTTTGGTTAACATAAGAATTAAGCGAAATTCTATCACATTTGTTCAATTTACGTCGCTCCTATTACAGATAGCTTATTGGGCTTAGCGGCATCACAAAGCGCATGAAATGACGAGTGAAATGCACTATTATACTTCGATGATAGGGCAATCAGAGACCCGATTAGATCATTTTATATTTTGTTTAATATAAGATTTCAGGGAAATTTTATCACGTTTGTTCAATTTACGTCGCTCCTATTTCAGATAGCGAACTCGGCTAAGCGGCATCTCAAAGCGCATGAAATGGCGAATAAAATGCACTATTAAACTTCTAGGCTATGGCGATCAGAGCCCCGATCAGATCATTTTACATTATGGTTAATAAAAGAATTCAGCGAAATTCTATCACATTTGTTCAACTTACGTCGCTGCTATTTCAGATAGCGTACTGGGCTTGCCGGCATCTTAAAGCGCATGAAATGACGAGTGAAATGCACTATTAAACTTCTATGATAGGGCAATCAGAGACCCGATTAGATCATTTTATATTTTGTTTAATATAAGATTTCAGGGAAATTTTATCACATTTGTTCAATTTACGTCGCTCCTATTTCAGATAGCGTACTGGGCTAGGCGGCATCTTAAAGCGCGTGGAATGTCAAGTAAACTGCACTATTAAATTTCTATGATAGGGCAATCAGAGACCCGATTAGATCATTTTATATTTTGGTTAACATAAGAATTAAGCGAAATTCTATCACATTTGTTCAATTTACGTCGCTCCTATTACAGATAGCTTATTGGGCTTAGCGGCATCACAAAGCGCATGAAATGACGAGTGAAATGCACTATTAAACTTCGATGATAGGGCAATCAGAGACCCGATTAGATCATTTTATATTTTGTTTAATATAAGATTTCAGGGAAATTTTATCACGTTTGTTCAATTTACGTCGCTCCTATTTCAGATAGCGAACTCGGCTAAGCGGCATCTCAAAGCGCATGAAATGGCGAATAAAATGCACTATTAAACTTCTAGGCTATGGCGATCAGAGCCCCGATCAGATCATTTTACATTATGGTTAATAAAAGAATTCAGCGAAATTCTATCACATTTGTTCAACTTACGTCGCTGCTATTTCAGATAGCGTACTGGGCTAGGCGGCATCTTAAAGCGCGTGGAATGGCAAGTAAAATGCACTATTAAACTTCTATGATAGGGCAATCAGAGACCCGATTAGATCATTTTATATTTTGGTTTATATAAGAATTCAGCGAAATTCTATCACATTTGTTCAATTTACGTCGCTCCTATTTCAGATAGCATACTGCGCAAGGCGGCTTCTTAAAGCGCGTGGAATGGCGAGTAAAACGCGCTATTAAACTTCTAGGATAAGGCAAACAGAGACCCGATTAGATCATTTTATATTACGGTTAATATAAGAATGCAGCGTAATTCCAGCACATTTGTTCAACTTACGTCGCTCCTATTTCAGATAGCGTACTGGGCTAGGCTGCATCTCAAAGCGCATGAAATGGCGAGTAAAATGCACTATTAAACTTCTAGGGTAGGTGAAACAGAGTCCCGATTAGATCATTTTATATTATGGTTAATTTAAGAATTCAGCGAAATTCTATCACATTTGTTCAATTTACGTCGCTCCTATTTCAGATAGCATACTGGGCTAGGCGGCATCTTAAAGCGCGTGGAATGGCGAGTAAAATGCACTACTAAACTTCTACGATAGGGCAATCAGAGACCCGATTAGATCATTTTATATTTTGGTTAATATAAGAATTCAGCGAAATTCTATCACATTTGTTCAATTTACGTCGCTCCTATTTCAGATAGCTTATAGGGCTTAGCGGCATCTCAAAGCGCATGAAATGGCGAGTGAAATGCACTATTAAACTTCTAGGCTAGGGCGAACAGAGACCCGATTAGATCATTTTACATTTTGGTTAATAAAAGAATTCAGCGAAATTCTATCACATTTGTTCAATTTACGTCGCTCCTATTTCAGATAGCATATTGGGCTAAGCGGCATCTCAAAGCGCATGAAATGACGAGTGAAATGCACTATTAAAATTCTATGATAGGGCAATCAGAGACCCGATTAGATCATTTTATATTATGGTTAATTTAAGAATTCAGCAAAATTCCATCACATTTGTTCAATTTACGTCGGTCCTATTTCAGATAGCGTACCGGGCTAGGCGGCATCTAAAAGCGCATGAAATGGCGAGTGAAATGCACTATTAGACTTCTATGGTAGGGCGAACAGAGACCCGATTAGATCATTTTACATTAAGGTTGATATAAGAATTCACGGAAATTCTATCACATTTGTTCAATTTACGTCGCTCCTGTTTCAGATAGCGTACTGGGCTAGGCGGCATCTAAAAGCGCATGAAATGGCGAGTATAATGCACTATTAAACTTCTAGGATAACGCAAACAGAGACCCGATTAGATCATTTTATATTATGGTTAATTTAAGAATTCAGCGAAATTCTATCACATTTGTTCAATTTACGTCGCTCCTATTTCAGATAGCATACTGCGCAAGGCGGCTTCTTAAAGCGCGTGGAATGGCGAGTAAAACGCGCTATTAAACTTCTAGGATAAGGCAAACAGAGACCCAATTAGATCATTTTATATTACGGTTAATATAAGAATGCAGCGTAATTCCAGCACATTTGTTCAACTTACGTCGCTCCTATTTCAGATAGCGTACTGGGCTAGGCGGCATCTCAAAGCGCATGAAATGGCGACTAAAATGCACTATTAAACTTCTAGGCTAGGGCGAACAGAGACCCGATTAGATCATTTTACATTTTGGTTAATAAAAGAATTCAGCGAAATTCCATCACATTTGTTCAATTTACCTCGCTCCTATTTCAGATAGCATATTGGGCTAAGCGGCATCTCAAAGCGCATGAAATGACGAGTGAAATGCACTATTAAAATTCTATGATAGGGCAATCAGAGACCCGATTAGATCATTTTATATTATGGTTAATTTAGAATTCAGCAAAATTCTATCACATTTGTTCAATGTACGTCGCTCCTATTACAGATAGCTTATTGGGCTTAGCGGCATCACAAAGCGCATGAAATGACGAGTGAAATGCACTATTAAACTTCGATGATAGGGCAATCAGAGACCCGATTAGATCATTTTAAATTCGGTTAATATAAGATTTCAGGGAAATTTTATCACGTTTGTTCAATTTACGTCGCTCCTATTTCAGATAGCGAACTCGGCTAAGCGGCATCTCAAAGCGCATGAAATGGCGAATAAAATGCACTATTAAACTTCTAGGCTATGGCGATCAGAGCCCCGATCAGATCATTTTACATTATGGTTAATAAAAGAATTCAGCGAAATTCTATCACATTTGTTCAACTTACGTCGCTGCTATTTCAGATAGCGTACTGGGCTAGGCGGCATCTTAAAGCGCGTGGAATGGCAAGTAAAATGCACTATTAAACTTCTATGATAGGGCAATCAGAGACTCGATTAGATCATTTTATATTTTGGTTTATATAAGAATTCAGCGAAATTCTATCACATTTGTTCAATTTACGTCGCTCCTATTTCAGATAGCATACTGCGCAAGGCGGCCTCTTAAAGCGCGTGGAATGGCGAGTAAAACGCGCTATTAAACTTCTAGGATAAGGCAAACAGAGACCCGATTAGATCATTTTATATTACGGTTAATATAAGAATGCAGCGTAATTCCAGCACATTTGTTCAACTTACGTCGCTCCTATTTCAGATAGCGTACTGGGCTAGGCTGCATCTCAAAGCGCATGAAATGGCGAGTAAAATGCACTATTAAACTTCTAGGGTAGGTGAAACAGAGTCCGATTAGATCATTTTATATTATGGTTAATTTAAGAATTCAGCGAAATTCTATCACATTTGTTCAATTTACGTCGCTCCTATTTCAGATAGCATACTGGGCTAGGCGGCATCTTAAAGCGCGTGGAATGGCGAGTAAAATGCACTACTAAACTTCTATGATAGGGCAATCAGAGACCCGATTAGATCATTTTATATTTTGGTTAATATAAGAGTTCAGCGAAATTCTATCACATTTGATCAATTTACGTCGCTCCTATTTCAGATAGCTCATTGGGCTGAGTGGCATCTCAAAGCGCATGAAGTGGCGAATAAAATGCACTATTAAACTTGTAGGCTAGGGCGAACAGAGACCCGAGCAGATCATTTTACATTATGGTTAATAAAAGAATTCAGCGAAATTCTATCACATTTGTTCAACTTCTGTCGCTCCTATTTCAGATAGCGTATTGGGCTAAGCGGCATCTCAAAGCGCATGAAATGACGAGTGAAATGCACTATTAAAATTCTATGATAGGGCAATCAGAGACCCGATTAGATCATTTTATATTATGGTTAATTTAAGAATTCAGCAAAATTCCATCACATTTGTTGCATTTACGTCGCTCCTATTTCAGATAGCGTACTGGGCTAGGCGGCATCTTAAAGCGCGTGGAATGGCGAGTAAAATGCACTACTAAACTTCTACGATAGGGCAATCAGAGACCCGATTAGATGATTTTATATTTTGGTTAATATAAGAGTTCAGCGAAATTCTATCACATTTGATCAATTTACGTCGCTCCTATTTCAGATAGCTTATTGGGCTTAGCGGCATCTCAAAGCGCATGAAGTGGCGAATAAAATGCACTATTAAACTTGTAGGCTAGGGCGAACAGAGACCCGATCAGATCATTTTACATTATGGTTAATAAAAAAATTCAGCGAAATTCTATCACATTTGCTCAACTTCTGTCGCTCCTATTTCAGATTGCGTATTGGGCTAAGCGGCATCTCAAAGCGCATGAAATGGCGAGTAAAATGCACTATTAAACTTCTAGGGTAGGTCAGACAAAGTCCCGATGAGATCATTTTATATTATGGTTAATTTAAGAATTCAGCAAAATTCTATCACATTTGTTCAATTTACGTCGCTCCTATTTCAGATAGCGTACTGGGCTAGGCGGCATCTTAAAGCGCGTGGAATGTCAAGTGAACTGCACTATTAAATTTCTATGATAGGGCAATCAGAGACCCGATTAGATCATTTTATATTTTGGTTAACATAAGAATTCAACGAAATTTTATCACATTTGTTCAATTTACGTCGCTCCTATTACAGATAGCTTATTGGGCTTAGCGGCATCACAAAGCGCATGAAATGACGAGTAAAATGCACTACTAAACTTCTATGATAGGGCAATCAGAGACCCGATTAGATCATTTTATATTTTGTTTAATATAAGATTTCAGGGAAATTTTATCACATTTGTTCAATTTACGTCGCTCCTATTTCAGATAGCGAACTCGGCTAAGCGGCATCTCAAAGCGCATGAAGTGGCGAATAAAATGCACTATTAAACTTCTAGGCTAGGGCGAACAGAGACCCGATTAGATCATTTTACATTTTGGTTAATAAAAGAATTCAGCGAAATTCTATCACATTTGTTCAATTTACGTCGCTCCTATTTCAGATAGCATATTGGGCTAAGCGGCATCTCAAAGCGCATGAAATGACGAGTGAAATGCACTATTAAAATTCTATGATAGGGCAATCAGAGGCCCGATTAAATCATTTTATATTATGGTTAATTTAAGAATTCAGCAAAGTTCCATCACATTTGTTCAATTTACGTCGCTCCTATTTCAGATAGCGTACTGTGCTAGGCGGCATCTAAAAGCGCATGAAATGGCGAGTATAATGCACTATTAAACTTCTAGGATAACGCAAACAGAGACCCGATTATATCATTTTATATTATGGTTAATTTAAGAATTCAGCGAAATTCTATCACATTTGTTCAATTTACGTCGCTCGTATTTCAGATAGCATACTGGGCTAGGCGGCATCTTAAAGCGCGTGGAGTGGCGAGTAAAACGCGCTATTAAACTTCTAGGATAAGGCAAACAGAGACCCGATTAGATCATTTTATATTACGCTTAATATGAGAATGCAGCGTAATTCTATCACATTTGTTCAACTTACGTCGCTCCTATTTCAGATAGCGTATTGGGCTAAGCGGCATCTCAAAGCGCATGAAATGGCGAGTAAAATGCAATACTAAACTTCTAGGATAAGGCAAACAGAGACCCGATTAGATCATTTTATATTACGGTTAATATAAGAATTCAGCGTAATTCTATCGCATTTGTTCCACTTACGTCGCTCCTATTTTAGATAGCGTATTGGGCTAAGCGGCATCTCAACGCGCATGAAATGGCGAGTGAAATGCACTATTAGACTTCTATGGTAGGGGGAACAGAGACCCGATTAGATCATTTTACATTAAGGTTAATATAAGAATTCACGGAAATTCTATCACATTTGTTCAATTTACGTCGCTCGTATTTCAGATAGCGTACTGGGCTAGGCGGCATCTTAAAGCGCGTGGCATGGCGAGTAAAATGCACTACTAAACTTCTATGATAGGGCAATCAGAGACCCGATTAGATCATTTATATTTTGTTTAATATAAGATTTCAGGGAAATTCTATCACATTTGTTCAATTTACGTCGCTCCTATTTCAGTTAGCGTATTCGGCTAAGCGGCATCTCAAAGCGCATGAAATGACGAGTGAAATGCACTATTAAACTTCTAGGGTAGGGCAAACAGAGACCCGATTAGATCATTTTACATTATGGTTAATAAAAGAATTCAGCGAAATTCTATCACATTTGTTCAACTTACGTCGCTCCTATTTCAGATAGCGTATTGGGCTAAGCGGCTTCTCAAAGCGCATGAAATGGCGAGTAAAATGCACTATGAAACATCTAGGGTAGGGCAAAAGGAGACCCGATTAGATCATTTTATATTTTGGTTAACATAAGAATTCAGCGAAGTTCTATCACATGTGTTCAATTTACGTCGCTCCTATTTCAGATAGCGTATTGGGCTAAGCAGCATTTCAAAGCGCATGAAATGGCGAATAAATTGCACTATTAAACTTCTAGGGTAGGGCAAACAGAGACCCGATTCGATCATTTTATATTATGGTTAATTTAAGAATTCAGCGAAGTTCTATCACATTTTTTCAATTTACGTCGCTCCTATTTCAGATAGCATACTGGGCTAGGCGGCATCTTAAAGCGCGTGGAATGGCGAGTAAAATGCGCTATTAAACTTCCAGGATAAGGCAAACAGAGACCCGATTAGATCATTTTATATAACGGTTAATATAAGAATGTAGCGTAATTCTATCACATTTGTTCAAGTTACGTCGCTCCTGTTTCAGATAATGTACTGGGCTAGGCGGCATCTTAAAGCGCATGGAATGGCGAGTAAAATGCACTACTAATCTTCTATGATAGGGCAATCAGAGACCCGATTAGATCATTTTATATTTTGATTAATATAAGATTTCAGGGAAATTCTATCACATTTGTTCAATTTACGTCGCTCCGATTTCAGATAGCGTATTGGGCTAAGCGGCATCTAAAAGCGCATGAAATGGCGAGTATAATGCACTATTAAACTTCTAGGATAAGGCAACAGAGACCCGATTAGATCATTTTATATTTTGTTTAATATAAGATTTCAGGGAAATTCTATCACATTTGTTCAATTTACGTCGCTCCTATTTCAGATAGCGTATTGGGCTAAGCGGCCTCACAAAGCGCATGAAATGGTGAGTAAAATGCGATATGAAACTTCTAGGATAAGGCAAACAGAGACCCGATTAGATCATTTTATATTACGGTAAATATAAGAATGCAGCGTAATTCTATCACATTTGTTCAGCTTACGTCGCTCCTATTTCAGATAGCGTACTGGGCTTGGCGGCATCTCAAAGCGCATGAAATGGCGAGTGAAATGCACTATTAGACTTCTATGGTAGGGCGAACAGAGACCCGATTAGATCATTTTATATTACGGTTAATATAAGAAGTCGGCGTAATTCTATCACATTTGTTCAACTTACGTCGCTCCTATTTCAGATAGCGTACTGGGCTAGGCGGCATCTTAAAGCGCGTGGAATGGCGAGTAAAATGCACTACTAAACTTCTATGATAGGGCAATCAGAGACACGATTAGATCATTTTATATTATGGTTAATTTAAGAATTCAGCGATGTTCTATCACATTTGTTCAATTTACGTCGCGCCTATTTCAGATAGCGTATTGGGCTAAGCAGCATTTCAAAGTGCATGAAATGGCGAGTGAAATGCACTATTCAACTTCTAGGATAAGGCAAACAGAGACCCGATTAGATCATTTTACATTATCGTTAATAAAAGAATTCAGCGAAATTCTATCACATTTGTTCAATTTACATCGCTCCTATTTCGGATAGCGTATTGGGCTAAGCGGCATCTCAAAGCGCATGAAATGGCGAGGAAAATGCACTATTAAACTTCTAGGGTAGGGCAAACAGAGACCCGATTAGATAATTTCATATTATAGTTAATTTAAGAATTCAGCGAAATTCTATCACATTTGTTCAATTTACGTCGCTCCTATTTCAGATTGCGTATTGGGCTAAGCGGCATCTCAAAGCGCATGAAATGGTGAGTGAAATGCACTATCAAACTTCTAGCATAATTCAAACAGAGACCCGATTAGATCATTTTATATTACGGTTAATATAAGAATTCAGCGTAATTCTATCACATTTGTTCAACTTACGTCGCTCCTATTTCAGATAGCGTACTGGGCTAGGCGGCATCTTAAAGCGCGTGGAATGGCGAGTAAAATGCATCACTAAACTTCTATGATAGGGCAATCAGAGACCCGATTAGATCATTTTATATTTTGTTTAATATAAGGTTTCAGGGAAATTCTATCACATTTGTTCAATTTACGTCGCTCCTATTTCAGATAGCGTATTGCGCTAAGCGGCATCTCAAAGCGCATGAAATGGCGAATAAAATGCAATATTAAACTTCTAGGCTAGGGCGAACAGAGACCCGATTAGATCATTTTACAATATGGTTAATAAAAGTATTCAGCGAAATTCTATCACATTTGTTCAATTTACGTCGCTCCTATTTCAGATTGCGTATTGGGCTAAGCGGCATCTCAAAGCGCATGAAATGGTGAGTGAAATGCACTATCAAACTTCTAGGATAATTCAAACAGAGACCCGATTAGATCATTTTATATTACGGTTAATATAAGAATTCAGCGTAATTCTATCACATTTGTTCAACTTACGTCGCTCCTATTTCAGATAGGGTATTGGGCTAAGCGGCATCTCAAAGCGCATGAAATGGCGAGTAAAATGCACTATTAAACTTCTAGGGTAAGGCAAACAGAGACCCGATTAGATCATTTTATATTATGGTTAATATAAGAATTCAGCGTAATTCTATCACATTTGTTCAACTAACGTCGCTCCTATTTCAGATAGCGTACTGGGCTAGGCGGCATCTCAAAGCGCATGAAATGGCGAGTAAAATACACTATTAAACTTCTAGGGTAGGGCAAACAGAGACCCGATTAGATCATTTTACATTAAGGTTATCATAAGAATTCAGCAAAATTCTATCACATTTGTTCAATTTACGTTGTTCCTATTTCAGATAGCATACTGGGCTAGGCGGCATCTTAAAGCGCGTGGAATGGCTAGTAAAATGCACTTCTAAGCTTCTATGATAGGGCAATCAGAGAACCGATTAGATCATTTTATATTTTGTACAATATAAGATTTCAGGGAAATTCTATCACATTTGTTCAATTTACGTCGCTCCTATTTCAGACAGCGTATTGGGCTACGCGACATCTCAAAGCGCATGAAATGGCGAATACAATGCACTATTAAACTTCTAAGCTAGGGAGAACAGAGACCCTATTAGATCATTTTACATTATGGTTAATAAAAGATTTCAGCGAAATTCTATCACATTTGTTCAATTTACGTCGCTCCTATTTCAGATAGCGTATTGGGCTAAGCGGCATCTGAAAGCGCATGAAATGGCGAATGAAATGCACTATTAAACTTCTAGGCCAGGGCGAACAGAGACCCGATTAGATCATTTTACATTATCGTTAGTAAAAGAATTCAGCGAAATTCTATCACATTTGTTCAATTTACATCGCTCCTATTTCAGATAGCGTATTGTGCTAAGCGGCATCTCAAAGCGCATGAAATGACGAATAAAATGCACTATTAAACTTCTAGGGTAGGGCACACAGAGACCCGATTAGATAATTTCATATTATAGTTAATTTAAGAATTCAGCGAAATTCTATCACATTTGTTCAATTTACGTCGCTCCTATTTCAGATTGCGTATTGGGCTAAGCGGCATCTCAAAGCGCATGAAATGGCGAGTGAAATGCACTATCAAACTTCTAGGATAATTCAAACAGAGACCCGATTAGATCATTTTATATTACGGTTAATATAAGAATTCAGCGTAATTCTATCACATTTGTTCTACTTACGTCGCTCCTATTTCAGTTAGCGTACTGGGCTAGGCGGCATCTTAAAGCGCGTGGAATGGCGAGTAAAATGCACTACTAAACTTCTATGATAGGGCAATCAGAGACCCGATTAGATCATTTTATATTTTGGTTAATATAAGTATTCAGCGAAATTCTATCACATTTGTTCAATTTACGTCGCTCCTATTTCAGATAGCGTATTGAGCTAAGCGGCATCTCAAAGCGCATGAAATGGCGAGTGAAATGCACTATCAAACTTCTAGGATAATTCAAACAGAGACCCGATTAGATCATTTTATATTACGGTTAATATAAGAATTCATCGAAATTCTATCACATTTGTTCAATTTACGTCTCTCCTATTTCAGATAGCGTATCGGGCTACGCGGACTCTCAAAGCGCATGAAATGACGAGTAAAATGCACTATTAAACTTTTATGATAGGGCAATCAGAGATCCGATTAGATCATTTTATAATTTGGTTAATATAAGAATTAAGCGTAATTCTATCACATTTGTTCAATTTACGTCGCTCCTATTTCAGATAGCTTATTGGGCTAAGCGGCATCTCAAAGCGCATGAAATGGCGAGTGAAATGCACCATTAGACTTCTATGGTAGGGCGAACAGAGACCCGATTAGATCATTTTCATTAAGGTTAATATAAGAATTCAGGGAAATTCTATCACATTTGTTCAATTTACGTCGCTCCTATTTCAGATAGCGTATTGGGCTATGCGGCATCTCAAAGCGCATGAAATGGGGAGTAAAATGCGCTATTAAATTTCTAGGGTAGGGCAAGCAGAGACCCGCTTAGATCATTTTATATTATGGTTATTTTAAGAATTCAGCGAAATTCTATCACATTTGTTCAATTTACGTCGCTCCTATTTAAGATAGCGTACTGCGCTAGGCGGCATCTTAAAGCGCGTGGAAAGGCGAGTAAAATGCACTATTAAACTTCTATGATAGGGCAATCAGGGACCCGATCAGATCATTTTATATTTTGGTTAAAATAAGAATTCAAGGAAATTCTATCACATTTGCTCAATTTACGTCGCTCCTATTTCAGATAGCGTATTGGGCTAAGCGGCATCTCAAAGCGCATGAAATGGCGAGTGAAATGCACTATTAGACTTCTATGGTAGGGCGAACAGAGACCCGATTGGATCATTTTAC
Source organism: Macropis europaea (assembly GCA_916610135.2). Taxonomy (NCBI): domain Eukaryota; kingdom Metazoa; phylum Arthropoda; class Insecta; order Hymenoptera; family Melittidae; genus Macropis; species Macropis europaea. The sequence goes on along the minus strand of CAKAJE020001527.1, from coordinate 220,008 downwards.
ATTAAGGTTTATATAAGAATTCACGGAAATTCTATCACATTTGTTCAATTTACGTCGCTCCTATTTCAGATAGCCTACTGGGCTAGCCGGCCTCTTAGAGCGCGTGGAATGGCGAGTAAAATGCACTATTAAACTTCTAGGATAAGGCAAACAGAGACCCGATTAGATCATTTTATAATTTGGTTAATATAAGAATTCAGCGAAATTCTATCACATTTGTTCAATTTACGTCGCTCCTATTTCAGATAGCGTATTGGGCTAAGCGGACTCTCAAAGCGCGTGAAATGACGAGTAAAATGCACTATTAAACTTCTATGATAGGGCAATCAGAGATCCGATTAGATCATTTTATATTTTCTTTAATATAAGATTTCAGGGAAATTCTATCACATTTGTTCAATTTACGTCGCTCCTGTTTCAGATAGCGTATTCGGGTAAGCGGCATCTCAGAGCGCATGAAATGGCGAATGGAATGCACTATTAAACTTCTAGGCTAGAGCGAACAGAGACCCGATCAGATCATTTTACATTATGGTTAATAAAAGAATTCAGCGAAATTCTATCACATTTGTTCAACTTACGTCGCTCCTATTTCATTTAGCGTATTGGGCTAAGCGGCATCTCAAAGCGCATGAAATGGCGAATAAAATGCACTATTAAACTTCTAGGGTAAGGCAAACAGAGACCCGATTAGATCATTTTATATTACGGTTAATAAAAGAATTCAGCGAAATTCTATCACATTTGTGCAATTTACATCGCTCCTATTTCAGGTAGCGTATTGGGCTAAGCGGCATCTCAAAGCGCATGAAATGGCGAGTAAAATGCACTATTAAACTTCTAGGGTAGGGCAAACAGAGACCCGATTAGATAATTTCATATTATAGTTAATTTAAGAATTCAGCGAAATTCTATCACATTTGTTCAATTTACGTCGCTCCTATTTCAGAATGCGTATTGGGCTAAGCGGCATCTCAAAGCGCATGAAATGGTGAGTGAAATGCACTATCAAACTTCTAGGATAATTCAAACAGAGACCCGATTAGATCATTTTACATTAAGGTTAATATAAGAATTCAGCAAAATTCTATCACATTTGTTCAATTTACGTCGCTGATATTTCAGATAGCGTATTGGGCTAAGCGGCATCTCAAAGCGCATGAAATGGCGAATAAAATGCACTATTAAACTTCTAGGCTAGGGCGAACAGAGACCCGATTAGATCATTTTACAGTATGGTTAATAAAAGTATTCAGCGAAATTCTGTCACATTTGTTAAATTTACGTCGCTCCTATTTCAGATAGCGTATTGGGCTAGGCGGCAGCTTAAAGCACGTGGAATGGCGAGTGAAATGCACTATTAAACTTCGATGATAGGGCAATCAGAGACCCGATTAGATCATTTTATATTTGGGTTAATATATGAATTCAGCGAAATTCTATCACATTTGTTCAATTTACGTCTCTCCTATTTCAGATAGCGTATTGGGCTACGCGGCATCTCAAAGCGCATGAAATGGCGAGTAAAATGCACTATTAAACTTCTAGGGTAAGGCAAACAGAGACCCGATTAGATCATTTTATATTATGGTTAATATAAGAATTCAGCGAAATTCTATCACATTTGTCCAACTTACGTCGCTCCTATTTCATTTAGCGTATTGGGCTAAGCGGCATCTCAAAGCGCATGAAATGGCGAATAAATGCACTATTAAACTTCTAGGGTAAGGCAAACAGAGACCCGATTAGATCATTTTATATTACGATTAATAAAAGAATTCAGCGAAATTCTATCACATTTGTGCAATTTACATCGCTCCTATTTCAGATAGCGTATTGGGCTAAGCGGCATCTCAATTCGCATGAAATGGCGAGTAAAATGCACTATTAAACTTCTCGGCTAGGGCGAACAGAGACCCGATTATATCATTTTACATTATGGTTAATAAAAGAATTCAGCGAAATTCTATCACATTTGTTCAATTTACATCGCTCCTATTTCAGATAGCGTATTGGGCTAAGCGGCATCTCAAAGCGCATGAAATGGCGAATAAAATGCACTATTAAACTTCTAGGCTAGGGCGAACAGAGACCCGATTAGATCATTTTACATTATGGTTAATAAAAGAATTCAGCGAAATTCTGTCACATTTGTTAAATTTACGTCGCTCCTATTTCAGATAGCATATTGGGCTAAGCGGAATCTCAAAGCGCATGAAATGACGAGTAAAATGCACTATTAAACTTCTATGATAGGGCAATCAGAGACCCGATTAGATCATTTTATATTTTCTTTAATATAAGATTTCAGGGAAATTCTATCACATTTGTTCAATTTACGTCGCTCCTGTTTCAGATAGCGTATTCGGGTAAGCGGCATCTCAGAGCGCATGAAATGGCGAATGGAATGCACTATTAAACTTCTAGGCTAGAGCGAACAGAGACCCGATCAGATCATTTTACATTATGGTTAATAAAAGAATTCAGCGAAATTCTATCACATTTGTTCAACTTACGTCGCTCCTATTTCATTTAGCGTATTGGGCTAAGCGGCATCTCAAAGCGCATGACATGGCGAATAAAATGCACTATTAAACTTCTAGGGTAAGGCAAACAGAGACCCGATTAGATCATTTTATATTACGGTTAATAAAAGAATTCAGCGAAATTCTATCACATTTGTTCAATTTACATCGCTCCTATTTCAGGTAGCGTATTGGGCTAAGCGGCAACTCAAATCGCATGAAATGGCGAGTAAAATGCACTATTAAACTTCTAGGGTAGGGCAAACAGAGACCCGATTAGATAATTTCATATTATAGTTAATTTAAGAATTCAGCGAAATTCTATCACATTTGTTCAATCTACATCGCTCCTATTTCAGAATGCGTATTGGGCTAAGCGGCATCTCAAAGCGCATGAAATGGCGAGTAAAATGCACTATTAAACTTCTAGGGTAGGGCAAACAGAGACCCGATTAGATAATTCCATATTATAGTTAATTTAAGAATTCAGCGAAATTCTATCACATTTGTTCAATTTACGTCGCTCCTATTTCAGATTGCGTATTGGGCTAAGCGGCATCTCAAAGCGCATGAAATGGTGAGTGAAATGCACTATCAAACTTCTAGGATAATTCAAACTGAGACCCGATTAGATCATTTTACATTATGGTTAATAAAAGAATTCAGCGAAATTGTATCACATTTATTCAATTTACATCGCTCCTATTTCAGATAGCTTATAGGGCTAAGCGGCATCTCAAAGCGCATGAAATGACGAGAGAAATGGACCATTAAACTTCTAGGGTAGGGCGAACAGAGACCCGATTAGATCATTTTACATTAAGGTTAATATAAGAATTCAGCAAAATTCTATCACATTTGTTCAATTTACGTCGCTGATATTTCAGATAGCGTATTGGGCTAAGCGGCATCTCAAAGCGCATGAAATGGCGAATAAAATGCCCTATTAAACTTCTAGGCTAGGGCGAACAGAGACCCGATTAGATCATTTTACAGTATGGTTAATAAAAGTATTCAGCGAAATTCTGTCACATTTGTTAAATTTACGTCGCTCCTATTTCAGATAGCGTATTGGGCTAGGCGGCAGCTTAAAGCACGTGGAATGGCGAGTGAAATGCACTATTAAACTTCGATGATAGGGCAATCAGAGACCCGATTAGATCATTTTATATTTGGGTTAATATATGAATTCAGCGAAATTCTATCACATTTGTTCAATTTACGTCTCTCCTATTTCAGATAGCGTATTGGGCTACGCGGCATCTCAAAGCGCATGAAATGGCGAGTAAAATGCACTATTAAACTTCTAGGGTAAGGCAAACAGAGACCCGACTAGATCATTTTATATTATGGTTAATATAAGAATTCAGCGTAATTCTATCACATTTGTTCAATTTACGTCGCTCCTATTTCAGATAGCGTATTGGGCTAAGCGGAACCTCAAAGCGCATGAAATGACGAGTAAAATGCACTATTAAACTTCTATGATAGGGCAATCAGAGACCCGATTAGATCATTTTATATTTTCTTTAATATAAGATTTCAGGGAAATTCTATCACATTTGTTCAATTTACGTCGCTCCTGTTTCAGATAGCGTATTCGGGTAAGCGGCATCTCAGAGCGCATGGAATGCACTATTAAACTTCTAGGCTACAGCGAACAGAGACCCGATCAGATCATTTTACATTATGGTTAATAAAAGAATTTAGCGAAATTCTATCACATTTGTCCAACTTACGTCGCTGCTATTTCATTTAGCGTATTGGGCTAAGCGGCATCTCAAAGCGCATGAAATGGCGAATAAAATGCACTATTAAACTTCTAGGGTAAGGCAAACAGAGACCCGATTAGATCATTTTATATTACGGTTAATAAAAGAATTCAGCGAAATTCTATCACATTTGTGCAATTTACATCGCTCCTATTTCAGATAGCGTATTGGGCTAAGCGGCATCTGAATTCGCATGAAATGGCGAGTAAAATGCACTATTAAACTTCTCGGCTAGGGCGAACAGAGACCCGATTATATCATTTTACATTATGGTTAATAAAAGAATTCAGCGAAATTCTATCACATTTGTTCAATTTACATCGCTCCTATTTCAGATAGCGTATTGGGCTAAGCGGCATCTCAAAGCGCATGAAATGGCGAATAAAATGCACTATTAAACTTCTAGGCTAGGGCGAACAGAGACCCGATTAGATCATTTTACATTATGGTTAATAAAAGAATTCAGCGAAATTCTGTCACATTTGTTAAATTTACGTCGCTCCTATTTCAGATAGCGTATTGGGCTAGGCGGCAGCTTAAAGCACGTGGAATGGCGAGTGAAATGCACTATTAAACTTCGATGATAGGGCAATCAGAGACCCGATTAGATCATTTTATATTTGGGTTAATATAAGAATTCAGGGAAATTCTATCACATTTGTTCAATTTACGTCGCTCCTATTTCATTTAGCGTATTGGGCTAAGCGGCATCTCAAAGCGCATGAAATGGCGAATAAAATGCACTATTAAACTTCTAGGGTAAGGCAAACAGAGACCCGATTAGATCATTTTATATTACGGTTAATAAAAGAATTCAGCGAAATTCTATCACATTTGTGCAATTTACATCGCTCCTATTTCAGATAGCGTATTGGGCTAAGCGGCATCTCAAATCGCATGAAATGGCGAGTAAAATGCACTATTAAACTTCTCGGCTAGGGCGAACAGACACCCGATTATATCATTTTACATTATGGTTAATAAAAGAATTCAGCGAAATTCTATCACATTTGTTCAATTTACATCGCTCCTATTTCAGATAGCGTATTGGGCTAAGCGGCATCTCAAAGCGCATGAAATGGCGAGTAAAATGCACTATTAAACTTCTAGGGTAGGGCAAACAGAGACCCGATTAGATAATTTCATATTATAGTTAATTTAAGAATTCAGCGAAATTCTATCACATTTGTTCAATTTACGTCGCTCCTATTTCAGATTGCGTATTGGGCTAAGCGGCATCTCAAAGCGCATGAAATGGTGAGTGAAATGCACTATCAAACTTCTAGGATAATTCAAACAGAGACCCGATTAGATCATTTTACATTATGGTTAATAAAAGAATTCAGCGAAATTGTATCACATTTATTCAATTTACATCGCTCCTATTTCAGATAGCTTATAGGGCTAAGCGGCATCTCAAAGCGCATGAAATGACGAGAGAAATGGACCATTAAACTTCTAGGGTAGGGCGAACAGAGACCCGATTAGATCATTTTACCTTAAGGTTAATATAAGAATTCAGCAAAATTCTATCACATTTGTGCAATTTACATCGCTCCTATTTCAGATAGCGTATTGGGCTAAGCGGCATCTGAATTCGCATGAAATGGCGAGTAAAATGCACTATTAAACTTCTCGGCTAGGGCGAACAGAGACCCGATTATATCATTTTACATTATGGTTAATAAAAGAATTCAGCGAAATTCTATCACATTTGTTCAATTTACATCGCTCCTATTTCAGATAGCGTATTGGGCTAAGCGGCATCTCAAAGCGCATGAAATGGCGAATAAAATGCACTATTAAACTTCTAGGCTAGGGCGAACAGAGACCCGATTAGATCATTTTACATTATGGTTAATAAAAGAATTCAGCGAAATTCTGTCACATTTGTTAAATTTACGTCGCTCCTATTTCAGATAGCGTATTGGGCTAGGCGGCAGCTTAAAGCACGTGGAATGGCGAGTGAAATGCACTATTAAACTTCGATGATAGGGCAATCAGAGACCCGATTAGATCATTTTATATTTGGGTTAATATATGAATTCAGGGAAATTCTATCACATTTGTTCAATTTACGTCGCTCCTATTTCATTTAGCGTATTGGGCTAAGCGGCATCTCAAAGCGCATGAAATGGCGAATAAAATGCACTATTAAACTTCTAGGGTAAGGCAAACAGAGACCCGATTAGATCATTTTATATTACGGTTAATAAAAGAATTCAGCGAAATTCTATCACATTTGTGCAATTTACATCGCTCCTATTTCAGATAGCGTATTGGGCTAAGCGGCATCTCAAATCGCATGAAATGGCGAGTAAAATGCACTATTAAACTTCTCGGCTAGGGCGAACAGACACCCGATTATATCATTTTACATTATGGTTAATAAAAGAATTCAGCGAAATTCTATCACATTTGTTCAATTTACATCGCTCCTATTTCAGATAGCGTATTGGGCTAAGCGGCATCTCAAAGCGCATGAAATGGCGAGTAAAATGCACTATTAAACTTCTAGGGTAGGGCAAACAGAGACCCGATTAGATAATTTCATATTATAGTTAATTTAAGAATTCAGCGAAATTCTATCACATTTGTTCAATTTACGTCGCTCCTATTTCAGATTGCGTATTGGGCTAAGCGGCATCTCAAAGCGCATGAAATGGTGAGTGAAATGCACTATCAAACTTCTAGGATAATTCAAACAGAGACCCGATTAGATCATTTTACATTATGGTTAATAAAAGAATTCAGCGAAATTGTATCACATTTATTCAATTTACATCGCTCCTATTTCAGATAGCTTATAGGGCTAAGCGGCATCTCAAAGCGCATGAAATGACGAGAGAAATGGACCATTAAACTTCTAGGGTAGGGCGAACAGAGACCCGATTAGATCATTTTACCTTAAGGTTAATATAAGAATTCAGCAAAATTCTATCACATTTGTTCAATTTACGTCGCTGATATTTCAGATAGCGTATTGGGCTAAGCGGCATCTCAACGCGCATGAAATGGCGAATAAAATGCACTATCAGACTTCTAGGCTAGGGCGAACAGAGACCCGATTAGATCATTTTACAGTATGGTTAATAAAAGTATTCAGCAAAATTCTGTCACATTTGTTCAATTTACATCGCTCCTATTTCAGATAGCGTATTGGGCTAAGCGGCATCTCAAAGCGCATGAAATGGCGAGTAAAATGCACTATTAAACTTCTAGGGTAGGGCAAACAGAAACCCGATTAGATAATTTCATATTATAGTTAATTTAAGAATTCAGCGAAATTCTATCACATTTGTTCAATTTACGTCGCTCCTATTTCAGATTGCGTATTGGGCTAAGCGGCATCTCAAAGCGCATGAAATGGTGAGTGAAATGCACTATCAAACTTCTAGGATAATTCAAACAGAGACCCGACTAGATCATTTTATATTATGGTTAATATAAGAATTCAGCGTAATTCTATCACATTTGTTCAATTTACGTCGCTCCTATTTCAGATAGCGTATTGGGCTAAGCGGAACCTCAAAGCGCATGAAATGACGAGTAAAATGCACTATTAAACTTCTATGATAGGGCAATCAGAGACCCGATTAGATCATTTTATATTTTCTTTAATATAAGATTTCAGGGAAATTCTATCACATTTGTTCAATTTACGTCGCTCCTGTTTCAGATAGCGTATTCGGGTAAGCGGCATCTCAGAGCGCATGGAATGCACTATTAAACTTCTAGGCTACAGCGAACAGAGACCCGATCAGATCATTTTACATTATGGTTAATAAAAGAATTCAGCGAAATTCTATCACATTTGTCCAACTTACGTCGCTGCTATTTCATTTAGCGTATTGGGCTAAGCGGCATCTCAAAGCGCATGAAATGGCGAATAAAATGCACTATTAAACTTCTAGGGTAAGGCAAACAGAGACCCGATTAGATCATTTTATATTACGGTTAATAAAAGAATTCAGCGAAATTCTATCACATTTGTGCAATTTACATCGCTCCTATTTCAGATAGCGTATTGGGCTAAGCGGCATCTGAATTCGCATGAAATGGCGAGTAAAATGCACTATTAAACTTCTCGGCTAGGGCGAACAGAGACCCGATTATATCATTTTACATTATGGTTAATAAAAGAATTCAGCGAAATTCTATCACATTTGTTCAATTTACATCGCTCCTATTTCAGATAGCGTATTGGGCTAAGCGGCATCTCAAAGCGCATGAAATGGCGAATAAAATGCACTATTAAACTTCTAGGCTAGGGCGAACAGAGACCCGATTAGATCATTTTACATTATGGTTAATAAAAGAATTCAGCGAAATTCTGTCACATTTGTTAAATTTACGTCGCTCCTATTTCAGATAGCGTATTGGGCTAGGCGGCAGCTTAAAGCACGTGGAATGGCGAGTGAAATGCACTATTAAACTTCGATGATAGGGCAATCAGAGACCCGATTAGATCATTTTATATTTGGGTTAATATATGAATTCAGGGAAATTCTATCACATTTGTTCAATTTACGTCGCTCCTATTTCATTTAGCGTATTGGGCTAAGCGGCATCTCAAAGCGCATGAAATGGCGAATAAAATGCACTATTAAACTTCTAGGGTAAGGCAAACAGAGACCCGATTAGATCATTTTATATTACGGTTAATAAAAGAATTCAGCGAAATTCTATCACATTTGTGCAATTTACATCGCTCCTATTTCAGATAGCGTATTGGGCTAAGCGGCATCTCAAATCGCATGAAATGGCGAGTAAAATGCACTATTAAACTTCTCGGCTAGGGCGAACAGACACCCGATTATATCATTTTACATTATGGTTAATAAAAGAATTCAGCGAAATTCTATCACATTTGTTCAATTTACATCGCTCCTATTTCAGATAGCGTATTGGGCTAAGCGGCATCTCAAAGCGCATGAAATGGCGAGTAAAATGCACTATTAAACTTCTAGGGTAGGGCAAACAGAGACCCGATTAGATAATTTCATATTATAGTTAATTTAAGAATTCAGCGAAATTCTATCACATTTGTTCAATTTACGTCGCTCCTATTTCAGATTGCGTATTGGGCTAAGCGGCATCTCAAAGCGCATGAAATGGTGAGTGAAATGCACTATCAAACTTCTAGGATAATTCAAACAGAGACCCGATTAGATCATTTTACATTATGGTTAATAAAAGAATTCAGCGAAATTGTATCACATTTATTCAATTTACATCGCTCCTATTTCAGATAGCTTATAGGGCTAAGCGGCATCTCAAAGCGCATGAAATGACGAGAGAAATGGACCATTAAACTTCTAGGGTAGGGCGAACAGAGACCCGATTAGATCATTTTACCTTAAGGTTAATATAAGAATTCAGCAAAATTCTATCACATTTGTTCAATTTACGTCGCTGATATTTCAGATAGCGTATTGGGCTAAGCGGCATCTCAACGCGCATGAAATGGCGAATAAAATGCACTATCAGACTTCTAGGCTAGGGCGAACAGAGACCCGATTAGATCATTTTACAGTATGGTTAATAAAAGTATTCAGCAAAATTCTGTCACATTTGTTCAATTTACATCGCTCCTATTTCAGATAGCGTATTGGGCTAAGCGGCATCTCAAAGCGCATGAAATGGCGAGTAAAATGCACTATTAAACTTCTAGGGTAGGGCAAACAGAAACCCGATTAGATAATTTCATATTATAGTTAATTTAAGAATTCAGCGAAATTCTATCACATTTGTTCAATTTACGTCGCTCCTATTTCAGATTGCGTATTGGGCTAAGCGGCATCTCAAAGCGCATGAAATGGTGAGTGAAATGCACTATCAAACTTCTAGGATAATTCAAACAGAGACCCGATTAGATCATTTTATATTACGGTTAATATAAGAATTCAGCGTAATTCTATCACATTTGTTCAACTTACGTCGCTCCTATTTCAGATAGCGTACTGGGCTAGGCGGCATCTTAAAGCGCGTGGAATGGCGAGTAAAATGCACCACTAAACTTCTATGATAGGGTAATCAGAGACCCGATTAGATCGTTTTATATTTTGTTTAATATAAGATTTCAGGGAAATTCTATCACATTTGTTCAATTTACGTCGCTCCTGTTTCAGATAGCGTATTCGGGTAAGCGGCATCTCAGAGCGCATGAAATGGCGAATGGAATGCACTATTAAACTTCTAGGCTAGAGCGAACAGAGACCCGATCAGATCATTTTACATTATGGTTAATAAAAGAATTCAGCGAAATTCTATCACATTTGTTCAACTTACGTCGCTCCTATTTCATTTAGCGTATTGGGCTAAGCGGCATCTCAAAGCGCATGAAATGGCGAATAAAATGCACTATTAAACTTCTAGGGTAAGGCAAACAGAGACCCGATTAGATCATTTTATATTACGGTTAATAAAAGAATTCAGCGAAATTCTATCACATTTGTGCAATTTACATCGCTCCTATTTCAGATAGCGTATTGGGCTAAGCGGCATCTCAATTCGCATGAAATGGCGAGTAAAATGCACTATTAAACTTCTCGGCTAGGGCGAACAGACACCCGATTATATCATTTTACATTATGGTTAATAAAAGAATTCAGCGAAATTCTATCACATTTGTTCAATTTACATCGCTCCTATTTCAGATAGCGTATTGGGCTAAGCGGCATCTCAAAGCGCATGAAATGACGAGAGAAATGGACCATTAAACTTCTAGGGTAGGGCGAACAGAGACCCGATTAGATCATTTTACCTTAAGGTTAATATAAGAATTCAGCAAAATTCTATCACATTTGTTCAATTTACGTCGCTGATATTTCAGATAGCGTATTGGGCTAAGCGGCATCTCAACGCGCATGAAATGGCGAATAAAATGCACTATCAGACTTCTAGGCTAGGGCGAACAGAGACCCGATTAGATCATTTTACAGTATGGTTAATAAAAGTATTCAGCAAAATTCTGTCACATTTGTTCAATTTACATCGCTCCTATTTCAGATAGCGTATTGGGCTAAGCGGCATCTCAAAGCGCATGAAATGGCGAGTAAAATGCACTATTAAACTTCTAGGGTAGGGCAAACAGAAACCCGATTAGATAATTTCATATTATAGTTAATTTAAGAATTCAGCGAAATTCTATCACATTTGTTCAATTTACGTCGCTCCTATTTCAGATTGCGTATTGGGCTAAGCGGCATCTCAAAGCGCATGAAATGGTGAGTGAAATGCACTATCAAACTTCTAGGATAATTCAAACAGAGACCCGATTAGATCATTTTATATTACGGTTAATATAAGAATTCAGCGTAATTCTATCACATTTGTTCAACTTACGTCGCTCCTATTTCAGATAGCGTACTGGGCTAGGCGGCATCTTAAAGCGCGTGGAATGGCGAGTAAAATGCACCACTAAACTTCTATGATAGGGTAATCAGAGACCCGATTAGATCGTTTTATATTTCGTTTAATATAAGATTTCAGGGAAATTCTATCACATTTGTTCAATTTACGTCGCTCCTGTTTCAGATAGCGTATTCGGGTAAGCGGCATCTCAGAGCGCATGAAATGGCGAATGGAATGCACTATTAAACTTCTAGGCTAGAGCGAACAGAGACCCGATCAGATCATTTTACATTATGGTTAATAAAAGAATTCAGCGAAATTCTATCACATTTGTTCAACTTACGTCGCTCCTATTTCATTTAGCGTATTGGGCTAAGCGGCATCTCAAAGCGCATGAAATGGCGAATAAAATGCACTATTAAACTTCTAGGGTAAGGCAAACAGAGACCCGATTAGATCATTTTATATTACGGTTAATAAAAGAATTCAGCGAAATTCTATCACATTTGTGCAATTTACATCGCTCCTATTTCAGATAGCGTATTGGGCTAAGCGGCATCTCAATTCGCATGAAATGGCGAGTAAAATGCACTATTAAACTTCTCGGCTAGGGCGAACAGAGACCCGATTATATCATTTTACATTATGGTTAATAAAAGAATTCAGCGAAATTCTATCACATTTGTTCAATTTACGTCGCTCCTATTTCAGATTGCGTATTGGGCTAAGCGGCATCTCAAAGCGCATGAAATGGCGAGTGAAATGCACTATCAAACTTCTAGGATAATTCAAACAGAGACCCGATTAGATCATTTTATATTACGGTTAATATAAGAATTCAGCGTAATTCTATCACATTTGTTCAACTTACGTCGCTCCTATTTCAGATAGCGTACTGGGCTATGCGGCATCTTAAAGCGCGTGGAATGGCGAGTAAAATGCACTACTAAACTTCTATGATAGGGCAATCAGAGACCCGATTAGATCATTTTCTATTTTGGTTAATATAAGTATTCAGCGAAATTCTATCACATTTGTTCAATTTACGTCGCTCCTATTTCAGATAGCGTATTGGGCTAAGCGGCATCTTAAAGCGCATGAAATGGCGAGTGAAATGCACTATTAAACTTCTAGGGTAAGGCAAACAGAGGCCCGATTACATCATTTTATATAACGGTTAATATAAGAATGCAGCGTGGTTCTATCACATTTGTTCAACTTACGTCGCTCATATTTCAGATAGCGTACTGGGCTCGGCGGCATCTTAAAGCGCATGAAATGGCGAGTAAAATGCACTGTTAAACATCTATGATAGGGCAAACAGAGGCCCGATTACATCATTTTACATTAAGGTTAATATAAGAATTCAGGGAAATTCTATCACATTTGTTCAATTTACGTCGCTCCTATTCCAGATAACGTATTGGGCTAAGCGGCATCTCATAGCGCATGAAATGGCGAGTAAAATGCACTATTAAACTTCTAGGGTAGGGCAACCAGAGACCCGATTAGATCATTTTATATTATTGTTAATTTAAGAATTCAGCGAAATTCTATCACATTTGTTCAATTTACGTCGCTCCTATTTCAGATAGCGTATTGGGCTAAGCGGCATCTCAAAGCGCATGAAATGGCGAGTAAAATGCACTATCAAACTTCTAGGATAAGGCAAACAGAGACCCGATTAGATCATTTTATATTACGGTTAATATAAGAATTCAGCGTAATTCTATCACATTTGTTCAACTTACGTCGCTCCTATTTCAGGTAGCGTATTGGGCTAGGCGGCATCTCAAAGCGCATGAAATGACGAGTGAAATGCACTATTAAACTTCTAGGGTAGGGCAATCAGTGACCCGATTAGATCATTTTATATTATAGTTAATTTAAGAATTCAGCGAAATTCTATCTCATTTGTTCAATTTACGTCGCTCCTATTTCAGATAGCGTATTGGGCTAAGCGGCATCTCAAAGCGCATGAAATGGCGAGTAAAATGCAATACTAAACTTCTAGGATAAGGCAAACAGAGACCCGATTAGATCATTTTATATTACGGTTAATATAAGAATGCAGCGTAATTCTATCACATTTGTTCAACTTACGTCGCTCCTAATTTAGATAGCGTACTGGGCTAGGCGGCATCTTAAAGCGCGTGGAATGGCGAGTAAACTGCACTGCTAAACTTCTATGATAGGGCAATCAGAGACCCGATTAGATCATTTTATATTTTGTTTAATATAAGATTTCAGGGAAATTCTATCACATTTGTTCAATTTACGTAGCTCCTATTTCAGATAGCGTATTGAGCTAAGCGGCATCTCAAAGCGCATGAAATGGCGAGTAAAATGCACTATTAGATTTCTATGGTAGGGCGTACAGAGACCCGATTAGATCATTTTATATTGTGGTTAATTTAAGCATTCAGCAAAATTCTATCACATTTGTTCAATTTACGTCGCTCCTATTTCAGATAGCGTATTGGGCTAAGTGGCATCTCAAAGCGCATGAAATGGCGAGAAAATGCACTATCAAACTTCTAGGATAAGGCAAACAGAGACCTGATTAGATCATTTTACATTACAGTTAATATAAGAATTCGGCGTAATTCTATCACATTTGTTCAATTTACGTCGCTGCTATTCCAGATAGCATATTGTGCTTAGCGGCATCTCAAAGCGCATGAAATGACGAGTGAAATGCACTATTAAACTTCTACGATAAGGCAAACAGAGACCCGATTAGATCATTTTATATTTTGGTTAATATAAGAATTCAGCGAAATTCTATCACATTTGTTCAATTTACGTCGCTCATATTTCAGATAGCGAACTGGGCTATGCGGCATCTTAAAGCACGTGGAATGGCGAGTTAAATGCACTATTAAACTTCGATGATAGGGCAATCAGAGACCCGATTAGATCATTTTATATTTGGGTTAATATATGAATTCAGCGAAATTCTATCACATTTGTTCAATTTACGTCTCTCCTATTTCAGATAGCGTATTGGGCTACCCGGCATCTCAAAGCGCATGAAATGGCGAGTAAAATGCACTATTAAACTTCTAGGGTAAGGCAAACAGAGACCCGATTAGATCATTTTATATTATGGTTAATATAAGAATTCAGCGTAATTCTATCACATTTGTTCAATTTACGACGCTCCTATTTCAGATTGCGTATTGGGCTAAGCGGAATCTCAAAGCGCATGAAATGACGAGAAAATGCACTATTAAACTTCTATGATAGGGCAATCAGAGACCCGATTAGATCATTTTATATTTTCTTTAATATAAGATTTCAGGGAAATTCTATCACATTTGTTCAATTTACGTCGCTCCTGTTTCAGATAGCGTATTCGGGTAAGCGGCATCTCAGAGCGCATGAAATGGCGAATGGAATGCACTATTAAACTTCTAGGGTAGAGCGAACAGAGACCCGATCAGATCATTTTACATTATGGTTAATAAAAGAATTCAGCGAAATTCTATCACATTTGTTCAACTTACGTCGCTCCTATTTCATTTAGCGTATTGGGCTAAGCGGCATCTCAAAGCGCATGAAATGGCGAATAAAATGCACTATTAAACTTCTAGGGTAAGGCAAACAGAGACCCGATTAGATCATTTTATATTACGGTTAATAAAAGAATTCAGCGAAATTCTATCACATTTGTTCAATTTACATCGCTCCTATTTCAGATAGCGTATTGGGCTAAGCGGCATCTCAAATCGCATGAAATGGCGAGTAAAATGCACTATTAAACTTCTCGGCTAGGGCGAACAGAGACCCGATTATATCATTTTACATTATGGTTAATAAAAGAATTCAGCGAAATTCTATCACATTTGTTCAATTTACATCGCTCCTATTTCAGATAGCGTATTGGGCTAAGCGGCATCTCAAAGCGCATGAAATGGCGAGTAAAATGCACTATTAAACTTCTAGGGTAGGGCAAACAGAGACCCGATTAGATAATTTCATATTATAGTTAATTTAAGAATTCAGCGAAATTCTATCACATTTGTTCAATTTACGTCGCTCCTATTTCAGATTGCGTATTGGGCTAAGCGGCATCTCAAAGCGCATGAAATGGTGAGTGAAATGCACTATCAAACTTCTAGGATAATTCAAACAGAGACCCGATTAGATCATTTTATATTACGGTTAATATAAGAATTCAGCGTAATTCTATCACATTTGTTCAACTTACGTCGCTCCTATTTCAGATAGCTTATAGGGCTAGGCGGCATCTTAAAGCGCGTGGAATGGCGAGTAAAATGCACCACTAAACTTCTATGATAGGGCAATCAGAGACCCGATTAGATCATTTTATATTTTGTTTAATATAAGATTTCAGGGAAATTCTATCACATTTGTTCAATTTACGTCGCTCCTGTTTCAGATAGCGTATTCGGGTAAGCGGCATCTCAGAGCGCATGAAATGGCGAATGGAATGCACTATTAAACTTCTAGGGTAGAGCGAACAGAGACCCGATCAGATCATTTTACATTATGGTTAATAAAAGAATTCAGCGAAATTCTATCACATTTGTTCAATTTACGTCGCTCCTATTTCAGATTGCGTATTGGGCTAAGCGGCATCTCAAAGCGCATGAAATGGCGAGTGAAATGCACTATCAAACTTCTAGGATAATTCAAACAGAGACCCGATTAGATCATTTATATTACGGTTAATATAAGAATTCAGCGTAATTCTATCACATTTGTTCAACTTACGTCGCTCCTATTTCAGATAGCGTACTGGGCTATGCGGCATCTTAAAGCGCGTGGAATGGCGAGTAAAATGCACTACTAAACTTCTATGATAGGGTAATCAGAGACCCGATTAGATCATTTTCTATTTTGGTTAATATAAGTATTCAGCGAAATTCTATCACATTTGTTCAATTTACGTCGCTCCTATTTCAGATAGCGTATTGGGCTAAGCGGCATCTTAAAGCGCATGAAATGGCGAGTGAAATGCACTATTAAACTTCTAGGGTAAGGCAAACAGAGGCCCGATTACATCATTTTATATAACGGTTAATATAAGAATGCAGCGTGGTTCTATCACATTTGTTCAACTTACGTCGCTCATATTTCAGATAGCGTACTGGGCTCGGCGGCATCTTAAAGCGCATGAAATGGCGAGTAAAATGCACTGTTAAACATCTATGATAGGGCAAACAGAGGCCCGATTACATCATTTTACATTAAGGTTAATATAAGAATTCAGGGAAATTCTATCACATTTGTTCAATTTACGTCGCTCCTATTCCAGATAACGTATTGGGCTAAGCGGCATCTCATAGCGCATGAAATGGCGAGTAAAATGCACTATTAAACTTCTAGGGTAGGGCAAGCAGAGACCCGATTAGATCATTTTATATTATTGTTAATTTAAGAATTCAGCGAAATTCTATCACATTTGTTCAATTTACGTCGCTCCTATTTCAGATAGCGTATTGGGCTAAGCGGCATCTCAAAGCGCATGAAATGGCGAGTAAAATTCACTATCAAACTTCTAGGATAAGGCAAACAGAGACCCGATTAGATCATTTTATATTACGGTTAATATAAGAATTCAGCGTAATTCTATCACATTTGTTCAACTTACGTCGCTCCTATTTCAGGTAGCGTATTGGGCTAGGCGGCATCTCAAAGCGCATGAAATGACGAGTGAAATGCACTATTAAACTTCTAGGGTAGGGCAATCAGTGACCCGATTAGATCATTTTATATTATAGTTAATTTAAGAATTCAGCGAAATTCTATCACATTTGTTCAATTTACGTCGCTCCTATTTCAGATAGCGTATTGGGCTAAGCGGCATCTCAAAGCGCATGAAATGGCGAGTAAAATGCAATACTAAACTTCTAGGATAAGGCAAACAGAGACCCGATTAGATCATTTTATATTACGGTTAATATAAGAATTCAGCGTAATTCTATCACATTTGTTCAACTTACGTCGCTCCTAATTTAGATAGCGTACTGGGCTAGGCGGCATCTTAAAGCGCGTGGAATGGCGAGTAAACTGCACTGCTAAACTTCTATGATAGGGCAATCAGAGACCCGATTAGATCATTTTATATTTTGTTTAATATAAGATTTCAGGGAAATTCTATCACATTTGTTCAATTTACGTAGCTCCTATTTCAGATAGCGTATTGAGCTAAGCGGCATCTCAAAGCGCATGAAATGGCGAGTAAAATGCACTATTAGATTTCTATGGTAGGGCGTACAGAGACCCGATTAGATCATTTTATATTGTGGTTAATTTAAGCATTCAGCAAAATTCTATCACATTTGTTCAATTTACGTCGCTCCTATTTCAGATAGCGTATTGGGCTAAGTGGCATCTCAAAGCGCATGAAATGGCGAGAAAATGCACTATCAAACTTCTAGGATAAGGCAAACAGAGACCTGATTAGATCATTTTACATTACAGTTAATATAAGAATTCGGCGTAATTCTATCACATTTGTTCAATTTACGTCGCTGCTATTCCAGATAGCATATTGTGCTTAGCGGCATCTCAAAGCGCATGAAATGACGAGTGAAATGCACTATTAAACTTCTAGGGTAAGGCAAACAGAGACCCGATTAGATCATTTTATATTATGGTTAATATAAGAATTCAGCGTAATTCTATCACATTTGTTCAACTAACGTCGCTCCTATTTCAGATAGCGTACTGGGCTAGGCGGCATCTCAAAGCGCATGAAATGGCGAGTAAAATACACTATTAAACTTCTAGGGTAGGGCAAACAGAGACCCGATTAGATCATTTTACATTAAGGTTATCATAAGAATTCAGCAAAATTCTATCACATTTGTTCAATTTACGTTGTTCCTATTTCAGATAGCATACTGGGCTAGGCGGCATCTTAAAGCGCGTGGAATGGCTAGTAAAATGCACTTCTAAGCTTCTATGATAGGGCAATCAGAGAACCGATTAGATCATTTTATATTTTGTTCAATATAAGATTTCAGGGAAATTCTATCACATTTGTTCAATTTACGTCGCTCCTATTTCAGACAGCGTATTGGGCTACGCGACATCTCAGAGCGCATGAAATGGCGAATACAATGCACTATTAAACTTCTAAGCTAGGGAGAACAGAGACCCTATTAGATCATTTTACATTATGGTTAATAAAAGATTTCAGCGAAATTCTATCACATTTGTTCAATTTACGTCGCTCCTATTTCAGATAGCGTATTGGGCTAAGCGGCATCTGAAAGCGCATGAAATGGCGAATGAAATGCACTATTAAACTTCTAGGCCAGGGCGAACAGAGACCCGATTAGATCATTTTACATTATCGTTAATAAAAGAATTCAGCGAAATTCTATCACATTTGTTCAATTTACATCGCTCCTATTTCAGATAGCGTATTGTGCTAAGCGGCATCTCAAAGCGCATGAAATGACGAATAAAATGCACTATTAAACTTCTAGGGTAGGGCACACAGAGACCCGATTAGATAATTTCATATTATAGTTAATTTAAGAATTCAGCGAAATTCTATCACATTTGTTCAATTTACGTCGCTCCTATTTCAGATTGCGTATTGGGCTAAGCGGCATCTCAAAGCGCATGAAATGGCGAGTGAAATGCACTATCAAACTTCTAGGATAATTCAAACAGAGACCCGATTAGATCATTTTATATTACGGTTAATATAAGAATTCAGCGTAATTCTATCACATTTGTTCTACTTACGTCGCTCCTATTTCAGTTAGCGTACTGGGCTAGGCGGCATCTTAAAGCGCGTGGAATGGCGAGTAAAATGCACTACTAAACTTCTATGATAGGGCAATCAGAGACCCGATTAGATCATTTTATATTTTGGTTAATATAAGTATTCAGCGAAATTCTATCACATTTGTTCAATTTACGTCGCTCCTATTTCAGATAGCGTATTGAGCTAAGCGGCATCTCAAAGCGCATGAAATGGCGAGTGAAATGCACTATCAAACTTCTAGGATAATTCAAACAGAGACCCGATTAGATCATTTTATATTACGGTTAATATAAGAATTCAGCGAAATTCTATCACATTTGTTCAATTTACGTCTCTCCTATTTCAGATAGCGTATCGGGCTACGCGGACTCTCAAAGCGCATGAAATGACGAGTAAAATGCACTATTAAACTTTTATGATAGGGCAATCAGAGATCCGATTAGATCATTTTATAATTTGGTTAATATAAGAATTAAGCGTAATTCTATCACATTTGTTCAATTTACGTCGCTCCTATTTCAGATAGCTTATTGGGCTAAGCGGCATCTCAATGCGCATGAAATGGCGAGTGAAATGCACCATTAGACTTCTATGGTAGGGCGAACAGAGACCCGATTAGATCATTTTCATTAAGGTTAATATAAGAATTCAGGGAAATTCTATCACATTTGTTCAATTTACGTCGCTCCTATTTCAGATAGCGTATTGGGCTATGCGGCATCTCAAAGCGCATGAAATGGGGAGTAAAATGCGCTATTAAATTTCTAGGGTAGGGCAAGCAGAGACCCGCTTAGATCATTTTATATTATGGTTATTTTAAGAATTCAGCGAAATTCTATCACATTTGTTCAATTTACGTCGCTCCTATTTAAGATAGCGTACTGCGCTAGGCGGCATCTTAAAGCGCGTGGAAAGGCGAGTAAAATGCACTATTAAACTTCTATGATAGGGCAATCAGGGACCCGATCAGATCATTTTATATTTTGGTTAAAATAAGAATTCAAGGAAATTCTATCACATTTGCTCAATTTACGTCGCTCCTATTTCAGATAGCGTATTGGGCTAAGCGGCATCTCAAAGCGCATGAAATGGCGAGTGAAATGCACTATTAGACTTCTATGGTAGGGCGAACAGAGACCCGATTGGATCATTTTACATTAAGGTTTATATAAGAATTCACGGAAATTCTATCACATTTGTTCAATTTACGTCGCTCCTATTTCAGATAGCCTACTGGGCTAGCCGGCCTCTTAGAGCGCGTGGAATGGCGAGTAAAATGCACTATTAAACTTCTAGGATAAGGCAAACAGAGACCCGATTAGATCATTTTATAATTTGGTTAATATAAGAATTCAGCGAAATTCTATCACATTTGTTCAATTTACGTCGCTCCTATTTCAGATAGCGTATTGGGCTAAGCGGACTCTCAAAGCGCATGAAATGACGAGTAAAATGCACTATTAAACTTCTATGATAGGGCAATCAGAGATCCGATTAGATCATTTTATATTTTCTTTAATATAAGATTTCAGGGAAATTCTATCACATTTGTTCAATTTACGTCGCTCCTGTTTCAGATAGCGTATTCGGGTAAGCGGCATCTCAGAGCGCATGAAATGGCGAATGGAATGCACTATTAAACTTCTAGGCTAGAGCGAACAGAGACCCGATCAGATCATTTTACATTATGGTTAATAAAAGAATTCAGCGAAATTCTATCACATTTGTTCAACTTACGTCGCTCCTATTTCATTTAGCGTATTGGGCTAAGCGGCATCTCAAAGCGCATGAAATGGCGAATAAAATGCACTATTAAACTTCTAGGGTAAGGCAAACAGAGACCCGATTAGATCATTTTATATTACGGTTAATAAAAGAATTCAGCGAAATTCTATCACATTTGTGCAATTTACATCGCTCCTATTTCAGGTAGCGTATTGGGCTAAGCGGCATCTCAAAGCGCATGAAATGGCGAGTAAAATGCACTATTAAACTTCTAGGGTAGGGCAAACAGAGACCCGATTAGATAATTTCATATTATAGTTAATTTAAGAATTCAGCGAAATTCTATCACATTTGTTCAATTTACGTCGCTCCTATTTCAGAATGCGTATTGGGCTAAGCGGCATCTCAAAGCGCATGAAATGGTGAGTGAAATGCACTATCAAACTTCTAGGATAATTCAAACAGAGACCCGATTAGATCATTTTACATTAAGGTTAATATAAGAATTCAGCAAAATTCTATCACATTTGTTCAATTTACGTCGCTGATATTTCAGATAGCGTATTGGGCTAAGCGGCATCTCAAAGCGCATGAAATGGCGAATAAAATGCACTATTAAACTTCTAGGCTAGGGCGAACAGAGACCCGATTAGATCATTTTACAGTATGGTTAATAAAAGTATTCAGCGAAATTCTGTCACATTTGTTAAATTTACGTCGCTCCTATTTCAGATAGCGTATTGGGCTAGGCGGCAGCTTAAAGCACGTGGAATGGCGAGTGAAATGCACTATTAAACTTCGATGATAGGGCAATCAGAGACCCGATTGGATCATTTTATATTTGGGTTAATATATGAATTCAGCGAAATTCTATCACATTTGTTCAATTTACGTCTCTCCTATTTCAGATAGCGTATTGGGCTACGCGGCATCTCAAAGCGCATGAAATGGCGAGTAAAATGCACTATTAAACTTCTAGGGTAAGGCAAACAGAGACCCGATTAGATCATTTTATATTATGGTTAATATAAGAATTCAGCGAAATTCTATCACATTTGTCCAACTTACGTCGCTCCTATTTCATTTAGCGTATTGGGCTAAGCGGCATCTCAAAGCGCATGAAATGGCGAATAAAATGCACTATTAAACTTCTAGGGTAAGGCAAACAGAGACCCGATTAGATCATTTTATATTACGATTAATAAAAGAATTCAGCGATATTCTATCACATTTGTGCAATTTACATCGCTCCTATTTCAGATAGCGTATTGGGCTAAGCGGCATCTCAATTCGCATGAAATGGCGAGTAAAATGCACTATTAAACTTCTCGGCTAGGGCGAACAGAGACCCGATTATATCATTTTACATTATGGTTAATAAAAGAATTCAGCGAAATTCTATCACATTTGTTCAATTTACATCGCTCCTATTTCAGATAGCGTATTGGGCTAAGCGGCATCTCAGAGCGCATGAAATGGCGAATGGAATGCACTATTAAACTTCTAGGCTAGAGCGAACAGAGACCCGATCAGATCATTTTACATTATGGTTAATAAAAGAATTCAGCGAAATTCTATCACATTTGTTCAACTTACGTCGCTCCTATTTCATTTAGCGTATTGGGCTAAGCGGCATCTCAAAGCGCATGACATGGCGAATAAAATGCACTATTAAACTTCTAGGGTAAGGCAAACAGAGACCCGATTAGATCATTTTATATTACGGTTAATAAAAGAATTCAGCGAAATTCTATCACATTTGTTCAATTTACATCGCTCCTATTTCAGGTAGCGTATTGGGCTAAGCGGCAACTCAAATCGCATGAAATGGCGAGTAAAATGCACTATTAAACTTCTAGGGTAGGGCAAACAGAGACCCGATTAGATAATTTCATATTATAGTTAATTTAAGAATTCAGCGAAATTCTATCACATTTGTTCAATCTACATCGCTCCTATTTCAGAATGCGTATTGGGCTAAGCGGCATCTCAAAGCGCATGAAATGGCGAGTAAAATGCACTATTAAACTTCTAGGGTAGGGCAAACAGAGACCCGATTAGATAATTTCATATTATAGTTAATTTAAGAATTCAGCGAAATTCTATCACATTTGTTCAATTTACGTCGCTCCTATTTCAGATTGCGTATTGGGCTAAGCGGCATCTCAAAGCGCATGAAATGGTGAGTGAAATGCACTATCAAACTTCTAGGATAATTCAAACTGAGACCCGATTAGATCATTTTACATTATGGTTAATAAAAGAATTCAGTGAAATTGTATCACATTTATTCAATTTACATCGCTCCTATTTCAGATAGCTTATAGGGCTAAGCGGCATCTCAAAGCGCATGAAATGACGAGAGAAATGGACCATTAAACTTCTAGGGTAGGGCGAACAGAGACCCGATTAGATCATTTTACATTAAGGTTAATATAAGAATTCAGCAAAATTCTATCACATTTGTTCAATTTACGTCGCTGATATTTCAGATAGCGTATTGGGCTAAGCGGCATCTCAAAGCGCATGAAATGGCGAATAAAATGCCCTATTAAACTTCTAGGCTAGGGCGAACAGAGACCCGATTAGATCATTTTACAGTATGGTTAATAAAAGTATTCAGCGAAATTCTGTCACATTTGTTAAATTTACGTCGCTCCTATTTCAGATAGCGTATTGGGCTAGGCGGCAGCTTAAAGCACGTGGAATGGCGAGTGAAATGCACTATTAAACTTCGATGATAGGGCAATCAGAGACCCGATTAGATCATTTTATATTTGGGTTAATATATGAATTCAGCGAAATTCTATCACATTTGTTCAATTTACGTCTCTCCTATTTCAGATAGCGTATTGGGCTACGCGGCATCTCAAAGCGCATGAAATGGCGAGTAAAATGCACTATTAAACTTCTAGGGTAAGGCAAACAGAGACCCGACTAGATCATTTTATATTATGGTTAATATAAGAATTCAGCGTAATTCTATCACATTTGTTCAATTTACATCGCTCCTATTTCAGATAGCGTATTGGGCTAAGCGGCATCTCAAAGCGCATGAAATGGCGAATAAAATGCATTATTAAACTTCTAGGCTAGGGCGAACAGAGACCCGATTAGATCATTTTACATTATGGTTAATAAAAGAATTCAGGGAAATTCTGTCACATTTGTTAAATTTACGTCGCTCCTATTTCAGATAGCGTATTGGGCTAGGCGGCAGCTTAAAGCACGTGGAATGGCGAGTGAAATGCACTATTAAACTTCGATGATAGGGCAATCAGAGACCCGATTAGATCATTTTATATTTGGGTTAATATATGAATTCAGGGAAATTCTATCACATTTGTTCAATTTACGTCGCTCCTATTTCAGATAGCCTACTAGGCTAGCCGGCCTCTTAGAGCGCGTGGAATGGCGAGTAAAATGCACTATTAAACTTCTAGGATAAGGCAAACAGAGACCCGAATAGATCATTTTATAATTTGGTTAATATAAGAATTCAGCGAAATTCTATCACATTTGTTCAATTTACGTCGCTCCTATTTCAGATAGCGTATTGGGCTAAGCGGAATCTCAAAGCGCATGAAATGACGAGTAAAATGCACTATTAAACTTCTATGATAGGGCAATCAGAGACCCGATTAGATCATTTTATATTTTCTTTAATATAAGATTTCAGGGAAATTCTATCACATTTGTTCAATTTACGTCGCTCCTGTTTCAGATAGCGTATTCGGGTAAGCGGCATCTCAGAGCGCATGAAATGGCGAATGGAATGCACTATTAAACTTCTAAGCTAGAGCGAACAGAGACCCGATCAGATCATTTTACATTATGGTTAATAAAAGAATTCAGCGAAATTCTATCACATTTGTTCAACTTACGTCGCTCCTATTTCATTTAGCGTATTGGGCTAAGCGGCATCTCAAAGCGCATGAAATGGCGTATAAAATGCACTATTAAACTTCTAGGGTAAGGCAAACAGAGACCCGATTAGATCATTTTATATTACGGTTAATAAAAGAATTCAGCGAAATTCTATCACATTTGTTCAATTTACATCATTCCTATTTCTGATAGCGTATTGGGCTAAGCGGCATCTCAAATCGCATGAAATGGCGAGTAAAATGCACTATTAAACTTCTCGGCTAGGCCGAACAGAGACCCGATTATATCATTTTACATTATGGTTAATAAAAGAATTCAGCGAAATTCTATCACATTTGTTCAATCTACATCGCTCCTATTTCAGATAGCGTATTGGGCTAAGCGGCATCTCAAAGCGCATGAAATGGGGAGTAAAATGCACTATTAAACTTCTAGGGTAGGGCAAACAGAGACCCGATTAGATAATTTCATATTATAGTTAATTTAAGATTTCAGCGAAATTCTATCACATTTGTTCAATTTACGTCGCTCCTATTTCAGATTGCGTATTGGGCTAAGCGGCATCTCAAAGCGCATGAAATGGTGAGTGAAATGCACTATCAAACTTCTAGGATAATTCAAACTGAGACCCGATTAGATCATTTTACATTATGGTTAATAAAAGAATTCAGCGAAATTGTATCACATTTATTCAATTTACATCGCTCCTATTTCAGATAGCTTATAGGGCTAAGCGGCATCTCAAAGCGCATGAAATGACGAGAGAAATGGACCATTAAACTTCTAGGGTAGGGCGAACAGAGACCCGATTAGATCATTTTACATTAAGGTTAATATAAGAATTCAGCAAAATTCTATCACATTTGTTCAATTTACGTCGCTGATATTTCAGATAGCGTATTGGGCTAAGCGGCATCTCAAAGCGCATGAAATGGCGAATAAAATGCCCTATTAAACTTCTAGGCTAGGGCGAACAGAGACCCGATTAGATCATTTTACAGTATGGTTAATAAAAGTATTCAGCGAAATTCTGTCACATTTGTTAAATTTACGTCGCTCCTATTTCAGATAGCGTATTGGGCTAGGCGGCAGCTTAAAGCACGTGGAATGGCGAGTGAAATGCACTATTAAACTTCGATGATAGGGCAATCAGAGACCCGATTAGATCATTTTATATTTGGGTTAATATATGAATTCAGCGAAATTCTATCACATTTGTTCAATTTACGTCTCTGCTATTTCAGATAGCGTATTGGGCTACGCGGCATCTCAAAGCGCATGAAATGGCGAGTAAAATGCACTATTAAACTTCTAGGGTAAGGCAAACAGAGACCCGATTAGATCATTTTATATTATGGTTAATATAAGAATTCAGCGTAATTCTATCACATTTGTTCAACTTACGTCGCTCCTATTTCAGATAGCGTACTGGGCTAGGCGGCATCTTAAAGCGCGTGGAATGGCGAGTAAAATGCACCACTAAACTTCTATGATAGGGCAATCAGAGACCCGATTAGATCGTTTTATATTTTGTTTAATATAAGATTTCAGGGAAATTCTATCACATTTGTTCAATTTACGTCGCTCCTGTTTCAGATAGCGTATTCGGGTAAGCGGCATCTCAGAGCGCATGAAATGGCGAATGGAATGCACTATTAAACTTCTAGGCTAGAGCGAACAGAGACCCGATCAGATCATTTTACATTATGGTTAATAAAAGAATTCAGCGAAATTCTATCACATTTGTTCAACTTACGTCGCTCCTATTTCATTTAGCGTATTGGGCTAAGCGGCATCTCAAAGCGCATGAAATGGCGAATAAAATGCACTATTAAACTTCTAGGGTAAGGCAAACAGAGACCCGATTAGATCATTTTATATTACGGTTAATAAAAGAATTCAGCGAAATTCTATCACATTTGTGCAATTTACATCGCTCCTATTTCAGATAGCGTATTGGGCTAAGCGGCATCTCAATTCGCATGAAATGGCGAGTAAAATGCACTATTAAACTTCTCGGCTAGGGCGAACAGAGACCCGATTATATCATTTTACATTATGGTTAATAAAAGAATTCAGCGAAATTCTATCACATTTGTTCAATTTACGTCGCTCCTATTTCAGATTGCGTATTGGGCTAAGCGGCATCTCAAAGCGCATGAAATGGCGAGTGAAATGCACTATCAAACTTCTAGGATAATTCAAACAGAGACCCGATTAGATCATTTTATATTACGGTTAATATAAGAATTCAGCGTAATTCTATCACATTTGTTCAACTTACGTCGCTCCTATTTCAGATAGCGTACTGGGCTATGCGGCATCTTAAAGCGCGTGGAATGGCGAGTAAAATGCACTACTAAACTTCTATGATAGGGCAATCAGAGACCCGATTAGATCATTTTCTATTTTGGTTAATATAAGTATTCAGCGAAATTCTATCACATTTGTTCAATTTACGTCGCTCCTATTTCAGATAGCGTATTGGGCTAAGCGGCATCTTAAAGCGCATGAAATGGCGAGTGAAATGCACTATTAAACTTCTAGGGTAAGGCAAACAGAGGCCCGATTACATCATTTTATATAACGGTTAATATAAGAATGCAGCGTGGTTCTATCACATTTGTTCAACTTACGTCGCTCATATTTCAGATAGCGTACTGGGCTCGGCGGCATCTTAAAGCGCATGAAATGGCGAGTAAAATGCACTGTTAAACATCTATGATAGGGCAAACAGAGGCCCGATTACATCATTTTACATTAAGGTTAATATAAGAATTCAGGGAAATTCTATCACATTTGTTCAATTTACGTCGCTCCTATTCCAGATAACGTATTGGGCTAAGCGGCATCTCATAGCGCATGAAATGGCGAGTAAAATGCACTATTATACTTCTAGGGTAGGGCAAGCAGAGACCCGATTAGATCATTTTATATTATTGTTAATTTAAGAATTCAGCGAAATTCTATCACATTTGTTCAATTTACGTCGCTCCTATTTCAGATAGCGTATTGGGCTAAGCGGCATCTCAAAGCGCATGAAATGGCGAGTAAAATGCACTATCAAACTTCTAGGATAAGGCAAACAGAGACCCGATTAGATCATTTTATATTACGGTTAATATAAGAATTCAGCGTAATTCTATCACATTTGTTCAACTTACGTCATTCCTATTTCAGGTAGCGTATTGGGCTAGGCGGCATCTCAAAGCGCATGAAATGACGAGTGAAATGCACTATTAAACTTCTAGGGTAGGGCAATCAGTGACCCGATTAGATCATTTTATATTATAGTTAATTTAAGAATTCAGCGAAATTCTATCTCATTTGTTCAATTTACGTCGCTCCTATTTCAGATAGCGTATTGGGCTAAGCGGCATCTCAAAGCGCATGAAATGGCGAGTAAAATGCACTATTAAACTTCGATGATAGGGCAATCAGAGACCCGATTAGATCATTTTATATTTGGGTTAATATATGAATTCAGCGAAATTCTATCACATTTGTTCAATTTACGTCTCTCCTATTTCAGATAGCGTATTGGGCTACGCGGCATCTCAAAGCGCATGAAATGGCGAGTAAAATGCACTATTAAACTTCTAGGGTAAGGCAAACAGAGACCCGATTAGATCATTTTATATTATGGTTAATATAAGAATTCAGCGTAATTCTATCACATTTGTTCAATTTACGACGCTCCTATTTCAGATTGCGTATTGGGCTAAGCGGAATCTCAAAGCGCATGAAATGACGAGAAAATGCACTATTAAACTTCTATGATAGGGCAATCAGAGACCCGATTAGATCATTTTATATTTTCTTTAATATAAGATTTCAGGGAAATTCTATCACATTTGTTCAATTTACGTCGCTCCTGTTTCAGATAGCGTATTCGGGTAAGCGGCATCTCAGAGCGCATGAAATGGCGAATGGAATGCACTATTAAACTTCTAGGGTAGAGCGAACAGAGACCCGATCAGATCATTTTACATTATGGTTAATAAAAGAATTCAGCGAAATTCTATCACATTTGTTCAACTTACGTCGCTCCTATTTCATTTAGCGTATTGGGCTAAGCGGCATCTCAAAGCGCATGAAATGGCGAATAAAATGCACTATTAAACTTCTTGGGTAAGGCAAACAGAGACCCGATTAGATCATTTTATATTACGGTTAATAAAAGAATTCAGCGAAATTCTATCACATTTGTGCAATTTACATCGCTCCTATTTCAGATAGCGTAGTGGGCTAAGCGGCATCTCAAATCGCATGAAATGGCGAGTAAAATGCACTATTAAACTTCTCGGCTAGGGCGAACAGACACCCGATTATATCATTTTACATTATGGTTAATAAAAGAATTCAGCGAAATTCTATCACATTTGTTCAATTTACATCGCTCCTATTTCAGATAGCGTATTGGGCTAAGCGGCATCTCAAAGCGCATGAAATGGCGAGTAAAATGCACTATTAAACTTCTAGGGTAGGGCAAACAGAGACCCGATTAGATAATTTCATATTATAGTTAATTTAAGAATTCAGCGAAATTCTATCACATTTGTTCAATTTACGTCGCTCCTATTTCAGATTGCGTATTGGGCTAAGCGGCATCTCAAAGCGCATGAAATGGCGAGTGAAATGCACTATCAAACTTCTAGGATAATTCAAACAGAGACCCGATTAGATCATTTTATATTACGGTTAATATAAGAATTCAGCGTAATTCTATCACATTTGTTCAACTTACGTCGCTCCTATTTCAGATAGCGTATTGGGCTAAGCGGCATCTTAAAGCGCATGAAATGGCGAGTGAAATGCACTATTAAACTTCTAGGGTAAGGCAAACAGAGGCCCGATTACATCATTTTATATAACGGTTAATATAAGAATGCAGCGTGGTTCTATCACATTTGTTCAACTTACGTCGCTCATATTTCAGATAGCGTACTGGGCTCGGCGGCATCTTAAAGCGCATGAAATGGCGAGTAAAATGCACTGTTAAACATCTATGATAGGGCAAACAGAGGCCCGATTACATCATTTTACATTAAGGTTAATATAAGAATTCAGGGAAATTCTATCACATTTGTTCAATTTACGTCGCTCCTATTCCAGATAACGTATTGGGCTAAGCGGCATCTCATAGCGCATGAAATGGCGAGTAAAATGCACTATTAAACTTCTAGGGTAGGGCAAGCAGAGACCCGATTAGATCATTTTAT
Source organism: Macropis europaea (assembly GCA_916610135.2). Taxonomy (NCBI): domain Eukaryota; kingdom Metazoa; phylum Arthropoda; class Insecta; order Hymenoptera; family Melittidae; genus Macropis; species Macropis europaea. Next base: position 189,767 of record CAKAJE020001527.1, on the reverse strand, counting down.
ATTATTGTTAATTTAAGAATTCAGCGAAATTCTATCACATTTGTTCAATTTACGTCGCTCCTATTTCAGATAGCGTATTGGGCTAAGCGGCATCTCAAAGCGCATGAAATGGCGAGTAAAATGCACTATCAAACTTCTAGGATAAGGCAAACAGAGACCCGATTAGATCATTTTATATTACGGTTAATATAAGAATTCAGCGTAATTCTATCACATTTGTTCAACTTACGTCGCTCCTATTTCAGGTAGCGTATTGGGCTAGGCGGCATCTCAAAGCGCATGAAATGACGAGTGAAATGCACTATTAAACTTCTAGGGTAGGGCAATCAGTGACCCGATTAGATCATTTTATATTATAGTTAATTTAAGAATTCAGAGAAATTCTATCACATTTGTTCAATTTACGTCGCTCCTATTTCAGATAGCGTATTGGGCTAAGCGGCATCTCAAAGCGCATGAAATGGCGAGTAAAATGCAATACTAAACTTCTAGGATAAGGCAAACAGAGACCCGATTAGATCATTTTATATTACGGTTAATATAAGAATTCAGCGTAATTCTATCACATTTGTTCAACTTACGTCGCTCCTAATTTAGATAGCGTACTGGGCTAGGCGGCATCTTAAAGCGCGTGGAATGGCGAGTAAACTGCACTGCTAAACTTCTATGATAGGGCAATCAGAGACCCGATTAGATCATTTTATATTTTGTTTAATATAAGATTTCAGGGAAATTCTATCACATTTGTTCAATTTACGTAGCTCCTATTTCAGATAGCGTATTGAGCTAAGCGGCATCTCAAAGCGCATGAAATGGCGAGTAAAATGCACTATTAGATTTCTATGGTAGGGCGTACAGAGACCCGATTAGATCATTTTATATTGTGGTTAATTTAAGCATTCAGCAAAATTCTATCACATTTGTTCAATTTACGTCGCTCCTATTTCAGATAGCGTATTGGGCTAAGTGGCATCTCAAAGCGCATGAAATGGCGAGAAAATGCACTATCAAACTTCTAGGATAAGGCAAACAGAGACCTGATTAGATCATTTTACATTACAGTTAATATAAGAATTCGGCGTAATTCTATCACATTTGTTCAATTTACGTCGCTGCTATTCCAGATAGCATATTGTGCTTAGCGGCATCTCAAAGCGCATGAAATGACGAGTGAAATGCACTATTAAACTTCTACGATAAGGCAAACAGAGACCCGATTAGATCATTTTATATTTTGGTTAATATAAGAATTCAGCGAAATTCTATCACATTTGTTCAATTTACGTCGCTCATATTTCAGATAGCGAACTGGGCTATGCGGCATCTTAAAGCACGTGGAATGGCGAGTTAAATGCACTATTAAACTTCGATGATAGGGCAATCAGAGACCCGATTAGATCATTTTATATTTGGGTTAATATATGAATTCAGCGAAATTCTATAACATTTGTTCAATTTACGTCTCTCCTATTTCAGATAGCGTATTGGGCTACCCGGCATCTCAAAGCGCATGAAATGGCGAGTAAAATGCACTATTAAACTTCTAGGGTAAGGCAAACAGAAACCCGATTAGATCATTTTATATTATGGTTAATATAAGAATTCAGCGTAATTCTATCACATTTGTTCAATTTACGACGCTCCTATTTCAGATTGCGTATTGGGCTAAGCGGAATCTCAAAGCGCATGAAATGGCGAGAAAATGCACTATTAAACTTCTATGATAGGGCAATCAGAGACCCGATTAGATCATTTTATATTTTCTTTAATATAAGATTTCAGGGAAATTCTATCACATTTGTTCAATTTACGTCGCTCCTGTTTCAGATAGCGTATTCGGGTAAGCGGCATCTCAGAGCGCATGAAATGGCGAATGGAATGCACTATTAAACTTCTAGGGTAGAGCGAACAGAGACCCGATCAGATCATTTTACATTATGGTTAATAAAAGAATTCAGCGAAATTCTATCACATTTGTTCAACTTACGTCGCTCCTATTTCATTTAGCGTATTGGGCTAAGCGGCATCTCAAAGCGCATGAAATGGCGAATAAAATGCACTATTAAACTTCTAGGGTAAGGCAAACAGAGACCCGATTAGATCATTTTATATTACGGTTAATAAAAGAATTCAGCGAAATTCTATCACATTTGTTCAATTTACATCGCTCCTATGTCAGATAGCGTATTGGGCTAAGCGGCATCTCAAATCGCATGAAATGGCGAGTAAAATGCACTATTAAACTTCTCGGCTAGGGCGAACAGAGACCCGATTATATCATTTTACATTATGGTTAATAAAAGAATTCAGCGAAATTCTATCACATTTGTTCAATTTACATCGCTCCTATTTCAGATAGCGTATTGGGCTAAGCGGCATCTCAAAGCGCATGAAATGGCGAGTAAAATGCACTATTAAACTTCTAGGGTAGGGCAAACAGAGACCCGATTAGATAATTTCATATTATAGTTAATTTAAGAATTCAGCGAAATTCTATCACATTTGTTCAATTTACGTCGCTCCTATTTCAGATTGCGTATTGGGCTAAGCGGCATCTCAAAGCGCATGAAATGGTGAGTGAAATGCACTATCAAACTTCTAGGATAATTCAAACAGAGACCCGATTAGATCATTTTATATTACGGTTAATATAAGAATTCAGCGTAATTCTATCACATTTGTTCAACTTACGTCGCTCCTATTTCAGATAGCTTATAGGGCTAGGCGGCATCTTAAAGCGCGTGGAATGGCGAGTAAAATGCACCACTAAACTTCTATGATAGGGCAATCAGAGACCCGATTAGATCATTTTATATTTTGTTTAATATAAGATTTCAGGGAAATTCTATCACATTTGTTCAATTTACGTCGCTCCTGTTTCAGATAGCGTATTCGGGTAAGCGGCATCTCAGAGCGCATGAAATGGCGAATGGAATGCACTATTAAACTTCTAGGGTAGAGCGAACAGAGACCCGATCAGATCATTTTACATTATGGTTAATAAAAGAATTCAGCGAAATTCTATCACATTTGTTCAATTTACGTCGCTCCTATTTCAGATTGCGTATTGGGCTAAGCGGCATCTCAAAGCGCATGAAATGGCGAGTGAAATGCACTATCAAACTTCTAGGATAATTCAAACAGAGACCCGATTAGATCATTTTATATTACGGTTAATGTAAGAATTCAGCGTAATTCTATCACATTTGTTCAACTTACGTCGCTCCTATTTCAGATAGCGTACTGGGCTATGCGGCATCTTAAAGCGCGTGGAATGGCGAGTAAAATGCACTACTAAACTTCTATGATAGGGCAATCAGAGACCCGATTAGATCATTTTCTATTTTGGTTAATATAAGTATTCAGCGAAATTCTATCACATTTGTTCAATTTACGTCGCTCCTATTTCAGATAGCGTATTGGGCTAAGCGGCATCTTAAAGCGCATGAAATGGCGAGTGAAATGCACTATTAAACTTCTAGGGTAAGGCAAACAGAGGCCCGATTAGATCATTTTATATTACGGTTAATATAAGAATGCAGCGTGGTTCTATCACATTTGTTCAACTTACGTCGCTCATATTTCAGATAGCGTACTGGGCTCGGCGGCATCTTAAAGCGCATGAAATGGCGAGTAAAATGCACTGTTAAACATCTATGATAGGGCAAACAGAGGCCCGATTACATCATTTTACATTAAGGTTAATATAAGAATTCAGGGAAATTCTATCACATTTGTTCAATTTACGTCGCTCCTATTCCAGATAACGTATTGGGCTAAGCGGCATCTCATAGCGCATGAAATGGCGAGTAAAATGCACTATTAAACTTCTAGTGTAGGGCAAGCAGAGACCCGATTAGATCATTTTATATTATTGTTAATTTAAGAATTCAGCGAAATTCTATCACATTTGTTCAATTTACGTCGCTCCTATTTCAGATAGCGTATTGGGCTAAGCGGCATCTCAAAAGCGCATGAAATGGCGAGTAAAAATTCACTATCAAACTTCTAGGATAAGGCAAACAGAGACCCGATTAGATCATTTTATATTACGGTTAATATAAGAATTCAGCGTAATTCTATCACATTTGTTCAACTTACGTCGCTCCTATTTCAGGTAGCGTATTGGGCTAGGCGGCATCTCAAAGCGCATGAAATGACGAGTGAAATGCACTATTAAACTTCTAGGGTAGGGCAATCAGTGACCCGATTAGATCATTTTATATTATAGTTAATTTAAGAATTCAGCGAAACTCTATCACATTTGTTCAATTTACGTCGCTCCTATTTCAGATAGCGTATTGGGCTAAGCGGCATCTCAAAGCGCATGAAATGGCGAGTAAAATGCAATACTAAACTTCTAGGATAAGGCAAACAGAGACCCGATTAGATCATTTTATATTACGGTTAATATAAGAATTCAGCGTAATTCTATCACATTTGTTCAACTTACGTCGCTCCTAATTTAGATAGCGTACTGGGCTAGGCGGCATCTTAAAGCGCGTGGAATGGCGAGTAAACTGCACTGCTAAACTTCTATGATAGGGCAATCAGAGACCCGATTAGATCATTTTATATTTTGTTTAATATAAGATTTCAGGGAAATTCTATCACATTTGTTCAATTTACGTAGCTCCTATTTCAGATAGCGTATTGAGCTAAGCGGCATCTCAAAGCGCATGAAATGGCGAGTAAAAATGCACTATTAGATTTCTATGGTAGGGCGTACAGAGACCCGATTAGATCATTTTATATTGTGGTTAATTTAAGCATTCAGCAAAATTCTATCACATTTGTTCAATTTACGTCGCTCCTATTTCAGATAGCGTATTGGGCTAAGTGGCATCTCAAAGCGCATGAAATGGCGAGAAAATGCACTATCAAACTTCTAGGATAAGGCAAACAGAGACCTGATTAGATCATTTTACATTACAGTTAATATAAGAATTCGGCGTAATTCTATCACATTTGTTCAATTTACGTCGCTGCTGTTCCAGATAGCATATTGTGCTTAGCGGCATCTCAAAGCGCATGAAATGACGAGTGAAATGCACTATTAAACTTCTACGATAAGGCAAACAGAGACCCGATTAGATCATTTTATATTTTGGTTAATATAAGAATTCAGCGAAATTCTATCACATTTGTTCAATTTACGTCGCTCATATTTCAGATAGCGAACTGGGCTATGCGGCATCTTAAAGCACGTGGAATGGCGAGTAAAATGCACTATTAAACTTCGATGATAGGGCAATCAGAGACCCGATTAGATCATTTTATATTTGGGTTAATATATGAATTCAGCGAAATTCTATAACATTTTGTTCAATTTACGTCTCTCCTATTTTCAGATAGCGTATTGGGCTACCCGGCATCTCAAAGCGCATGAAAATGGCGAGTAAAATGCACTATTAAACTTCTAGGGTAAGGCAAACAGAAACCCGATTAGATCATTTTATATTATGGTTAATATAAGAATTCAGCGTAATTCTATCACATTTGTTCAATTTACGACGCTCCTATTTCAGATTGCGTATTGGGCTAAGCGGAATCTCAAAGCGCATGAAATGACGAGAAAATGCACTATTAAACTTCTATGATAGGGCAATCAGAGACCCGATTAGATCATTTTATATTTTCTTTAATATAAGATTTCAGGGAAATTCTATCACATTTGTTCAATTTACGTCGCTCCTGTTTCAGGTAGCGTATTCGGGTAAGCGGCATCTCAGAGCGCATGAAATGGCGAATGGAATGCACTATTAAACTTCTAGGGTAGAGCGAACAGAGACCCGATCAGATCATTTTACATTATGGTTAATAAAAGAATTCAGCGAAATTCTATCACATTTGTTCAATTTACGTCGCTCCTATTTCATTTTAGCGTATTGGGCTAAGCGGCATCTCAAAGCGCATGAAATGGCGAATAAAATGCACTATTAAACTTCTAGGGTAAGGCAAACAGAGACCCGATTAGATCATTTTATATTACGGTTAATAAAAGAATTCAGCGAAATTCTATCACATTTGTTCAATTTACATCGCTCCTATGTCAGATAGCGTATTGGGCTAAGCGGCATCTCAAATCGCATGAAATGGCGAGTAAAATGCACTATTAAACTTCTCGGCTAGGGCGAACAGAGACCCGATTATATCATTTTACATTATGGTTAATAAAAGAATTCAGCGAAATTCTATCACATTTGTTCAATTTACATCGCTCCTATTTCAGATAGCGTATTGGGCTAAGCGGCATCTCAAAGCGCATGAAATGGCGAGTAAAATGCACTATTAAAACTTCTAGGGTAGGGCAAACAGAGACCCGATTAGATAATTTCATATTATAGTTAATTTAAGAATTCAGCGAAATTCTATCACATTTGTTCAATTTACGTCGCTCCTATTTCAGATTGCGTATTGGGCTAAGCGGCATCTCAAAGCGCATGAAATGGTGAGTGAAATGCACTATCAAACTTCTAGGATAATTCAAACAGAGACCCGATTAGATCATTTTATATTACGGTTAATATAAGAATTCAGCGTAATTCTATCACATTTGTTCAACTTACGTCGCTCCTATTTCAGATAGCTTATAGGGCTAGGCGGCATCTTAAAGCGCGTGGAATGGCGAGTAAAATGCACTACTAAACTTCTATGATAGGGCAATCAGAGACCCGATTAGATCATTTTATATTTTTGTTTAATATAAGATTTCAGGGAAAATTCTATCACATTTGTTCAATTTACGTCGCTCCTGTTTCAGATAGCGTATTCGGGTAAGCGGCATCTCAGAGCGCATGAAATGGCGGAATGGAATGCACTATTAAACTTCTAGGGTAGAGCGAACAGAGACCCGATCAGATCATTTTACATTATGGTTAATAAAAGAATTCAGCGAAATTCTATCACATTTGTTCAATTTACGTCGCTCCTATTTCAGATTGCGTATTGGGCTAAGCGGCATCTCAAAGCGCATGAAATGGCGAGTGAAATGCACTATCAAACTTCTAGGATAATTCAAACAGAGACCCGATTAGATCATTTTATATTACGGTTAATGTAAGAATTCAGCGTAATTCTATCACATTTGTTCAACTTACGTCGCTCCTATTTCAGATAGCGTACTGGGCTATGCGGCATCTTAAAGCGCGTGGAATGGCGAGTAAAATGCACTACTAAACTTCTATGATAGGGCAATCAGAGACCCGATTAGATCATTTCCTATTTTGGTTAATATAAGTATTCAGCGAAATTCTATCACATTTGTTCAATTTACGTCGCTCCTATTTCAGATAGCGTATTGGGCTAAGCGGCATCTTAAAGCGCATGAAATGGCGAGTGAAATGCACTATTAAACTTCTAGGGTAAGGCAAACAGAGGCCCGATTACATCATTTTATATAACGGTTAATATAAGAATGCAGCGTGGTTCTATCACATTTGTTCAACTTACGTCGCTCATATTTCAGATAGCGTACTGGGCTCGGCGGCATCTTAAAGCGCATGAAATGGCGAGTAAAATGCACTGTTAAACATCTATGATAGGGCAAACAGAGGCCCGATTACATCATTTTACATTAAGGTTAATATAAGAATTCAGGGAAATTCTATCACATTTGTTCAATTTACGTCGCTCCTATTCCAGATAACGTATTGGGCTAAGCGGCATCTCATAGCGCATGAAATGGCGAGTAAAATGCACTATTAAACTTCTAGTGTAGGGCAAGCAGAGACCCGATTAGATCATTTTATATTATTGTTAATTTAAGAATTCAGCGAAATTCTATCACATTTGTTCAATTTACGTCGCTCCTATTTCAGATAGCGTATTGGGCTAAGCGGCATCTCAAAGCGCATGAAATGGCGAGTAAAATTCACTATCAAACTTCTAGGATAAGGCAAACAGAGACCCGATTAGATCATTTTATATTACGGTTAATATAAGAATTCAGCGTAATTCTATCACATTTGTTCAACTTACGTCGCTCCTATTTCAGGTAGCGTATTGGGCTAGGCGGCATCTCAAAGCGCATGAAATGACGAGTGAAATGCACTATTAAACTTCTAGGGTAGGGCAATCAGTGACCCGATTAGATCATTTTATATTATAGTTAATTTAAGAATTCAGCGAAACTCTATCACATTTGTTCAATTTACGTCGCTCCTATTTCAGATAGCGTATTGGGCTAAGCGGCATCTCAAAGCGCATGAAATGGCGAGTAAAATGCAATACTAAACTTCTAGGATAAGGCAAACAGAGACCCGATTAGATCATTTTATATTACGGTTAATATAAGAATTCAGCGTAATTCTATCACATTTGTTCAACTTACGTCGCTCCTAATTTAGATAGCGTACTGGGCTAGGCGGCATCTTAAAGCGCGTGGAATGGCGAGTAAACTGCACTGCTAAACTTCTATGATAGGGCAATCAGAGACCCGATTAGATCATTTTATATTTTGTTTAATATAAGATTTCAGGGAAATTCTATCACATTTGTTCAATTTACGTAGCTCCTATTTCAGATAGCGTATTGAGCTAAGCGGCATCTCAAAGCGCATGAAATGGCGAGTAAAATGCACTATTAGATTTCTATGGTAGGGCGTACAGAGACCCGATTAGATCATTTTATATTGTGGTTAATTTAAGCATTCAGCAAAATTCTATCACATTTGTTCAATTTACGTCGCTCCTATTTCAGATAGCGTATTGGGCTAAGTGGCATCTCAAAGCGCATGAAATGGCGAGAAAATGCACTATCAAACTTCTAGGATAAGGCAAACAGAGACCTGATTAGATCATTTTACATTACAGTTAATATAAGAATTCGGCGTAATTCTATCACATTTGTTCAATTTACGTCGCTGCTATTCCAGATAGCATATTGTGCTTAGCGGCATCTCAAAGCGCATGAAATGACGAGTGAAATGCACTATTAAACTTCTACGATAAGGCAAACAGAGACCCGATTAGATCATTTTATATTTTGGTTAATATAAGAATTCAGCGAAATTCTATCACATTTGTTCAATTTACGTCCCTCATATTTCAGATAGCGAACTGGGCTATGCGGCATCTTAAAGCACGTGGAATGGCGAGTTAAATGCACTATTAAACTTCGATGATAGGGCAATCAGAGACCCGATTAGATCATTTTATATTTGGGTTAATATATGAATTCAGCGAAATTCTATAACATTTGTTCAATTTACGTCTCTCCTATTTCAGATAGCGTATTGGGCTACCCGGCATCTCAAAGCGCATGAAATGGCGAGTAAAATGCACTATTAAACTTCTAGGGTAAGGCAAACAGAAACCCGATTAGATCATTTTATATTATGGTTAATATAAGAATTCAGCGTAATTCTATCACATTTGTTCAATTTACGACGCTCCTATTTCAGATTGCGTATTGGGCTAAGCGGAATCTCAAAGCGCATGAAATGACGAGAAAATGCACTATTAAACTTCTATGATAGGGCAATCAGAGACCCGATTAGATCATTTTATATTTTCTTTAATATAAGATTTCAGGGAAATTCTATCACATTTGTTCAATTTACGTCGCTCCTGTTTCAGATAGCGTATTCGGGTAAGCGGCATCTCAGAGCGCATGAAATGGCGAATGGAAGGCACTATTAAACTTCTAGGGTAGAGCGAACAGAGACCCGATCAGATCATTTTACATTATGGTTATTAAAAGAATTCAGCGAAATTCTATCACATTTGTTCAACTTACGTCGCTCCTATTTCATTTAGCGTATTGGGCTAAGCGGCATCTCAAAGCGCATGAAATGGCGAGTAAAATGCACTATTAAACTTCTCGGCTAGGGCGAACAGAGACCCGATTATATCATTTTACATTATGGTTAATAAAAGAATTCAGCGAAATTCTATCACATTTGTTCAATTTACATCGCTCCTATTTCAGATAGCGTATTGGGCTAAGCGGCATCTCAAAGCGCATGAAATGGCGAGTAAAATGCACTATTAAACTTCTAGGGTAGGGCAAACAGAGACCCGATTAGATAATTTCATATTATAGTTAATTTAAGAATTCAGCGAAATTCTATCACATTTGTTCAATTTACGTCGCTCCTATTTCAGATTGCGTATTGGGCTAAGCGGCATCTCAAAGCGCATGAAATGGTGAGTGAAATGCACTATCAAACTTCTAGGAGAATTCAAACAGAGACCCGATTAGATCATTTTATATTACGGTTAATATAAGAATTCAGCGTAATTCTATCACATTTGTTCAACTTACGTCGCTCCTATTTCAGATAGCTTATAGGGCTAGGCGGCATCTTAAAGCGCGTGGAATGGCGAGTAAAATGCACCACTAAACTTCTATGATAGGGCAATCAGAGACCCGATTAGATCATTTTATATTTTGTTTAATATAAGATTTCAGGGAAATTCTATCACATTTGTTCAATTTACGTCGCTCCTGTTTCAGATAGCGTATTCGGGTAAGCGGCATCTCAGAGCGCATGAAATGGCGAATGGAATGCACTATTAAACTTCTAGGGTAGAGCGAACAGAGACCCGATCAGATCATTTTACATTATGGTTAATAAAAGAATTCAGCGAAATTCTATCACATTTGTTCAATTTACGTCGCTCCTATTTCAGATTGCGTATTGGGCTAAGCGGCATCTCAAAGCGCATGAAATGGCGAGTGAAATGCACTATCAAACTTCTAGGATAATTCAAACAGAGACCCTGATAGGGCAATCAGAGACCCGATTAGATCATTTTATATTACGGTTAATGTAAGAATTCAGCGTAATTCTATCACATTTGTTCAACTTACGTCGCTCCTATTTCAGATAGCGTACTGGGCTATGCGGCATCTTAAAGCGCGTGGAATGGCGAGTAAAATGCACTACTAAACTTCTATGATAGGGCAATCAGAGACCCGATTAGATCATTTTCTATTTTGGTTAATATAAGTATTCAGCGAAATTCTATCACATTTGTTCAATTTACGTCGCTCCTATTTCAGATAGCGTATTGGGCTAAGCGGCATCTTAAAGCGCATGAAATGGCGAGTGAAATGCACTATTAAACTTCTAGGGTAAGGCAAACAGAGGCCCGATTACATCATTTTATATAACGGTTAATATAAGAATGCAGCGTGGTTCTATCACATTTGTTCAACTTACGTCGCTCATATTTCAGATAGCGTACTGGGCTCGGCGGCATCTTAAAGCGCATGAAATGGCGAGTAAAATGCACTGTTAAACATCTATGATAGGGCAAACAGAGGCCCGATTACATCATTTTACATTAAGGTTAATATAAGAATTCAGGGAAATTCTATCACATTTGTTCAATTTACGTCGCTCCTATTCCAGATAACGTATTGGGCTAAGCGGCATCTCATAGCGCATGAAATGGCGAGTAAAATGCACTATTAAACTTCTAGTGTAGGGCAAGCAGAGACCCGATTAGATCATTTTATATTATTGTTAATTTAAGAATTCAGCGAAATTCTATCACATTTGTTCAATTTACGTCGCTCCTATTTCAGATAGCGTATTGGGCTAAGCGGCATCTCAAAGCGCATGAAATGGCGAGTAAAATGCACTATTAAACTTCTAGGGTAGGGCAAACAGAGACCCGATTAGATAATTTCATATTACAGTTAATTTAAGAATTCAGCGAAATTCTATCACATTTGTTCAATTTACGTCGCTCCTATTTCAGCTTGCGTATTGGGCTAAGCGGCATCTCAAAGCGCATGAAATGGTGAGTGAAATGCACTATCAAACTTCTAGGATAATTCAAACAGAGACCCGATTAGATCATTTTATATTACGGTTAATATAAGAATTCAGCGTAATTCTATCACATTTGTTCAACTTACGTCGCTCCTATCTCAGATAGCGTACTGGGCTAGGCGGCATCTTAAAGCGCGTGGAATGGCGAGTAAAATGCACCACTAAACTTCTATGATAGGTCAATCAGAGACCCGATCAGATCATTTTATATTTTGTTCAATATAAGATTTCAGGGAAATTCTATCACATTTGTTCAATTCACGTCGCTCCTATTTCAGACAGCGTATTGGGCTACGCGGCATCTCAAAGCGCATGAAATGGCGAATACAATGCACTATTAAACTTCTAAGCTAGGGAGAACAGAGACCCGATTAGATCATTTTACATTATGGTTAATAAAAGAATACAGAGAAATTCTATCACATTTGCTCAATGTACGTCGCTCCTACTTCAGATAGCGTATTGGGCTAAGCGGCATCTCAAAGCGCATGAAATGGCGAATGAAATGCACTATTAAACTTCTAGGCCAGGGCGAACAGAGACCCGATTAGATCATTTTACATTATCGTTAATAAAAGAATTCAGCGAAATTCTATCACATTTGTTCAATTTACATCGCTCCTATTTCAGATAGCGTATTGGGCTAAGCGGCATCTCAAAGCGCATGAAATGGCGAGTAAAATGCACTATTAAACTTCTCGGCTAGGGCGAACAGAGACCCGATTATATCATTTTACATTATGGTTAATAAAAGAATTCAGCGAAATTCTATCACATTTGTTCAATTTACATCGCTCCTATTTCAGATAGCGTATTGGGCTAAGCGGCATCTCAAAGCGCATGAAATGGCGAGTAAAATGCACTATTAAACTTCTAGGGTAGGGCAAGCAGAGACCCGATTAGATCATTTTATATTATTGTTAATTTAAGAATTCAGCGAAATTCTATCACATTTGTTCAATTTACGTCGCTCCTATTTCAGATAGCGTATTGGGCTAAGCGGCATCTCAAAGCGCATGAAATGGCGAGTAAAATGCACTATCAAACTTCTAGGATAAGGCAAACAGAGACCCGATTAGATCATTTTATATTACGGTTAATATAAGAATTCAGCGTAATTCTATCACATTTGTTCAACTTACGTCGCTCCTATTTCAGGTAGCGTATTGGGCTAGGCGGCATCTCAAAGCGCATGAAATGACGAGTGAAATGCACTATTAAACTTCTAGGGTAGGGCAATCAGTGACCCGATTAGATCATTTTATATTATAGTTAATTTAAGAATTCAGCGAAATTCTATCACATTTGTTCAATTTACGTCGCTCCTATTTCAGATAGCGTATTGGGCTAAGCGGCATCTCAAAGCGCATGAAATGGCGAGTAAAATGCAATACTAAACTTCTAGGATAAGGCAAACAGAGACCCGATTAGATCATTTTATATTACGGTTAATATAAGAATTCAGCGTAATTCTATCACATTTGTTCAACTTACGTCGCTCCTAATTTAGATAGCGTACTGGGCTAGGCGGCATCTTAAAGCGCGTGGAATGGCGAGTAAACTGCACTGCTAAACTTCTATGATAGGGCAATCAGAGACCCGATTAGATCATGTTATATTTTGTTTAATATAAGATTTCAGGGAAATTCTATCACATTTGTTCAATTTACGTAGCTCCTATTTCAGATAGCGTATTGAGCTAAGCGGCATCTCAAAGCGCATGAAATGGCGAGTAAAATGCACTATTAGATTTCTATGGTAGGGCGTACAGAGACCCGATTAGATCATTTTATATTGTGGTTAATTTAAGCATTCAGCAAAATTCTATCACATTTGTTCAATTTACGTCGCTCCTATTTCAGATAGCGTATTGGGCTAAGTGGCATCTCAAAGCGCATGAAATGGCGAGTAAAATGCACTATCAAACTTCTAGGATAAGGCAAACAGAGACCTGATTAGATCATTTTACATTACGGTTAATATAAGAATTCGGCGTAATTCTATCACATTTGTTCAATTTACGTCGCTGCTATTCCAGATAGCATATTGTGCTTAGCGGCATCTCAAAGCGCATGAAATGACGAGTGAAATGCACTATTAAACTTCTACGATAAGGCAAACAGAGACCCGATTAGATCATTTTATATTTTGGTTAATATAAGAATTCAGCGAAATTCTATCACATTTGTTCAATTTACGTCGCTCATATTTCAGATAGCGAACTGGGCTATGCGGCATCTTAAAGCGCGCGGAATGGCGAGTATAATGCACTATTAAACTTCTATGCTAGGGCAATCAGAGACCCGATTAGATCATTTCATATTTTGGTTAATATAAGAATTCAGTGAAATTCTATCACATTTGTTTAATTTACGTCGCTCCTATTTCAGATAGCGTATTGGGCTAAGCGGCATCTCAAATCGCATGAAATGGCGAGTAAAATGCACTATTAAACTTCTCGGCTAGGGCGAACAGAGACCCGATTATATCATTTTACATTATGGTTAATAAAAGAATTCAGCGAAATTCTATCACATTTGTTCAATTTACATCGCTCCTATTTCAGATAGCGTATTGGGCTAAGCGGCATCTCAAAGCGCATGAAATGGCGAGTAAAATGCACTATTAAACTTCTAGGGTAGGGCAAACAGAGACCCGATTAGATAATTTCATATTATAGTTAATTTAAGAATTCAGCGAAATTCTATCACATTTGTTCAATTTACGTCGCTCCTATTTCAGATTGCGTATTGGGCTAAGCGGCATCTCAAAGCGCATGAAATGGTGAGTGAAATGCACTATCAAACTTCTAGGATAATTCAAACAGAGACCCGATTAGATCATTTTACATTATGGTTAATAAAAGAATTCAGCGAAATTGAATCACATTTATTCAATTTACATCGCTCCTATTTCAGATAGCTTATAGGGCTAAGCGGCATCCCACAGCGCATGAAATGACGAGAGAAATTGTCCATTAAACTTCTAGGGTAGGGCGAACAGAGACCCGATTAGATCATTTTACATTAAGGTTAATATAAGAATTCAGCAAAATTCTATCACATTTGTTCAATTTACGTCGCTGATATTTCAGATAGCGCATTGGGCTAAGCGGCATCTCAAAGCGCATGAAATGGCGAATAAAATGCACTATTAAACTTCTAGGCTAGGGCGAACAGAGACCCGATTAGATCATTTTACAGTATGGTTAATAAAAGTATTCAGCAAAATTCTGTCACATTTGTTAAATTTACGTCGCTCCTATTTCAGATAGCGTATTGGGCTAGGCGGCAGCTTAAAGCACGTGGAATGGCGAGTGAAATGCACTTCTAAGCTTCTATGATAGGGCAATCAGAGACCCGATTAGATCATTTTATATTTTGTTCAATATAAGATTTCAGGGAAATTCTATCACATTTGTTCAATTTACGTCGCTCCTATCTCAGACAGCGTATTGGGCTACGCGGCATCTCAAAGCGCATGAAATGGCGAATACAATGCACTATTAAACTTCTAGGCCAGGGCGAACAGAGACCCGATTTGATCATTTTACATTATCGTTAATAAAAGAATTCAGCGAAATTCTATCACATTTGTTCAATTTACATCGCTCCTATTTCAGATAGCGTATTGGGCTAAGCGGCATCTCAAAGCGCATGAAATGACGAGTAAAATGCACTATTAAACTTCTAGGGTAGGGCAAACAGAGACCCGATTAGATAATTTCATATTATAGTTAATTTAAGAATTCAGCGAAATTCTATCACATTTGTTCAATTTACGTCGCTCCTATTTCAAATTGCGTATTGGGCTAAGCGGCATCTCAAAGCGCATGAAATGGCGAGAGAAATGCACTATCAAACTTCTAGGATAATTCAAACAGAGACCCGATTAGATCATTTTATATTACGGTTAATATAAGAATTCAGCGTAATTCTATCACATTTGTTCAACTTACGTCGCTCCTATTTCAGTTAGCGTACTGGGCTAGGCGGCATCTTAAAGCGCGTGGAATGGCGAGTAAAATGCACTACTAAACTTCTATGATAGGGCAATCAGAGACCCGATTAGATCATTTTATATTTTGGTTAATATAAGTATTCAGCGAAATTCTATCACATTTGTTCAATTTACGTCGCTCCTATTTCAGATAGCGTATTGGGCTAAGCGGCATCTCAAAGCGCATGAAATGGCGAGTGAAATGCACTATCAAACTTCTAGGATAATTAAAACAGAGACCCGATTAGATCATTTTATACTACGGTTAATATAAGAATTCAGCGAAATTCTATCACATTTGTTCAATTTACGTCTCTCCTATTTCAGATAGCGTATTGGGCTACGCGGCATCTCAAAGCGCATGAAATGACGAGTGGAATGCACGATTCAACTTCTAGGGTAGGACGAACAGAGCCCGAACAGATCATTTTCCATTAAGGTTAATATAAGAATTCAGGGAAATCTATCACATTTGTTCAATTTACGTCGCTCCTATTTCAGATAGCGTACTGGGCTAGGCGGCATCTTAAAGCGCATGAAATGACGAGTGAAATGCACTATTAAACTTCTAGGGTAGGGCGAACAGAGACTCGATTAGATCATTTTACATTAATGTTAATATAAGTATTCAGCGAAATTCTATCACATTTGTTCAATTTACGTCGCTCCTATTTCAGATAGCGTATTGGGCTAAGCGGCACCTCAAAGCGCATGAAATGGCGAGTGAAATGCACTATCAAACTTCTAGGATAATTCAAACAGAAACCCGATTAGATCATTTTATATTACGGTTAATATAAGAATTCAGCGAAATTCTATCACATTCGTTCAATTTACGTCTCTCCTATTTCAGATAGCGTATTGGGCTATGCGGCATCTCAAAGCGCATGAAATGGCGAGTAAAATGCACTATTAAACTTCTCGGCTAGGGCGAACAGAGACCCGATTATATCATTTTACATTATAGTTAATAAAAGAATTCAGCGAAATTCTATCACATTTGTTCAATTTACATCGCTCCTATTTCAGATAGCGTATTGGGCTAAGCGGCATCTCAAAGCGCATGAAATGGCGAGTAAAATGCACTATTAAACTTCTAGGGTAGGGCAAACAGAGACCCGATTAGATAATTTCATATTACGGTTAATATAAGAATTCAGCGTAATTCTATCACATTTGTTCAACTTACGTCGCTCCTATTTCAGATAGCGTACTGGGCTAGGCGGCATCTTAAAGCGCGTGGAATGGCGAGTAAAATGCACCACTAAACTTCTATGATAGGGCAATCAGAGACCCGATTAGATCATTTTATATTTTGTCTAATATAAGATTTCAGGGAAATTCTATCACATTTGTTCAATTTACGTCGCTCCTGTTTCAGATAGCGTATTCGAGTAAGCGGCATCTCAGAGCGCATGAAATGGCGAATGGAATGCACTATTAAACTTCTAGGCTAGAGCGAACAGAGACCCGATCAGATCATTTTACATTATGGTTAATAAAAGAATTCAGCGAAATTCTATCACATTTGTTCAACTTACGTCGCTCCTATTTCATTTAGCGTATTGGGCTAAGCGGCATCTCAAAGCGCATGAAATGGCGAGTGAAATGCACTATCAAACTTCTAGGATAATTCAAACAGAGACCCGATTAGATCATTTTATATTACGGTTAATATAAGAATTCAGCGTAATTCTATCACATTTGTTGAACTTACGTCGCTCCTATTTCAGATAGCGTACTGGGCTATGCGGCATCTTAAAGCGCGTGGAATGGCGAGTAAAATGCACTACTAAACTTCTATGATAGGGCAATCAGAGACCCGATTAGATCATTTTCTATTTTGGTTAATATAAGTATTCAGCGAAATTCTATCACATTTGTTCAATTTACGTCGCTCCTATTTCAGATAGCGTATTGGGCTAAGCGGCATCTCAAAGCGCATGAAATGGCGAGTGAAATGCACTATCAAACTTCTAGGATAATTCAAACAGAGACCCGATTAGATCATTTTATATTACGGTTAATATAAGAATTCAGCGAAATTCTATCACATTTGTTCAATTTACGTCTCTCCTATTTCAGATAGCGTATTGGGCTACGCGGCATCTCAAAGCGCATGAAATGACGAGTAAAATGCACGATTAAACTTCTAGGGTAGGGCGAACAGAGCCCGAACAGATCATTTTCCATTAAGGTGAATATAAGAATTCAGGGAAATCTATCACATTTGTTCAATTTACGTCGCTCCTATGTCAGATAGCGTACTGGGCTAGGCGGCATCTTAAAGCGCATGAAATGACGAGTGAAATGCACTATTAAACTTCTAGGGTAGGGCGAACAGAGACTCGATTAGATCATTTTACATTAATGTTAATATGAGAATTCAGCGAAATTCTATCACATTTGTTCAATTTACGTCAGTCATATTTCAGATAGCGTATTGGGCTAAGCGGCACCTCAAAGCGCAAGAAATGGCGAGTAAAATTCACTATTAAACTTCTAGGGTAGGGCAAGCAGAGACCCGATTAGATCATTTTATATTATTGTTAATTTAAGAATTCAGCGAAATTCTATCACATTTGTTCAATTTACGTCGCTCCTATTTCAGATAGCGTATTGGGCTAAGCGGCATCTCAAAGCGCATGAAATGGCGAGTAAAATGCACTATCAAACTTCTAGGATAAGGCAAACAGAGACCCGATTAGATCATTTTATATTACGGTTAATATAAGAATTCAGCGTAATTCTATCACATTTGTTCAACTTACGTCGCTCCTATTTCAGGTAGCGTATTGGGCTAGGCGGCATCTCAAAGCGCATGAAGTGGCGAATAAAATTCACTATTAAACTTCTAGGCTAGGGCGAACAGAGACCCGATCAGATCATTTTACATTATGGTTAATAAAAGAATTCAGCGAAATTCTATCACATTTGTTCAACTTACGCCGCTCCTATTTCAGATAGCGTATTGGGCTAAGCGGCATCTCAATGCGCATGAAATGGCGAGTGAAATGCACCATTAGACTTCTATGGTAAGGCGAACAGAGACCCGATTAGACCATTTTACATTAAGGTTAATATAAGAATTCACGGAAATTCTATTACATTTGTTCAATTTACGTCACTCCTATTTCAGATAGCCTACTGGGCTAGCCGGCATCTTAAAGCGCGTGGAATAGCGAGTAAAATGCACTATTAGCCTTCTATGATAGGGCAATCAGAGACCCGATTAGATCATTTTATATTTTGGTTAATATAAGAATTCAGCGAAATCCTATCACGTTTGTTCAATTTACGTCGCTCCAATTCCAGATAGCGTATTGGGCTAAGAGGCATCTCAAAGCGCATGAAATGTCGAGTAAAATGCACTATTAAACTTCTAGGGTAGGGCGAACAGAGAACCGATTAGATCATTTTACATTAAGGTTAGTATAAGAATTCAGGGAAATCCTATCACGTTTGTTCAATTTACGTCGCTCCTATTTCAGATAGCGTATTGGGCTAAGCGGCATCTCAAAGCGCATGAAATGGCGAGCAAAATGCACTGTTAAACTTCTAGGGTAGGGCAAACAGAGACCCGATTAGGTCATTTCATATTATGGTTTATTTAAGAATTCAGAAAAATTCTATCACATTTGTTATAATTTACGTCGCTCCTATTTCAGATAGCTTATTGGGCTAAGCGGCATCTCAAAGCGCATGAAATGACGAGTGAAATGCACTACTAAACTTCTAGGATAGGGCAAACAGAGACCCGATCAGATCATTTTATATTACGGTTAATATAAGAATTCAGCGTAATTCTATCACATTTGTTCAATTTACGTCGCTGATATTTGAGATAGCGTTTTGGGCTAAGCGGCATCTCAAAGCGCAAGAAATGGCGAGTAAAATGCACTATTAAACTTCTAGGGTAGGGCAAACAGAGACCCGATAAGATCATTTTATATTATGGTTAATTTAAGAATTCAGCGAAACTCTATCACATTTGTTCAATTTATGTCGCTCCTATTTCAGATGGCGTATTGGGCTAAGCGGCATCTCAATGCGCATGAAATGGCGAGTAAAATGCACTATTAAACTTCTAGGCTAGGGCGAACGGAGACCCGATTAGATCATTTTACATTATGGTCAATATATGAATTCAGCGAAATTCTATCACATTTGTTCAACTTACGTCGCTCCTATTTTAGATAGCGTACTGGGCTAGGCGGTATCTTAAAGCGCGTGGAATGGCGATTAAAATGCACTACTAAACTTCTATGATAGGGCAATCAGAGACCCGATTAGATCATTTTATATTTTGTTTAATATAAGACTTCAGGGAAATTCTATCACATTTGTTCAATTTACGTCGCTCCTATTTCAGATAGCTTATTGGGCTAAGCGGCATCTTAAAGCACATGAAATGACGAGAGAAATGCTCTATCAAACTTCTAGGGTAGGGCGAACAGAGACCCGATTAGATCATTTTACATTAAGGTTAATATAAGAATTCAGCGAAATTCTATCACATTTGTTCAATTTACGTCGCTGATATTTCAGATAGCGTATTGTGCTAAGCGGCATCTCGAAGCGCATGAAATGGCGAATAAAATGCACTATTAAACTTCTAGGGTATGGCAGACAGAGGCCCGATTTGATCATTTTATATTATGGTTAATTTAAGAATTCAACGAAATTCTATCACACTTGTTCAATTTACGTCCTTCCTATTTCAGATAGCGTACTGGGCTAGGCGGCATCTTAAAGCGCGTGGAATGGCGAGTAAAATACCCTATGAAACTTCTATGATAGGGCAATAAGAGACCCGTTTAGATCATTTTATATTTTGGTTAATATAAGGATTCAGCGAAATTCTATCACATTTGTTCAATTTACGTCGCTCCTATTTCAGATAGCGTACTGGGCTAGGCGTCATCTCAAAGCGCGTGGAATGGCGAGTAAAATGCACTATTAAACTTCTATGATAGGGCAATCAGAGACCCGATTAGATCATTTTATATTTTGGTTAATATAAGGATTCAGCGAAATTCTATCACATTTGTTCAATTTACGTCGCTCCTATTTCAGATAGCGTATTGGGCTAAGCGGCATCTCAAAGCGCATGAAATGGCGAGTGAAATGCACTGTCAAACTTCTAGGATAATTCAAACAGAGACCCGGTTAGATCATTTTATATTACGGTTAATATAAGAATTCAGCGTAATTCTATCACATTTGTTCAACTTACGTCGCTCCTATTTCAGATAGCGTACTGGGCTAGGCGATATCTTAAAGCACGTGGAATGTCGAGTAAAATGCTCTACTAAACTTCTATGATAGGGCAATCAGAGCCCCAATTAGATCATTTTATATTTTGTTCAATATAAGATTTCAGGGAAATTCTATCACATTTGTTCAATTTACGTCGCTCCTATTTCAGATAGCGTATTGGGCTAGACGGTATCTTAAAGTGCCTGGAAGGGCGAGTAAAATGCACTACTAAACTTCTATGATAGGGCAATCAGAGCCCCAATTAGATCATTTTATATTTTGTTCAATATAAGATTTCAGGGAAATTCTATCACATTTGTTCAATTTACGTCGCTCCTATTTCAGATAGCGTATTGGGCTAAGCGGCATCTCAAAGCGCATGAAATGGCGAGTAAAATGCACTATTAAACTTCTGGGGTAGGGCAATGAGAGACCCGATTAGATCATTTTATAGTACGGTTAACATAAGAATGCAGCGTAATTCTGTGACATTTGTTCAACTTACGTAGCTCCTATTTCAGATAGCGTACTGGGCTAGGCGGCAACTTAAAGCGCGTGGAATGGCGAGTAAAATGCACTATTAAACTTCTATGATAGGGCAATCAGAGACCCGATTAGATCATTGTATATTTTGGTTAATATAAGAATCCAGCGAAATTCTATCACATTTGTTCAATTTACGTCGCTCCTATTTCAGATAGCGTATTGGGCTAAGCGGCATCTCACAGCGAACGAAAGGGCGAGTAAAATGCACTATTAAACTTCTAGGGTAGGGCAATCAGAGACCCGATAAGATCATTTCATATTTTGGTTAACATAAGAATTCAGCGAAATTCTATCACATTTGTTCAATTTACGTCGCTCCTATTTCAGATAGCGTATTCGGCTAAGCGGCATCTCAAAGCGCATGAAATGGCGAGTAAAATGCACTATTAAACTTCTATGATAGGGCAATCAGAGACCCGATTAGATCATTGTATATTTTGGTTAATATAAGAATCCAGCGAAATTCTATCACATTTGTTCAATTTACGTCGCTCCTATTTCAGATAGCATATTGGGCTAAGCTGCATCTCAAAGCGCAAGAAATGGCTCGTAAAATGCACTATTAAACTTCTAGGGTAGGGCAAACAGTGACCGGATTAGATCATTTTGTATTTTGGTTAATATAAGAATTCAGCGAAATTCTATCACATTTGTTCAATTTACATCGCTCCTATTTCAGATAGCGACTTGTGCTAAGTGGCATCTCAAAGCGCAAGAAATGGCGAGTAAAATGCACTATTAAACTTCTAGGGTAGGGCAAACAGAGACACCATTAGACCTTTTTATATTATTGTTAATATAAGAATTCAGCGAAGTTCTATCACATTTGTTTAATTTACGTCGCTCCTATTTCAGATAGCGTATTGGGCTAAGCGGCATCTCAAAGCGCATGAAATGGCGAGTAAAATGCACTATTAAACTTCTGGGGTAGGGCAATGAGAGACCCGATTAGATCATTTTATATTTTGGTTAATATAAGAATTCAGGGAAATTCTATCACATTTGTTCAATTTACGTCGCTCCTATTTCAGATAGCGTATTGGGCTAAGCGGCATCTCAAAGCGCATGAAATGGCGAGTAAAATGCACTATTAAACTTCTAGGGTAGGGCAATCAGAGACCCGATTAGATCATTTTATATTTTGGTTAATATAAGAATTCAGCGAAATTCTATCACATTTGTTCAATTTACGTCGCTCCTATTTCAGATAGCGTATTGGGCTAAGCGGCATCTCAAAGCGCATGAAATGGCGAGTAAAATGCACTATTAAACTTCTAGGATAAGGCAAACGGAGACCCGATTAGATCATTTTATATTTTGGTTAATAAATGAATTCATCGAAATTCTATCACATTTGTTCAATTTACATCGCTCCTATTTCAGATAGCGTACTGGGCTAAGCGGCATCTCAAAGCGCATGAAATGGCGAGTAAAATGCACTATTAAACTTCTAGGATAAGGCAAACGGAGACCCGATTAGATCATTTTATATTACGGTTAATATAAGAATTCAGCGTAATTTTGTGACATTTGTTCAACTTACGTAGCTCCTATTTCAGATAGCGTGCTGGGCTAGGCGGCAACGTAAAGCGCGTGGAATGGCGAGTAAAATGCACTGTTAAACTTCTATGATAGGGCAATCAGAGAACCGATTAGATCATTTTATATTTTGGTTAATATAAGAATTCAGCGAAATTCTATCACATTTGTTCAATTTACGTCGCTCCTATCTCAGATAGCTTATTGGGCTAAGCGGCATCGCAAAGCGCATGAATTGACGAGTAAAATGCACTATTAAATTTCTAGGATAAGGCAAACAGAGACCCGATTAGATCATTTTATATTACGGTTAACATAAGAATGCAGCGTAATTCTGTGACATTTGTTCAACTTACGTAGCTCCTATTTCAGATAGCGTACTGGGCTAGGCGGTAACTTAAAGCGCGTGGAATGGCGAGTAAAATGCACTGTTAAACTTCTATGATAGGGCAATCAGAGACGCGATTAGATCATTTTATATTTTGGTTAATATAAGAATTCAGCGAAATTCTATCACATTTGTTCAATTTACGTCGCTCCTATTCCAGATAGCGTATTGGGCTAAGCGGCATCTCAAAGCGCATGAAATGGCGAGTAAAATGAACTATTAAACTTCTAGGGTAGGGCAATCAGAGACCCGATTAGATCATTTTATATTTTGGTTAATATAAGAATTCAGCGAAATTCTATCACATTTGTTCAATTTACGTCGCTCCTATTTCAGATAGCGTATTGGGCTAAGCGGCATCTCAAAGCGCATGAAATGGCGAGTAAAATGCACTATTAAACTTCTAGGGTAGGGCAATCGGAGACCCGATTAGATAATTTTATATTTTGGTTAATATAAGAATTCAGCGAAATTCTATCACATTTGTTCAATTTACGTCGCTCCTATTTCAGATAGCGTATTGGGCTAAGCGGCATCTCAAAGCGCATGAAATGGCGAGTAAAATGCACTCTTAAACTTCTAGGATAAGGCAAACAGAGACCCGATTAGATCATTTTATATTACGGTTAACATAAGAATTCAGCGTAATTCTGTGACATTTGTTCAACTTACGTAGCTCCTGTTTCAGATAGCGTACTGGGCTAGGCGGCAACTTAAAGCGCGTGGAATGGCGAGTAAAATGCACTATTAAACTTCTATGATAGGGCAATCAGAGACCCGATTAGATCATTTTATATTTTGGTTAATATAAGAATCCAGCGAAATTCTATCACATTTGTTCAATTTACGTCGCTCCTATTTCAGATAGCGTATTGGGCTAAGCGGCATCTCACAGCGCACGAAAGGGCGAGTAAAATGCACTATTAAACTTCTAGGGTAGGGCAATCAGAGACCCGATAAGATCATTTCATATTTTGGTTAATATAAGAATTCAGCGAAATTCTATCACATTTGTTCAATTTACGTCGCTCCTATTTCAGATAGCGTATTGGGCTAAGCGGCATCTCAAAGCGCAAGAAATGGCGAGTAAAATGCACTATTAAGCTTCTAGGGTTGGGCACATATAGACCCGATTAGATCATTTTATATTATGGTTAATTTAAGAATTCAGCGAAATCCTATCACATTTGTTCATTTTACGTCGCTCCTATTTCAGTCAGCGTATTGGGCTAAGCGGCATCTCAAAGCGCAAGAAATGGCGAGTAAAATGCACTATTAAACTTCTAGGGTAGGGCAAACAGAGACCCCATTAGATCATTTTATATTTTGGTTAATATAAGAATTCAGCGAAATTCTATCACATTTTTTCAATTTACGTCGCTCCTATTTCAGATAGTGTACTGGGCTAGGCGGCATCTTAAAGCGCGTGGAAGGGCGAGTAAAATGCACTACTAAACGTCTATGATAGGGCAATCAGAGTCCCGTTTAGATCATTTTATATTTTCTTTAATATAAGATTTCAGGGAAATTCTATCACATTTGTTCAATTTACGTCGCTCCTATTTCAGATAGCTATTGGGCTAAGCGGCATCTCAAAGCGCATGAAATGACGAGAGAAATGCACTATTAATCTTCTTGGGTAGGGCGAACAGAGACCCGATTACATCACTTTATATTATGGTTAATTTAAGAATTCAGCAAAATTCTATCACATTTGTTCATTTTACATCGCTCCTATTTCAGATAGCGTATTGGGCTAAGCGGCATCTCAAAGCGCATGGAATGACGAGTAAAATGCACTAATAAACTTCTAGGATAAGGCAAACGGAGATCCGATTAGACCATTTTATATTACGGTTAATATAAGAATTCAGCGTTATTCTATCACATTTGTTCAACTTACGTCGCTCCTATTTCAAATAGCGCACTCGGATAGGCGGCATCTTAAAGCGCGTGGAAAGGCGAGTAAAATGCACTATTAAACTTCGAGGGTAATGCAAACAGAGACCCGATTAGATCATTTTATGTATTGTTTAATATAAGATTTCAGGGAAATTCTATCACATTTGTTCAATTTACGTCGCTCCTATTTCAGATAGCGTATTGGGCTAAGCGGCATCTCAAAGCGCAAGAAATGGCGAGTAATATGCACTATTAAACTTCTAGGGTAGGGCAAACAGAGACACCATTAGATCATTTTATATTATTGTTAATATAAGAATTCAGCGAAGTTCTATCACATTTGTTTAATTTACGTCGCTCCTACTTCAGATAGCGTATTGGGCTAAGCGGCATCTCAAAGCGCATGAAATGGCGAGTAAAATGCACTATTAAACTTCTGGGGTAGGGCAATGAGAGACCCGATTAGATCATTTTATATTTTGGTTAATATAAGAATTCAGGGAAATTCTATCACATTTGTTCAATTTACGTCGCTCCTATTTCAGATAGCGTATTGGGCTAAGCGGCATCTCAAAGCGCATGAAATGGCGAGTAAAATGCACTATTAAACTTCTAGGGTAGGGCAATCAGAGACCCGATTAGATCATTTTATATTTTGGTTAATATAAGAATTCAGCGAAATTCTATCACATTTGTTCAATTTACGTCGCTCCTATTTCAGATAGCGTATTGGGCTAAGCGGCATCTCAAAGCGCATGAAATGGCGAGTAAAATGCACTATTAAACTTCTAGGATAAGGCAAACGGAGACCCGATTAGATCATTTTATATTTTGGTTAATAAATGAATTCATCGAAATTCTATCACATTTGTTCAATTTACATCGCTCCTATTTCAGATAGCGTACTGGGCTAAGCGGCATCTCAAAGCGCATGAAATGGCGAGTAAAATGCACTATTAAACTTCTAGGATAAGGCAAACGGAGACCCGATTAGATCATTTTATATTACGGTTAATATAAGAATTCAGCGTAATTCTGTGACATTTGTTCAACTTACGTAGCTCCTATTTCAGATAGCGTGCTGGGCTAGGCGGCAACTTAAAGCGCGTGGAATGGCGAGTAAAATGCACTGTTAAACTTCTATGATAGGGCAATCAGAGAACCGATTAGATCATTTTATATTTTGGTTAATATAAGAATTCAGCGAAATTCTATCACATTTGTTCAATTTACGTCGCTCCTATCTCAGATAGCTTATTGGGCTAAGCGGCATCGCAAAGCGCATGAATTGACGAGTAAAATGCACTATTAAATTTCTAGGATAAGGCAAACAGAGACCCGATTAGATCATTTTATATTACGGTTAACATAAGAATGCAGCGTAATTCTGTGACATTTGTTCAACTTACGTAGCTCCTATTTCAGATAGCGTACTGGGCTAGGCGGTAACTTAAAGCGCGTGGAATGGCGAGTAAAATGCACTGTTAAACTTCTATGATAGGGCAATCAGAGACGCGATTAGATCATTTTATATTTTGGTTAATATAAGAATTCAGCGAAATTCTATCACATTTGTTCAATTTACGTCGCTCCTATTCCAGATAGCGTATTGGGCTAAGCGGCATCTCAAAGCGCATGAAATGGCGAGTAAAATGAACTATTAAACTTCTAGGGTAGGGCAATCAGAGACCCGATTAGATCATTTTATATTTTGGTTAATATAAGAATTCAGCGAAATTCTATCACATTTGTTCAATTTACGTCGCTCCTATTTCAGATAGCGTATTGGGCTAAGCGGCATCTCAAAGCGCATGAAATGGCGAGTAAAATGCACTATTAAACTTCTAGGGTAGGGCAATCAGAGACCCGATTAGATCATTTTATATTTTGGTTAATATAAGAATTCAGCGAAATTCTATCACATTTGTTCAATTTACGTCGCTCCTATTTCAGATAGCGTATTGGGCTAAGCGGCATCTCAAAGCGCATGAAATGGCGAGTAAAATGCACTCTTAAACTTCTAGGATAAGGCAAACAGAGACCCGATTAGATCATTTTATATTACG
Source organism: Macropis europaea (assembly GCA_916610135.2). Taxonomy (NCBI): domain Eukaryota; kingdom Metazoa; phylum Arthropoda; class Insecta; order Hymenoptera; family Melittidae; genus Macropis; species Macropis europaea. The sequence goes on along the minus strand of CAKAJE020001527.1, from coordinate 162,283 downwards.
GTTAACATAAGAATTCAGCGTAATTCTGTGACATTTGTTCAACTTACGTAGCTCCTGTTTCAGATAGCGTACTGGGCTAGGCGGCAACTTAAAGCGCGTGGAATGGCGAGTAAAATGCACTATTAAACTTCTATGATAGGGCAATCAGAGACCCGATTAGATCATTTTATATTTTGGTTAATATAAGAATCCAGCGAAATTCTATCACATTTGTTCAATTTACGTCGCTCCTATTTCAGATAGCGTATTGGGCTAAGCGGCATCTCACAGCGCACGAAAGGGCGAGTAAAATGCACTATTAAACTTCTAGGGTAGGGCAATCAGAGACCCGATAAGATCATTTCATATTTTGGTTAATATAAGAATTCAGCGAAATTCTATCACATTTGTTCAATTTACGTCGCTCCTATTTCAGATAGCGTATTGGGCTAAGCGGCATCTCAAAGCGCAAGAAATGGCGAGTAAAATGCACTATTAAGCTTCTAGGGTTGGGCACATATAGACCCGATTAGATCATTTTATATTATGGTTAATTTAAGAATTCAGCGAAATCCTATCACATTTGTTCATTTTACGTCGCTCCTATTTCAGCCAGCGTATTGGGCTAAGCGGCATCTCAAAGCGCAAGAAATGGCGAGTAAAATGCACTATTAAACTTCTAGGGTAGGGCAAACAGAGACCCCATTAGATCATTTTATATTTTGGTTAATATAAGAATTCAGCGAAATTCTATCACATTTTTTCAATTTACGTCGCTCCTATTTCAGATAGTGTACTGGGCTAGGCGGCATCTTAAAGCGCGTGGAAGGGCGAGTAAAATGCACTACTAAACGTCTATGATAGGGCAATCAGAGTCCCGTTTAGATCATTTTATATTTTCTTTAATATAAGATTTCAGGGAAATTCTATCACATTTGTTCAATTTACGTCGCTCCTATTTCAGATAGCTATTGGGCTAAGCGGCATCTCAAAGCGCATGAAATGACGAGAGAAATGCACTATTAATCTTCTTGGGTAGGGCGAACAGAGACCCGATTACATCACTTTATATTATGGTTAATTTAAGAATTCAGCAAAATTCTATCACATTTGTTCATTTTACATCGCTCCTATTTCAGATAGCGTATTGGGCTAAGCGGCATCTCAAAGCGCATGGAATGACGAGTAAAATGCACTAATAAACTTCTAGGATAAGGCAAACGGAGATCCGATTAGACCATTTTATATTACGGTTAATATAAGAATTCAGCGTTATTCTATCACATTTGTTCAACTTACGTCGCTCCTATTTCAAATAGCGCACTCGGATAGGCGGCATCTTAAAGCGCGTGGAAAGGCGAGTAAAATGCACTATTAAACTTCGAGGGTAATGCAAACAGAGACCCGATTAGATCATTTTATGTATTGTTTAATATAAGATTTCAGGGAAATTCTATCACATTTGTTCAATTTACGTCGCTCCTATTTCAGATAGCGTATTGGGCTAAGCGGCATCTCAAAGCGCAAGAAATGGCGAGTAAAATGCACTATTAAACTTCTAGGGTAGGGCAAACAGAGACACCATTAGATCATTTTATATTATTGTTAATATAAGAATTCAGCGAAGTTCTATCACATTTGTTTAATTTACGTCGCTCCTACTTCAGATAGCGTATTGGGCTAAGCGGCATCTCAAAGCGCATGAAATGGCGAGTAAAATGCACTATTAAACTTCTGGGGTAGGGCAATGAGAGACCCGATTAGATCATTTTATATTTTGGTTAATATAAGAATTCAGGGAAATTCTATCACATTTGTTCAATTTACGTCGCTCCTATTTCAGATAGCGTATTGGGCTAAGCGGCATCTCAAAGCGCATGAAATGGCGAGTAAAATGCACTATTAAACTTCTAGGGTAGGGCAATCAGAGACCCGATTAGATTATTTTATATTTTGGTTAATATAAGAATTCAGCGAAATTCTATCACATTTGTTCAATTTACGTCGCTCCTATTTCAGATAGCGTATTGGGCTAAGCGGCATCTCAAAGCGCATGAAATGGCGAGTAAAATGCACTATTAAACTTCTAGGATAAGGCAAACGGAGACCCGATTAGATCATTTTATATTTTGGTTAATAAATGAATTCATCGAAATTCTATCACATTTGTTCAATTTACATCGCTCCTATTTCAGATAGCGTACTGGGCTAAGCGGCATCTCAAAGCGCATGAAATGGCGAGTAAAATGCACTATTAAACTTCTAGGATAAGGCAAACGGAGACCCGATTAGATCATTTTATATTACGGTTAATATAAGAATTCAGCGTAATTTTGTGACATTTGTTCAACTTACGTAGCTCCTATTTCAGATAGCGTGCTGGGCTAGGCGGCAACGTAAAGCGCGTGGAATGGCGAGTAAAATGCACTGTTAAACTTCTATGATAGGGCAATCAGAGAACCGATTAGATCATTTTATATTTTGGTTAATATAAGAATTCAGCGAAATTCTATCACATTTGTTCAATTTACGTCGCTCCTATCTCAGATAGCTTATTGGGCTAAGCGGCATCGCAAAGCGCATGAATTGACGAGTAAAATGCACTATTAAATTTCTAGGATAAGGCAAACAGAGACCCGATTAGATCATTTTATATTACGGTTAACATAAGAATGCAGCGTAATTCTGTGACATTTGTTCAACTTACGTAGCTCCTATTTCAGATAGCGTACTGGGCTAGGCGGTAACTTAAAGCGCGTGGAATGGCGAGTAAAATGCACTGTTGAACTTCTATGATAGGGCAATCAGAGACGCGATTAGATCATTTTATATTTTGGTTAATATAAGAATTCAGCGAAATTCTATCACATTTGTTCAATTTACGTCGCTCCTATTCCAGATAGCGTATTGGGCTAAGCGGCATCTCAAAGCGCATGAAATGGCGAGTAAAATGAACTATTAAACTTCTAGGGTAGGGCAATCAGAGACCCGATTAGATCATTTTATATTTTGGTTAATATAAGAATTCAGCGAAATTCTATCACATTTGTTCAATTTACGTCGCTCCTATTTCAGATAGCGTATTGGGCTAAGCGGCATCTCAAAGCGCATGAAATGGCGAGTAAAATGCACTATTAAACTTCTAGGGTAGGGCAATCAGAGACCCGATTAGATCATTTTATATTTTGGTTAATATAAGAATTCGGCGAAATTCTATCACACTTGTTCAATTTACGTCGCTCCTATTTCAGATAGCGTATTGGGCTAAGCGGCATCTCAAAGCGCATGAAATGGCGAGTAAAATGCACTCTTAAACTTCTAGGATAAGGCAAACAGAGACCCGATTAGATCATTTTATATTACGGTTAATATAAGAATTCAGCGAAATTCTATCACATTTGTTCAATTTACGTAGCTCCTGTTTCAGATAGCGTACTGGGCTAGGCGGCAACTTAAAGCGCGTGGAATGGCGAGTAAAATGCACTATTAAACTTCTATGATAGGGCAATCAGAGACCCGATTAGATCATTTTATATTTTGGTTAATATAAGAATTCAGCGAAATTCTATCACATTTGTTCAATTTACGTCGCTCCTATTTCAGATAGCGTATTGGGCTAAGCGGCATCTCACATCGCACGAAAGGGCGAGTAAAATGCACTATTAAACTTCTAGGGTAGGGCAATCAGAGACCCGATAAGATCATTTCATATTTTGGTTAATATAAGAATTCAGCGAAATTCTATCACATTTGTTCAATTTACGTCGCTCCTATTTCAGATAGCGTATTGGGCTAAGCGGCATCTCAAAGCGCAAGAAATGGCGAGTAAAATGCACTATTAAGCTTCTAGGGTTGGGCACATATAGACCCGATTAGATCATTTTATATTATGGTTAATTTAAGAATTCAGCGAAATCCTATCACATTTGTTCATTTTACGTCGCTCCTATTTCAGTCAGCGTATTGGGCTAAGCGGCATCTCAAAGCGCAAGAAATGGCGAGTAAAATGCACTATTAAACTTCTAGGGTAGGGCAAACAGAGACCCCATTAGATCATTTTATATTTTGGTTAATATAAGAATTCAGCGAAATTCTATCACATTTTTTCAATTTACGTCGCTCCTATTTCAGATAGTGTACTGGGCTAGGCGGCATCTTAAAGCGCGTGGAAGGGCGAGTAAAATGCACTACTAAACGTCTATGATAGGGCAATCAGAGTCCCGTTTAGATCATTTTATATTTTCTTTAATATAAGATTTCAGGGAAATTCTATCACATTTGTTCAATTTACGTCGCTCCTATTTCAGATAGCTATTGGGCTAAGCGGCATCTCAAAGCGCATGAAATGACAAGAGAAATGTACTATTAAACTTCTAGGGTAGGGCGAACAGAGACCCGATTACATCATTTTATATTATGGTTAATTTAAGAATTCCGCAAAATCCTATCACATTTGTTCAATTTACATCGCTGCTATTTCAGATAGCGTATTGGGCTAAGCGGCATCTCAAAGCGCATGGAATGACGAGTAAAATGCACTAATAAACTTCTAGGATAAGGCAAACGGAGATCCGATTAGACCATTTTATATTACGGTTAATATAAGAATTCAGCGTTATTCTATCACATTTGTTCAACTTACGTCGCTCCTGTTTCAGATAGCGCACTGGGCTAGGCGGCATCTTAAAGCGCGTGGAATGGCGAGTAAAATGCACTATTAAGCTTCTACGATAGGGCAAACAGAGACCCGATTAGATCATTTTATATTACGGTTAATATAAGAATTCAGCGTAATTCTATCACATTTGTTCAACATGCGTCGCTCCTATTTCAGATAGTGTACTGGGCTAGGCGGCATCTTAAAGCGCGTGGAAGGGCGAGTAAAATGCACTACTAAACTTCTATGGTAAGGCAATCAGAGTCCCGTTTAGATCATTTTATGTATTGTTTAATATAAGATTTCAGGGAAATTCTATCACATTTGTTCAATTTACGTCGCTCGTATTTCAGATAGCGTATTGGGCTAAGCGGCATCTCAAAGCGTATGAAATGACGAGAGAAATGCACTATTAAACTTCTTGGGTAGGGCGAACAGAGACCCGATTAGGTCATTTCATATTATGGTTAATTACAGAATTCAGCGAAATTCTATCACATTTGTTCAATTTACATCGCTCCTATTTCAAATAGCGTATTGGGCTAAGCGGCATCTCAATGCGCATGAAATGGCGAGTAAAATGCACTATTAAACTTCTAGGATAAGGCAAACGGAGACCCGATTAGACCATTTTATATTACGGTTAATATAAGAATTCAGCGTTATTCTATCACATTTGTTCAACTGACGTCGCTCCTATTTCAGATAGCGTACTCTGATAGGCGGCATCCTAAAGCGCGTGGAATGGCGAGTAAAATGCACTATTAAACTTCTAGGGTAATGCAAACAGAGACCCGATTAGATCATTTCATATTACGGTTAATATAAGATTTCAGGGAAAATCTATCACATTTGTTCAATTTACGTCGCTCCTATTTCAGATAGCTATTGGGCTAACCGGCATCTCAAAGCGCATGAAATGACGAGAGAAATGCACTATTAAACTTCTTGGGTACGGCGAACAGAGACCCGATTACATCATTTTATATTATGATTAATATAAGAATTCAGCGATATTCTATCGCATTAGTTCAATTTGCGTCGCTCCTATTTCAGATAGCGTATGGGGCTAAGCGGCATCTCAAAGCGCATGAAATGACGAATAAAATGCACTATTAAGCTTCTACGCTAGGGCGAACAGAGACCCGATTAGATCATTTAACATTATGGTAAATAAAAGAATTCAGCGAAATTCTATCACATTTGTTCAATTTACGTCGCTCCTATTTCAGATAGCGTACTCGGATAGGCGGCATCTTAAAGCGCGTGGAAAGGCGAGTAAAATGCACTATTAAACTTCGAGGGTAATGCAAACAGAGACCCGATTAGATCATTTTATATTACGGTTAATATAAGATTTCAGGGAAATTCTATCACATTTGTTCAATTTACGTCGCTCCTATTTCAGATAGCTATTGGGCTAAGCGGCATCTCAAAGCGCATGAAATGACGAGAGAAATGCACTATTAAACTTCTTGGGTAGGGCGAACAGAGACCCGATTACATCATTTTATATTATGGTTAATATAAGAATTTAGCGATATTCTATCGCATTTGTTCAATTTGCGTCGCTCCTATTTCAGATAGCGTATTGGGCTAAGCGGCATCTCAAAGCGCATGAAATGACGAATAAAATGCACTATTAAGCTTCTACGCTAGGGCGAACAGAGACCCGATTAGATCATTTAACATTATGGTAATTAAAAGAATTCAGCGAAATTCTATCACATTTGTTCAATTTACGTCGCTCCTATTTCAGATAGCGTACTGGGCTAGGCGGCATCTCAAAGCGCATGAAATGACGAGTAAAATGCTCTATTAAACTTCTAGGGTAGGGCAAACAGAGACCCGATTAGGTCATTTCATATTATGGTTAATTTAAGAATTCAGCGAAATTCTATCACATTTGTTCAAGTTACATCGCTCCTATTTCAGATAGCTTATTGGGCTAAGCGGCATCTCAAAGCGCATGAAATGGCGAGTAAAATGCACTATTAAACTTCTAGGATAAGGCAAACAGAGACCCGATTAGATCATTTTATATTACGGTTAATATAAGAATTCAGCGTAATTCTGTCACATTTGTTCAAGTTACGTAGCTCCTATTTCAGGTAGCGTACTGGGCTAGGCCGCAACTTAAACCGCGTGGAATGGCGAGTAAAATGCACTATTAAACTTCTATGATAGGGCAATCAGAGACCCGATTAGTTGATTTTATATTTTGGTTAATATAAGAATCCAGCGAAATTCTATCACATTTGTTCAATTTACGTCGCTCCTATTTCAGATAGCGTATTGGGCTAAGCGGCATCTCAAAGCGCACGAAAGGGCGAGTAAAATGCACTATTAAACTTCTAGGGTGGGGCAATCAGAGACCCGATAAGAACATTTTATATTATGGTTAATATAAGAATCCAGCGAAATTCTATCACATTTGTTCAATTTACGTCGCTCCTATTTCAGATAGCGTATTGGGCTAAGCGGCATCTCAAAGCGCACGAAAGGGCGAGTAAAATGCACTATTAAACTTCTAGGGTGGGGCAATCAGAGACCCGATAAGAACATTTTATATTACGGTTAATATAAGAATTCAGCGAAGTTCTATCACATTTGTTCAATTTACGTCGCTCCTATTTCAGATAGCGTATTGGGCTAAGCTGCATCTCAAAGCGCAAGAAATGGCTCGTACAGTGTACTATTCAACTTCTAGGGTAGAGCAAACAGAGACCGGATTAGATCATTTTATATTACGGTTAATATAAGAATTCAGCGTAATTCTGTGACATTTGTTCAACTTACGTAGCTCCTATTTCAGATAGCGTGCTGGGCTTGACGGCAACTTAAAGCGCGTGGAATGGCGATTAAAATGCACTGTTAAACTTCTATGATAGGGCAATCAGAGACCCGATTAGATCATTTTATATTTTGGTTAATATAAGAATTCAGCGAAATTCTAACACATTTGTTCAATTTACGTCGCTCCTATTTCAAATAGCTTATTGGGCTAAGCGGCATCGCAAAGCGCATGAATTGACGAGTAAAATGCACTATTAAACTTCTAGGATAAGGCAAACAGAGACCCGATTAGATCATTTTATATTACGGTTAATATAAGAATTCACCGTAATTCTGTGACATTTGTTCAACTAACGTCGCTCCTATTTCAGATAGCGTACTGCGCTAGGCGGCATCTTAAAGCGCGTGGAAGGGCGAGTAAAATGCACTACTAAACTTCTATGATAGGGCAATCAGAGTTCCGATTAGATCATTTTATATTTTGTTTACTATAACATTTCAGGGAAATTCTATCACATTTGTTCAATTTACGTCTATTTCAGATAGCGTATTGGGCTAAGCGGCATCTCAAAGCGCATGAAATGGCGAGTAAAATGCACTACTAAACTTCTAGGGTAGGGCAATCAGAGACCCGATTAGATCATTTTATATTGTGGTTAATATAAGAATTCAGCGAAATTCTATCACATTTGTTCAATTTACGTCGCTCCTATTTCAGATAGCGTATTGGGCTAAGCGGCATCGCAAAGCGCATGAAATGGCGAGTAAAATGCACTCTTAAACTTCTAGGATAAGGCAAACAGAGACCCGATTAGATCATTTTATATTACGGTTAACATAAGAATTCAGCGTAATTCTGTGACAACTTGTTCAACTTACGTAGCTCCTATTTCAGATAGCGTACTGGGCTAGGCGGCAACTCAAAGCGCATGAAATGGCGAGTAAAATGCACTATTAAACTTCTAGGGTAGGGCAATCAGAGACCCGATTAGATAATTTTATATTTTGGTTAATATAAGAATCCAGCGAAATTCTATCACATTTGTTCAATTTACGTCGCTCCTATTTCAGATAGCGTATTGGGCTAAGCGGCATCTCAAAGCGCAAGAAATGGCTCGTACAATGCACTATTCAACTTCTAGGGTAGGGCAAACAGAGACCGGATTAGATCATTTTATATTTTGGTTAATATAAGAATTCAGCGAAATTCTATCACATTTGTTCAATTTACGTCGCTCCTATTTCAGATAGCGTATTGGGCTAAGAGGCATCTCAAAGCGCATGAAATGGCGAGTAAAATGCACTATTAAACTTCTAGGGTAGGGCAATCAGAGACCCGATTAGATCATTTTATATTTTGGTTAATATAAGAATTCAGCGAAATTCTATCACATTTGTTCAATTTACGTCGCTCCTATTTCAGATAGCGTATTGGGCTAAGCGGCATCTCAAAGCGCATGAAATGGCGAGTAAAATGCACTCTTAAACTTCTAGGATAAGGCAAACAGAGACCCGATTAGATCATTTTATATTACGGTTAACATAAGAATTCAGCGTAATTCTGTGACATTTGTTCAACTTACGTAGCTCCTGTTTCAGATAGCGTACTGGGCTAGGCGGCAACTTAAAGCGCGTGGAATGGCGAGTAAAATGCACTATTAAACTTCTATGATAGGGCAATCAGAGACCCGATTAGATCATTTTATATTTTGGTTAATATAAGAATCCAGCGAAATTCTATCACATTTGTTCAATTTACGTCGCTCCTATTTCAGATAGCGTATTGGGCTAAGCGGCATCTCACAGCGCACGAAAGGGCGAGTAAAATGCACTATTAAACTTCTAGGGTAGGGCAATCAGAGACCGATAAGATCATTTCATATTTTGGTTAATATAAGAATTCAGCGAAATTCTATCACATTTGTTCAATTTACGTCGCTCCTATTTCAGATAGCGTATTGGGCTAAGCGGCATCTCAAAGCGCAAGAAATGGCGAGTAAAATGCACTATTAGCTTCTAGGGTTGGGCACATATAGACCCGATTAGATCATTTTATATTATGGTTAATTTAAGAATTCAGCGAAATCCTATCACATTTGTTCATTTTACGTCGCTCCTATTTCAGCCAGCGTATTGGGCTAAGCGGCATCTCAAAGCGCAAGAAATGGCGAGTAAAATGCACTATTAAACTTCTAGGGTAGGGCAAACAGAGACCCCATTAGATTCATTTTATATTTTGGTTAATATAAGAATTCAGCGAAATTCTATCACATTTTTTCAATTTACGTCGCTCCTATTTCAGATAGTGTACTGGGCTAGGCGGCATCTTAAAGCGCGTGGAAGGGCGAGTAAAATGCACTACTAAACGTCTATGATAGGGCAATCAGAGTCCCGTTTAGATCATTTTATATTTTCTTTAATATAAGATTTCAGGGAAATTCTATCACATTTGTTCAATTTACGTCGCTCCTATTTCAGATAGCTATTGGGCTAAGCGGCATCTCAAAGCGCATGAAATGACGAGAGAAATGCACTATTAATCTTCTTGGGTAGGGCGAACAGAGACCCGATTACATCACTTTATATTATGGTTAATTTAAGAATTCAGCAAAATTCTATCACATTTGTTCATTTTACATCGCTCCTATTTCAGATAGCGTATTGGGCTAAGCGGCATCTCAAAGCGCATGGAATGACGAGTAAAATGCACTAATAAACTTCTAGGATAAGGCAAACGGAGATCCGATTAGACCATTTTATATTACGGTTAATATAAGAATTCAGCGTTATTCTATCACATTTGTTCAACTTACGTCGCTCCTATTTCAAATAGCGCACTCGGATAGGCGGCATCTTAAAGCGCGTGGAAAGGCGAGTAAAATGCACTATTAAACTTCGAGGGTAATGCAAACAGAGACCCGATTAGATCATTTTATGTATTGTTTACTATAAGATTTCAGGGAAAATTCTATCACATTTGTTCAATTTACGTCGCTCCTATTTCAGATAGCGTATTGGGCTAAGCGGCATCTCAAAGCGCAAGAAATGGCGAGTAAAATGCACTATTAAACTTCTAGGGTAGGGCAAACAGAGACCACTATTAGATCATTTTATATTATTGTTAATATAAGAATTCAGCGAAGTTCTATCACATTTGTTTAATTTACGTCGCTCCTACTTCAGATAGCGTATTGGGCTAAGCGGCATCTCAAAGCGCATGAAATGGCGAGTAAAATGCACTATTAAACTTCTAGGGGTAGCGGCAATGAGAGACCCGATTAGATCATTTTATATTTGGTTAATATAAGAATTCAGGGAAATTCTATCACATTTGTTCAATTTACGTCGCTCCTATTTCAGATAGCGTATTGGGCTAAGCGGCATCTCAAAGCGCATGAAATGGCGAGTAAAATGCACTATTAAACTTCTAGGGTAGGGCAATCAGAGACCCGATTAGATTATTTTATATTTTGGTTAATATAAGAATTCAGCGAAATTCTATCACATTTGTTCAATTTACGTCGCTCCTATTTCAGATAGCGTATTGGGCTAAGCGGCATCTCAAAGCGCATGAAATGGCGAGTAAAATGCACTATTAAACTTCTAGGATAAGGCAAACGGAGACCCGATTAGATCATTTTATATTTTGGTTAATAAATGAATTCATCGAAATTCTATCACATTTGTTCAATTTACATCGCTCCTATTTCAGATAGCGTACTGGGCTAAGCGGCATCTCAAAGCGCATGAAATGGCGAGTAAAATGCACTATTAAACTTCTAGGATAAGGCAAACCGGAGACCCCGATTAGATCATTTTATATTACGGTTAATATAAGAATTCAGCGTAATTTTGTGACATATTGTTCAACTTACGTAGCTCCTATTTCAGATAGCGTGCTGGGCTAGGCGGCAACGTAAAGCGCGTGGAATGGCGAGTAAAATGCACTGTTAAAACTTCTATGATAGGGGCAATCAGAGACCCGATTAGATCATTTTATATTTTGGTTAATATAAGAATTCAGCGAAATTCTATCACATTTGTTCAATTTACGTCGCTCCTATCTCAGATAGCTTATTGGGCTAAGCGGCATCGCAAAGCGCATGAATTGACGAGTAAAATGCACTATTAAATTTCTAGGATAAGGCAAACAGAGACCCGATTAGATCATTTTATATTACGGTTAACATAAGAATGCAGGCGTAATATCTGTGACATTTGTTCAACTTACGTAGCTCCTATTTCAGATAGCGTACTGGGCTAGGCGGTAACTTAAAAGCGCGTGGAATGGCGAGTAAAATGCACTGTTGAACTTCTATGATAGGGCAATCAGAGACGCGATTAGATCATTTTATATTTTGGTTAATATAAGAATTCAGCGAAATTCTATCACATTTGTTCAATTTACGTCGCTCCTATTCCAGATAGCGTATTGGGCTAAGCGGCATCTCAAAGCGCATGAAATGCGGAACTATTAAACTTCTAGGGTAGGGCAATCAGAGACCCGATTAGATCATTTTATATTTTGGTTAATATAAGAATTCAGCGAAATTCTATCACATTTGTTCAATTTACGTCGCTCCTATTTCAGATAGCGTATTGGGCTAAGCGGCATCTCAAAGCGCATGAAATGGCGAGTAAAATGCACTATTAAACTTCTAGGGTAGGGCAATCAGAGACCCGATTAGATCATTTTATATTTTGGTTAATATAAGAATTCGGCGAAATTCTATCACACTTGTTCAATTTACGTCGCTCCTATTTCAGATAGCGTATTGGGCTAAGCGGCATCTCAAAGCGCATGAAATGGCGAGTAAAATGCACTCTTAAACTTCTAGGATAAGGCAAACAGAGACCCGATTAGATCATTTTATATTACGGTTAATATAAGAATTCAGCGAAATTCTATCACATTTGTTCAATTTACGTAGCTCCTGTTTCAGATAGCGTACTGGGCTAGGCGGCAACTTAAAGCGCGTGGAATGGCGAGTAAAATGCACTATTAAACTTCTATGATAGGGCAATCAGAGACCCGATTAGATCATTTTATATTTTGGTTAATATAAGAATCCAGCGAAATTCTATCACATTTGTTCAATTTACGTCGCTCCTATTTCAGATAGCGTATTGGGCTAAGCGGCATCTCACATCGCACGAAAGGGCGAGTAAAATGCACTATTAAACTTCTAGGGTAGGGCAATCAGAGACCCGATAAGATCATTTCATATTTTGGTTAATATAAGAATTCAGCGAAATTCTATCACATTTGTTCAATTTACGTCGCTCCTATTTCAGATAGCGTATTGGGCTAAGCGGCATCTCAAAGCGCAAGAAATGGCGAGTAAAATGCACTATTAAGCTTCTAGGGTTGGGCACATATAGACCCGATTAGATCATTTTATATTATGGTTAATTTAAGAATTCAGCGAAATCCTATCACATTTGTTCATTTTACGTCGCTCCTATTTCAGTCAGCGTATTGGGCTAAGCGGCATCTCAAAGCGCAAGAAATGGCGAGTAAAATGCACTATTAAACTTCTAGGGTAGGGCAAACAGAGACCCCATTAGATCATTTTATATTTTGGTTAATATAAGAATTCAGCGAAATTCTATCACATTTTTTCAATTTACGTCGCTCCTATTTCAGATAGTGTACTGGGCTAGGCGGCATCTTAAAGCGCGTGGAAGGGCGAGTAAAATGCACTACTAAACGTCTATGATAGGGCAATCAGAGTCCCGTTTAGATCATTTTATATTTTCTTTAATATAAGATTTCAGGGAAATTCTATCACATTTGTTCAATTTACGTCGCTCCTATTTCAGATAGCTATTGGGCTAAGCGGCATCTCAAAGCGCATGAAATGACAAGAGAAATGTACTATTAAACTTCTAGGGTAGGGCGAACAGAGACCCGATTACATCATTTTATATTATGGTTAATTTAAGAATTCCGCAAAATCCTATCACATTTGTTCAATTTACATCGCTGCTATTTCAGATAGCGTATTGGGCTAAGCGGCATCTCAAAGCGCATGGAATGACGAGTAAAATGCACTAATAAACTTCTAGGATAAGGCAAACGGAGATCCGATTAGACCATTTTATATTACGGTTAATATAAGAATTCAGCGTTATTCTATCACATTTGTTCAACTTACGTCGCTCCTATTTCAGATAGCGTACTGGGCTAGGCGGCATCTTAAAGCGCGTGGAATGGCGAGTAAAATGCACTATTAAGCTTCTACGATAGGGCAAACAGAGACCCGATTAGATCATTTTATATTACGGTTAATATAAGAATTCAGCGTAATTCTATCACATTTGTTCAACATGCGTCGCTCCTATTTCAGATAGTGTACTGGGCTAGGCGGCATCTTAAAGCGCGTGGAAGGGCGAGTAAAATGCACTACTAAACTTCTATGGTAAGGCAATCAGAGTCCCGTTTAGATCATTTTATGTATTGTTTAATATAAGATTTCAGGGAAATTCTATCACATTTGTTCAATTTACGTCGCTCGTATTTCAGATAGCGTATTGGGCTAAGCGGCATCTCAAAGCGTATGAAATGACGAGAGAAATGCACTATTAAACTTCTTGGGTAGGGCGAACAGAGACCCGATTAGGTCATTTCATATTATGGTTAATTACAGAATTCAGCGAAATTCTATCACATTTGTTCAATTTACATCGCTCCTATTTCAAATAGCGTATTGGGCTAAGCGGCATCTCAATGCGCATGAAATGGCGAGTAAAATGCACTATTAAACTTCTAGGATAAGGCAAACGGAGACCCGATTAGACCATTTTATATTACGGTTAATATAAGAATTCAGCGTTATTCTATCACATTTGTTCAACTGACGTCGCTCCTATTTCAGATAGCGTACTCTGATAGGCGGCATCCTAAAGCGCGTGGAATGGCGAGTAAAATGCACTATTAAACTTCTAGGGTAATGCAAACAGAGACCCGATTAGATCATTTCATATTACGGTTAATATAAGATTTCAGGGAAAATCTATCACATTTGTTCAATTTACGTCGCTCCTATTTCAGATAGCTATTGGGCTAAGCGGCATCTCAAAGCGCATGAAATGACGAGAGAAATGCACTATTAAACTTCTTGGGTACGGCGAACAGAGACCCGATTACATCATTTTATATTATGATTAATATAAGAATTCAGCGATATTCTATCGCATTAGTTCAATTTGCGTCGCTCCTATTTCAGATAGCGTATGGGGCTAAGCGGCATCTCAAAGCGCATGAAATGACGAATAAAATGCACTATTAAGCTTCTACGCTAGGGCGAACAGAGACCCGATTAGATCATTTAACATTATGGTAAATAAAAGAATTCAGCGAAATTCTATCACATTTGTTCAATTTACGTCGCTCCTATTTCAGATAGCGTACTCGGATAGGCGGCATCTTAAAGCGCGTGGAAAGGCGAGTAAAATGCACTATTAAACTTCGAGGGTAATGCAAACAGAGACCCGATTAGATCATTTTATATTACGGTTAATATAAGATTTCAGGGAAATTCTATCACATTTGTTCAATTTACGTCGCTCCTATTTCAGATAGCTATTGGGCTAAGCGGCATCTCAAAGCGCATGAAATGACGAGAGAAATGCACTATTAAACTTCTTGGGTAGGGCGAACAGAGACCCGATTACATCATTTTATATTATGGTTAATATAAGAATTTAGCGATATTCTATCGCATTTGTTCAATTTGCGTCGCTCCTATTTCAGATAGCGTATTGGGCTAAGCGGCATCTCAAAGCGCATGAAATGACGAATAAAATGCACTATTAAGCTTCTACGCTAGGGCGAACAGAGACCCGATTAGATCATTTAACATTATGGTAATTAAAAGAATTCAGCGAAATTCTATCACATTTGTTCAATTTACGTCGCTCCTATTTCAGATAGCGTACTGGGCTAGGCGGCATCTCAAAGCGCATGAAATGACGAGTAAAATGCTCTATTAAACTTCTAGGGTAGGGCAAACAGAGACCCGATTAGGTCATTTCATATTATGGTTAATTTAAGAATTCAGCGAAATTCTATCACATTTGTTCAAGTTACATCGCTCCTATTTCAGATAGCTTATTGGGCTAAGCGGCATCTCAAAGCGCATGAAATGGCGAGTAAAATGCACTATTAAACTTCTAGGATAAGGCAAACAGAGACCCGATTAGATCATTTTATATTACGGTTAATATAAGAATTCAGCGTAATTCTGTCACATTTGTTCAAGTTACGTAGCTCCTATTTCAGGTAGCGTACTGGGCTAGGCCGCAACTTAAACCGCGTGGAATGGCGAGTAAAATGCACTATTAAACTTCTATGATAGGGCAATCAGAGACCCGATTAGTTGATTTTATATTTTGGTTAATATAAGAATCCAGCGAAATTCTATCACATTTGTTCAATTTACGTCGCTCCTATTTCAGATAGCGTATTGGGCTAAGCGGCATCTCAAAGCGCACGAAAGGGCGAGTAAAATGCACTATTAAACTTCTAGGGTGGGGCAATCAGAGACCCGATAAGAACATTTTATATTATGGTTAATATAAGAATTCAGCGAAATTCTATCACATTTGTTCAATTTACGTCGCTCCTATTTCAGATAGCGTATTGGGCTAAGCGGCATCTCAAAGCGCACGAAAGGGCGAGTAAAATGCACTATTAAACTTCTAGGGTGGGGCAATCAGAGACCCGATAAGAACATTTTATATTACGGTTAATATAAGAATTCAGCGAAGTTCTATCACATTTGTTCAATTTACGTCGCTCCTATTTCAGATAGCGTATTGGGCTAAGCTGCATCTCAAAGCGCAAGAAATGGCTCGTACAGTGTACTATTCAACTTCTAGGGTAGAGCAAACAGAGACCGGATTAGATCATTTTATATTACGGTTAATATAAGAATTCAGCGTAATTCTGTGACATTTGTTCAACTTACGTAGCTCCTATTTCAGATAGCGTGCTGGGCTTGACGGCAACTTAAAGCGCGTGGAATGGCGATTAAAATGCACTGTTAAACTTCTATGATAGGGCAATCAGAGACCCGATTAGATCATTTTATATTTTGGTTAATATAAGAATTCAGCGAAATTCTAACACATTTGTTCAATTTACGTCGCTCCTATTTCAAATAGCTTATTGGGCTAAGCGGCATCGCAAAGCGCATGAATTGACGAGTAAAATGCACTATTAAACTTCTAGGATAAGGCAAACAGAGACCCGATTAGATCATTTTATATTACGGTTAATATAAGAATTCACCGTAATTCTGTGACATTTGTTCAACTAACGTCGCTCCTATTTCAGATAGCGTACTGCGCTAGGCGGCATCTTAAAGCGCGTGGAAGGGCGAGTAAAATGCACTACTAAACTTCTATGATAGGGCAATCAGAGTTCCGATTAGATCATTTTATATTTTGTTTACTATAACATTTCAGGGAAATTCTATCACATTTGTTCAATTTACGTCTATTTCAGATAGCGTATTGGGCTAAGCGGCATCTCAAAGCGCATGAAATGGCGAGTAAAATGCACTACTAAACTTCTAGGGTAGGGCAATCAGAGACCCGATTAGATCATTTTATATTGTGGTTAATATAAGAATTCAGCGAAATTCTATCACATTTGTTCAATTTACGTCGCTCCTATTTCAGATAGCGTATTGGGCTAAGCGGCATCGCAAAGCGCATGAAATGGCGAGTAAAATGCACTCTTAAACTTCTAGGATAAGGCAAACAGAGACCCGATTAGATCATTTTATATTACGGTTAACATAAGAATTCAGCGTAATTCTGTGACACTTGTTCAACTTACGTAGCTCCTATTTCAGATAGCGTACTGGGCTAGGCGGCAACTCAAAGCGCATGAAATGGCGAGTAAAATGCACTATTAAACTTCTAGGGTAGGGCAATCAGAGACCCGATTAGATAATTTTATATTTTGGTTAATATAAGAATCCAGCGAAATTCTATCACATTTGTTCAATTTACGTCGCTCCTATTTCAGATAGCGTATTGGGCTAAGCGGCATCTCAAAGCGCAAGAAATGGCTCGTACAATGCACTATTCAACTTCTAGGGTAGGGCAAACAGAGACCGGATTAGATCATTTTATATTTTGGTTAATATAAGAATTCAGCGAAATTCTATCACATTTGTTCAATTTACGTCGCTCCTATTTCAGATAGCGTATTGGGCTAAGAGGCATCTCAAAGCGCATGAAATGGCGAGTAAAATGCACTATTAAACTTCTAGGAGAAGGCAAACAGAGACCCGATTAGATCATTTTATATTACGGTTAATATAAGAAATCAGCGTAATTCTGTCACATTCGCTCAACTTACGTAGCTCCTATTTCAGATAGCGTACTGGGCTAGGCGGCATCTTAAAGCGCGTGGAATGGCGAGTAAAATGCACTATTAAACTTCTATGATAGGGCAATCAGAGACCCGATAAGATCATTTTATATTTTGGTTAATATAAGAATTCAGCGAAATTCTATCACATTTGTTCAATATACGTCGCTCCAATTTCAGATAGCTTATTGGGCTAAGCGGCATCGCAAAGCGCATGAAATGACGAGTGAAATGCACTATTAAACTTCTTGGGTAGGGCGAACAAAGACCCGATTAGATCATTTTACATTAAGGTTAATATAAGAATTCAGCGAAATTCTATCACATTTGTTCAATTTACATCGCTCCTGTTTCAGATAGCGACTTGTGCTAAGTGGCATCTCAAAGCGCAAGAAATGGCGAGTAGAATGCACTATTAAACTTCTAGGGTAGGGCAAACAGAGACCCCATTAGATCATTTTATATTATGGTTAATTTAAGAATTCCGCGAAATTCTATCACATTTGTTCAATTTACGTCGCTCCTATTTCAGATAGCGTATTGGGCTAAGCGGCATCTCAAAGCGCATGAAATGGCGAGTAAAATGCACTATTAAACTTCTAGGATAAGGCAAACAGAGACCCGATTAGATCATTTTATATTACGGTTAATATAAGAATTCAGCGTAATTCTGTGACATTTGTTCAACTTACGTAGCTCCTATTTCAGATAGCTTATTGGGCTAAGCGGCATCGCAAAGCGCATGAATTGACGAGTAAAATGCACTATTAAACTTCTAGGATAAGGCAAACAGAGACCCGATTAGATCATTTTATATTACGGTTAATATAAGAATTCAGCGTAATTCTGTGACATTTGTTCAACTTACGTAACTCCTATTTCAGATAGCGTACTGGGCTAGGCGGCAACTTAAAGCGCGTGGAATGGCGAGTAAAATGCACTGTTAAACTTCTATGATAGGGCAATCAGAGACCCGATTAGATCATTTTATATTTTGGTTAATAGAAGAATGCAGCGTAATTCTATCACATTTTTTCAATTTACGTCGCTCCTATTTCAGATAGTGTACTGGGCTAGGCGGCATCTTAAGGCGCGTGGAAGGGCGAGTAAAATGCACTACTAAACGTCTATGATAGGGCAATCAGAGTCCCGCTTAGATCATTTTATATTTTCTTTAATATAAGATTTCAGGGAAATTCTATCACATTTGTTCAATTTACGTCGCTCCTATTTCAGATAGCTATTGCGCTAAGCGGCATCTCAAAGCGCATGAAATGACGAGAGAAATGCACTATTAAACTTCTTGGGTAGGGCGAACAGAGACCCGATTACATCATTTTATATTAAGGTTAATATAAGTATTCAGGGAACTTCTATCACATTTGTTCAATTTACGTCGCTCCTATTTCAGACAGCGTATTGGGCTAAGCGGCATCTCAAAGCGCATGGAATGACGAGTAAAATGCACTAATAAACTTCTAGGATAAGGCAAACGGAGATCCGATTAGACCATTTTATATTACGGTTAATATAAGAATTCAGCGTTATTCTATCACATTTGTTCAACTTACGTCGCTCCTATTTCAGATAGCGTACTCGGATAGGCGGCATCTTAAAGAGCGTGGAAAGGCGAGTAAAATGCACTATTAAACTTCGAGGGTAATGCAAACAGAGACCCGATTAGATCATTTTATATTAAGGTTAATATAAGATTTCAGGGAAATTCTATCACATTTGTTCAATTTACGTCGCTCCTATTTCAGATAGCGTATTGGGCTAAGCGGCATCTCAAAGCGCATGGAATGGCGAGTGAAATGCACTATTAAACTTCTAGGGTAGGGCGAACAGAGACCCGAATAGATCATTTTATATTACGGTTAATATAAGAATTCAGCGTAATTCTATCACATTTGTTCAACTAACGTCGCTTCTATTTCAGATAGCGTACTGCGCTAGGCGGCATCTTAAAGCGCGTGGAACGGCGAGTAAAATGCACTACAAAACTTCTATGAAAGGGCAATCAGAGTTCCGAATAGATCATTTTATATTTTGTTTACTATAACATTTCAGGGAAATTCTATCACATTTGTTCAATTTACGTCGCTCCTATTTCAGTTAGCGTATTGGGCTAAGCGGCATCTCAAAGCGCAAGAAATGGCGAGTAAAATGCACTATTAAGCTTCTAGGGTTGGGCACATAGAGACCCGATTAGATCATTTTATATTATGGTTAATTTAAGAATTCAGCGAAATCCTATCACATTTGTTCATTTTACGTCGCTCCTATTTCAGATAGCGTATTGGGCTAAGCGGCATCTCAAAGCGCATGAAATGGCGAGTAAAATGCACTATTAAACTTCTAGGGCATGGCGAACAGAGACCCGATTAGATCATTTTACATTAAGGTTAATATAAGTATTCAGGGAACTTCTATCACATTTGTTCAATTTACGTCGCTCCTATTTCAGACAGCTTATTGGGCTAAGCGGCCTCTCAAAGCGCATGAAATGGCGAGTAAAATGCACTATTAATCTTCTATGATAGGGCAATCAGAGACCCGATTAGATCATTTTATATTTTGGTTAATATAAGAATTCAGCGTAATTCTATCACATTTGTTCAATTTACGTCGCTCCTATATCAGATAGCATATTGGGCTAAGCGGCATCTCAAAGCGCATGAAATGGCGAGTAAAATGCACTATTAAACTTCTAGGGTAAGGCAAACAGAGACCCGATTAGATCATTTTATATTACGGTTAATATAAGAATTCAGCGAAATTCTATCACATTTTTTCAATTTACGTCGCTCCTATTTCAGATAGCGTATTGGGCTATGCGGCATCTCAAAGCGCATGAAATGACGAGAGAAATGCACTATTAAACTTCTTGGGTAGGGCGAACAGAGACCCGATTACATCATTTTATATTATGGTTAATTTAAGAATTCAGCAGAATTCTATCACATTTGTTTAATTTACGTCGCTCCTATTTCAGATAGCGTACTGGGCTACGCGGTATCTTAAAGCGCGTGGAATGGCGAGTAAAATGCACTATTAAACTTCTAGCATAAGGCAAACGGAGACCAGATTAGACCATTTTATATTACGGTTAATATCATAATTCAGCGTTATTCTATCACATTTGTTCAACTTACGTCGCTCCTATTTCAGAAAGCGTACTCGGACAGGCGGCATCTTAAAGCGCGTGGAATGGCGAGTAAAATGCACTATTAAACTTCTCGGGTAATGCAAACAGAGACCCGATTAGATCATTTTATATTACGGTTAATATAAGATTTCAGGGAAATTCAATCACATTTGTTCAATTTACGTCGCTCCTATTTCAGATAGCTATTGGGCTAAGCGGCATCTCAAAGCGCATGAAATGTCGAGAGAAATGCACTATTAAACTTCTTGGGTAGGGCGAACAGAGACCCGATTACATCATTTTATATTATGGTTAATATAAGAATTCAGCGAAATTCTATCACATTTGTTCAATTTGCGTCGCTCCTATTTCAGATAGCGTATTGGGCTAAGCGGCATCTCAAAGCGCATGAAATGACGAATAAAATGCACTATTAAACTTCTAGGGTAGGGCAAACAGAGACCCGATTAGGTCATTTCATATTATGGTTAATTTAAGAATTCAGCGAAATTCTATCACATTTGTTCAAGTTACATCGCTCCTATTTCAGATAGCTTATTGGGCTAAGCGGCATCTCAAAGCGCATGAAATGGCGAGTAAAATGCACTATTAGACTTCTAGGATAAGGCAAACAGAGACCCGATTAGATCATTTTATATTACGGTTAATATAACAATTCAGCGAAATTCTATCACATTTGTTCAATTTACGTCGCTCCTATTTCAGATAGCGTATTGGGCTAAGAGGCATCTCAAAGCGCATGAAATGGCGAGTAAAATGCACTATTAAACTTCTAGGATAAGGCAAACAAAGACCCGATTAGATCATTTTATATTACGGTTAATATAAGAAATCAGCGTAATTCTGTCACATTCGTTCAACTTACGTAGCTCCTATTTCAGATAGCGTACTGGGCTAGGCAGCATCTTAAAGCGCGCGGAATGGCGAGTAAAATGCACTATTCAACTTCTATGATAGGGCAATCAGAGACCCGATTAGTTCATTTTATATTTTGGTTAATATAAGAATCCAGCGATATTCTATCACATTTGTTCAGTTTACGTCGCTCCTATTTCAGTTAGCGTATTGGGCTAAGCGGCATCTCAAAGCGCACGAAAGGGCGAGTAAAATGCACTATTAAACTTCTAGGGTGGGGCAAGCAGAGACCCGATCAGATCATTTTATATTACGGTTAATATAAGAATTCAGCGAAGTTCTATCACATTTGTTCAATTTACGTCGCTCCAATTTCAGATAGCTTATTGGGCTAAGCGGCATCGCAAAGCGCATGAATTGACGAGTGAAATGCACTATTAAACTTCTTGGGTAGGGCGAACAAAGACCCGATTAGATCATTTTACATTAAGGTTAATATAAGAATTCAGCGAAATTCTATCACATTTGTTCAATTTACATCGCTCCTATTTCAGATAGCGACTTGTGCTAAGCGGCATCTCAAAGCGCAAGAAATGGCGAGTAAAATGCACTATTACACTTCTAGGGTAGGGCAAACAGAGACCCCATTAGATCATTTTATATTATGGTTAATTTAAGAATGAAGCGAAATTCTATCACATTTGTTCAATTTACGTCGCTCCCATTTCAGATAGCGTATTGGGCTAAGCGGCATCTCAAAGCGCATGAAATGGCGAGTGAAATGCACTATTAAACTTCTAGGGTAGGGCAATCAGAGACCCGATTAGATCATTTTATATTTTGGTTAATAAAAGAATTCATCGAAATTCTATCACATTTGTTCAATTTACATCGCTCCTATTTCAGATAGCGTACTGGGCTAAGCGGCATCTCAAAGCGCAAGAAATGGCGAGTAAAATGCACTATTAAACTTCTAGGATAAGGCAAACAGAGACCCGATTAGATCATTTTATATTACGGTTAATATAAGAATTCAGCGTAATTCTGTGACATTTGTTCAACTTACGTAGCTCCTATTTCAGATAGCGTGCTGGGCTAGGCGGCAACTTAAAGCGCGTGGAATGGCGAGTAAAATGCACTATTAAGCTTCTATGATAGGGCAATCAGAGACCCGCTTAGATCATTTTATATTTTGGTTAATATAAGAATACAGCGAAATTCTATCACATTTGTTCAATTTACGTCGCTCCTATTTCAGATAGCGTACTCGGATAGGCGGCATCTTAAAGCGCGTGGAGTGGCGAGTAAAATGTACTATTAAACTTCTATGATAGGGCAATCAGAGACCCGGTTAGATCATTTTATATTTTGGTTAATATAAGAATTCAGCGAAATTCTATCACATTTGTTTAATTTACGTCGCTCCAATTTCAGATAGCGTATTGGGCTAAGCGGCATCTCAAAGTGCATGAAATGGGGAGTAAAATGCACTATTAAGCTTCTAGGGTAGGGCAATCAGAGACCCGATTAGATCATTTTATATTTTGGTTAATATAAGAATTCAGCGAAATTCTGTCACATTTGTTCAATTTACGTCGCTCCTATTTCAGATAGCGTATTGGGCTAAGCGGCATCTCAAAGCGCATGAAATGGCGTGTAAAATGCACTATTAAGCTTCTACGCTAGGGCGAAGAGAGACCCGATTAGATCATTTAACATTATGGTTAATAAAAGTATTCAGCGAAATTCTACGACGTTTGTTCAATTTACGTCGCTACTATTTCAGATAGCGTATTGGGCTAAGCGGCATCTCAAAGCGCATGAAATGGCGACTAAAATGCACTGTTAAACTTCTAGGGTAGGGCGAACAGAGACCCGATTAGATCATTTCATATTATGGTTTATTTAAGAATTCAGAAAAATTCTATCACATTTGTTCAATTTACGTCGCTCCTATTTCAGATAGCTTATTGGGCTAAGCGGCATCTCAAAGCGCATTGAATGACGAGTGAAATGCACTATTGAACTTCTAGGATAAGGCAAACAGAGACCCGATAAGATCATTTTATATTATGGTTAATTTAAGAATTCAGCGAAACTCTATCACATTTGTTCAATTTATGTCGCTCCTATTTCAGATACCGTATTGGGCTAAGCGGCATCTCAATGCGCATGAAATGGCAAGTAAAATGCACTATTAAACTTCTAGGATAAGGCAAACGGAGACCCGATTAGATCATTTTATATTACGGTTAATATAAGAATTCAGCGTAATTCTATCACATTTGTTCAACTTACGTCGCTCCTATTTCAGATAGCATACTGGGCTAGGCGGCATCTTAAAGCGCGTGGAATGGCGAGTAAAATGCACTATTAAACTTCTAGGATAAGGCAAACAGAGACCCGATTAGATCATTTTATATTTTGGTTAATATAAGAATTCAGCGAAATTCTGTCACATTCGTTCAATTTACGTCGCTCCCATTTCAGATAGCGTATTGGGCTAAGCGGCATCTCAAAGCGCATGAAATGGCGAGTAAAATGCACTATTAAACTTCTAGGGTTGGGCGAACAAAGACCCGATTAGATCCTTTTACATTAAGGTTAATATAAGTATTCAGGCCAATTCTATCACATTTGTTCAATTTACGTCGCTCCTATTTCAGATAGCGTACTGCGCTAGGCGGAATCTTAAAGCGCGTGGATTGGCGAGTAAAATGCACTGTTAAACTTCTAGGGTAGGGCGAACAGAGACCCGATTAGATCATTTTATATTACGGTTAATATAAGAATTCAGCGAAATTCTATCACATTTTTTCAATTTACGTCGCTCCTATTTCAGACAGCGTATTGGGCTATGCGGCATCTCAAAGCGCATGAAATGACGAGAGAAATGCACTATTAAACTTCTTGGGTAGGGCGAACAGAGACCCGATTACATCATTTTATATTATGGTTAATTTAAGAATTCAGCAAAATTCTATCACATTTGTTCAATTTACGTCGCTCCTATTTCAGATAGCGTACTGGGCTACGCGGTATCTTAAAGCGCGTGGAATGGCGAGTAAAATGCACTATTAAACTTCTAGCATAAGGCAAACGGAGACCCGATTAGACCATTTTATATTACGGTTAATATAAGAATTCAGCGAAATTCTATCACATTTGTTCAATTTACGTCGCTCCTATTTCAGAAAGCGTACTCGGATAGGCGGCATCTTAAAGCGCGTGGAATGGCGAGCAAAATGCACTATTAAACTTCTCGGGTAATGCAAACAGAGACCCGATTAGATCATTTTATATTACGGTTAATATAAGATTTCAGGGAAATTCAATCACATTTGTTCAATTTACGTCGCTCCTATTTCAGATAGCTATTGGGCTAAGCGGCATCTCAAAGCGCATGAAATGACGAGAGAAATGCACTATTAAACTTCTTGGGTAGGGCGAACAGAGACCCGATTACATCATTTTATATTATGGTTAATATAAGAATTCAGCGAAATTCTATCACATTTGTTCAATTTAAGTCGCTCCTATTTCAGATAGCGTACTGGGCTAGGCGGCATCTCAAAGCGCATGAAATGACGAGTAAAATGCCCTATTAAACTTCTAGGGTAGGGCAAACAGAGACCCGATTAGGTCATTTCATATTATGGTTAATTTAAGAATTCAGCGAAATTCTATCACATTTGTTCAAGTTACATCGCTCCTATTTCAGATAGCTTATTGGGCTAAGCGGCATCTCAAAGCGCATGAAATGGCGAGTAAAATGCACTATTAAACTTCTAGGATAAGGCAAACAGAGACCCGATTAGATCATTTTATATTACGGTTAATATAAGAATTCAGCGTAATTCTGTCACATTTGTTCAAGTTACGTAGCTCCTATTTCAGATAGCATACTGGGCTAGGCGGCAACTTAAACCGCGTGGAATGGCGAGTAAAATGCACTATTAAACTTCTATGATAGGGCAATCAGAGACCCGATTAGTTCATTTTATATTTTGGTTAATATAAGAATCCAGCGAAATTCTATCACATTTGTTCAGTTTACGTCGCTCCTATTTCAGTTAGCGTATTGGGCTAAGCGGCATCTCAAAGCGCACGAAAGGGCGAGTAAAATGCACTATTAAACTTCTAGGGTGGGGCAAGCAGAGACCCGATCAGATCATTTTATATTACGGTTAATATAAGAATTCAGCGAAGTTCTATCACATTTGTTCTATTTACGTCGCTCGTATTTCAGATAGCTTATTGTGCTTAGCGGCATCTCAAAGCGCATGAAATGACGAGTGAAATGCACTATTAAACTTCTAGGGTAGGGCAAACAGAGACCCCATTAGATCATTTTATATTATGGTTAATTTAAGAATTCAGCAAAATTCTATCACATTTGTTCAATGTACGTCGCTCCTATTTCGGATAGCGTACTGGGCTAAGCGGCACCCTAAAGCGCGTGGAGTGGCGAGTAAAATGCACTATTAATCTTCTATGATAGGGCAATCAGAGACCCGATTAGATCATTATATACTTTGGTTAGTATAAGAATTCAGCGAAATTCTATCACATTTGTTCAATTTACGTCGCTCCTATTTCAGATAGCGTATTGGGCTAAGCGGCATCTCAAAGCGCATGAAATGACGAGTGAAATGCACTATTAAACTTCTAGGGTAGGGCAAACAGAGACCCGATTAGATCATTTTATATTAAGGTTACTTTAAGAATTCAGCGAAATTCTATCACATTTGTTCAATTTACGTCGCTCCTATTTCAGACAGCTTATTGGGATGAGCGGCATCTCAAAGCGCATGAAATGGCGAGTAAAATGCACAATTAAACTATTAGGGTAGGGCAAACAGAGACCCGATTAGATCATTTTATATTATGGTTAATATAAGAATTCAGCGTAATTCTATCACATTTGTTCAACTTACGTCGCTCCTCTTTCAGGTAGCGTACTGGGCTAGGCGGCATCTTAAAGCGCGTGAAATGGCGAGTAAAATGCACTATTAAACTTCTAGGGTAGGGCAAACAGAGACCCGATTAGATCATTTTATATTAAGGTTACTTTAAGAATTCAGCGAAATTCTATCACATTTGTTCAATTTACGTCGCTCCTATTTCAGATAGCGTACTGTGCTAGACGGCATCTTAAGGCGCGTGGAATGGCGAGTAAAATGCACTATTAAACTTCTATGGTAGGGAAACCAGAGGCCCGATTAGATCATTTTATATTAAGGTTACTTTAAGAATTCAGCGAAATCCTATCACATTTGTTCAATTTACGTCGCTCCTATTTCAAATAGCTTATTGGGCGAAGCGGCGTCTCAAAGCGCATGAAATGACGAGTGATATGCACTATTAAACTTCTAGGGTAGGGCAAACAGAGACCCGATTAGATCATTTGATATTATGGTTAATTTAAGAATTCAGCGAGATTCTATCACATTTGTTCAACTTACGTCGCTCCTATTTCAGATAGCGTATTGGGTTAAGCGTCATCTCAAAGCGCATGAAATGGCGAGTGAAATGCAATATTAAACTTCTGGGGTAGGGCGAACAGAGACCCGATTAGATCATTTTACATTAAGGTTAATATAAGTATTCAGCGAGATTCTATCACATTTGTTCCATTTACGTCGCTCCTATTTCAGACAGCTTATTGGGCTTAGCGGCATCTCAAAGCGCATGAAATGGCGAACAAAATGCACTATTAAACTTCTAGGCTAGGGCGAACAGGGACCAGATTAGATCATTTTATATTTTGGTTAATATAAGAATTCTGCGAAATTCTATCACATTTGTTCAACTTACGTCGCTCCTATTTCAGATAGCGTACTGTGCTAGGCGGCATCTTAAAGCTCGTGGAATGGCGAGTAAAATGCACTACTAAACTTCTATGATAGGGCAATCAGAGACCCGATTAGCTCATTTTATATTTTGTTTAATATAAGATTTCAGGGAAATTCTATCACATTTGTTCAATTTACGTCGCTCCTATTTCAGATAGCTTATTGGGCTAAGCGGCATGTCAAAGCGCATGAAATGACGAGTGAAATGCACTGTTATACTTCAATGATAGGGCAATCAGAGACCCGATTAGATCATTTTATATTTTGTTTAATATAAGATTTCAGGGAAATTCTATCACATTTGTTCAATTTACGTCGCGCCTATTTCAGATAGCTTATTGGGCTAAGCGGCATCTGAAGGCGCATGAAATGGCAAGTAAAATGCACTATTAAACTTCTATGATAGGGCAATCAGAGACCCGATTAGATCATTTTATATTTTGGTTAATATAAGAATTCAACGAAATTCTATCACATTTGTTCAATTTACGTCGCTCCTATTTCAGATAGCGTATTGGGCTAAGCGGCATCTCAAAGCGTATGAAATGGCGAGTAAAATGCAATACTAAACTTCTAGGATAAGGCAAACAGAGACCCGATTAGATTATTTTATATTACGGTTAATATAAGAATTCAGCGTAATTCTATCACATTTGTTCAACTTACGTCGTTCCTAATTTAGATAGCGTACTGGGCTAGGCGGCATCATAAAGCGCGTGGAATGGCGAGTACAATGCACTGCTAAACTTCTATGATAAGGCAATCAGAGACCCGATTAGATCATTTTATATTTTGTTTAATATAAGATTTCAGGGAAATTCTATCACATTTGTTCAATTTACGTCGCTCCTATTTCAGATAGCGTATTGTGCTAAGCGGCATCTCAAGGCGCATGAAATGGCGAATAAAATGCGCTATTAAACTTCTAGGCTAGGGCGAACAGAGACCCAATTAGATCATTTTACATTAAGGTTAATATAAGTATTCAGCGAGATTCTATCACACTTGTTCAAGTTACGTCGCTTCTATTCCAGACAGCGTACTGAGCTAGGCGGCATCTTAAAGCGCGTAGAATGGCGAGTAAAATGCACTATTAACCTTCTATGATAGGGCAATCAGAGACCAGATTAGATCATTATATACTTTGGTTAGTATAAGAATTCAGCGAAATTCTATCACATTTGTTCAATTTACGTCGCTCCTATTTCAGATAGCGTATTGGTCTGGCCGGTATCTCAAAGCGCATGAAATGGCGAGTAAAATGCACTATTAAACTTCTAGGGTAGGGCAAACAGAGACCCGATTAGATCATTTTATATTATGGTTAATTTAAGAATTCAGCAAGATTCTATCACATTTGTTGGATTTACGTCGCTCCTATTTCAGATAGCGTACTGGGCTAGGCGGCATCCTAAAGCGCGTGGAGTGGCGAGTAAAATGCACTATTAATCTTCTATGATAGGGCAATCAGAGACCCGATTAGATCATTATATACTTTGGTTAGTATAAGAATTCAGCGAAATTCTATCACATTTGTTCAATTTACGTCGCTCCTATTTCAGATAGCGTATTGGGCTAAGCGGCATCTCAAAGCGCATGAAATGACGAGTGAAATGCACTATTAAACTTCTAGGGTAGGGCAAACAGGGACCCGATTAGATCATTTTATATTATGGTTAATTTAAGAATTCAGCGAAATTCTATCACATTTGTTCAATTTACGTCGCTTCTATTACAGATAGCTTATTGGGCTTAGCGGCATCTTAAAGCGCGTGGAATGGCGAGTAAAATGCACTATTAAACTTCTATGATAGGGCAATCAGAGACCCGATTAGATCATTTTATATTATGGTTAATTTAAGAATTCAGCAAAATTCTATCACATTTGTTCAATTTCCGTCGCTCCTATTTCAGATAGCGTACTGGGCTAGGCGGCATCTTAAAGCGGGTGGAATGGCGAGTAGAATGCGCAATTAAAATTCTATGATAGGGCAATCAGAGACCCGATTAGATCATTTTATATTTTGGTTAATATAAGAATTCAGTGAAATTCTATCACATTTGTTCAATTTACGTCGCTCCTATTTCAAATAGCGTATTGGGCTCAGCGGCATCTCAAAGCGCATGAAATGGCGAGCAAAATGCACTATTAAATTTCTAGGGTAGGGCAAACAGAGACCCGATTAGATCATTTTATGTTATGGTTAATTTAAGAATTCAGCGAAATTCTATCACATTTGTTCAACTTACGTCGCTCCTATTTCAAATAGCATACTGAGCTAAGCGGCATCTCAAAGCGCATGAAATGGCGAGCAAAATGCCCTATTAAACTTCTAGGGTAGAGCAAACAGAGACCCGATTAGATCATTTTGTACTATGGTTAATTTAAGAATTCAGCAAAATTCTATCACATTTGTTCAATTTACGTCGCTCCTATTGCAGATAGCGAACTGGGCTATGCGGCATCTTAAAGCGTTCGGAATGGCGAGTAAAATGCACTATTAAACTTCTATGCTAGGGCAATCAGAGACCCGATTAGATCATTTTATATTTTGGTTAATATAAGAATTCAGTGAAATTCTATCACATTCGTTCAATTTACGTCGCTCCTATTTCAGATAGCGTATTGGGCAAAGCGGCATCTCAAAGCGCATGAAATGACGAGTAAAATGCACTATTAAACATCTAGGGTAGGGCAAGCAGAGACCCGATTAGATCATTTTATATTATGGTTAATTTAAGAATTCAGCAAAATTCTATCACATTCGTACAATTTAGGTCGCTCCTATTTCAGATAGCGTATTGGGCTAAGCGGCATCTCAAAGCGCATGAAATGGCGAGTGAAATGCACTATAAGACTTCTATGGTAGGGCGAACAGAGACCAGATTAGATCATTTTACATTCTGGTTAATAAAATAATTCAGCGACATTCTATCACATTTGTTCAACTTTCGTCGCTCCTATTTCAGATAGCGTATTGAGCTACGCGGCATCTCGAAGCGCATGAAATGGCGAGTATAATGCACTATTAAACTTCTAGGATAAGGCAAACAGATACCCGATTAGATCATTTTATATTATGGTTAATTTAAGAATTCAGCAAAATTCTATCACATTTGTTCAACTTACGTCGCTCCTATTTCAGATAGCGTATTGGGCTAAGCGGCATCTCAAAGCGCATGAAATGGCGAGTAGAATGCAATACTAAACTTCTAGGATAAGGCAAATAGAGACCCGATTAGATCATTTTATATTTTGGTTAATATAAGAATTCAGCGAAATTCTATCACATTTGTTCAACTTACGTCGCTCCTATTTCAGATAGCGTATTGGGATAAGCGGCATCTCAAAGCGCATGAAATGTCGAGTAAAATGCACAATTAAACTATTAGGGTAGGGCAAACAGAGACCCGATTAGATCATTTTATATTATGGTTAATATAAGAATTCAGCGTAATTCTATCACATTTGTTCAACTTACGTCGCTCCTATTTCAGGTAGCGTACTGGGCTAGGCGGCATCTTAAAGCGCGTGAAATGGCGAGTAAAATGCACTATTAAACTTCTAGGATAAGGCAAACAGAGACCCGATTAGATCATTTTATATTACGGTTAATATAAGAATGCGGCGTAATTCTTTCACATTTGTTCAATTTACGTCGCTGCTATTCCAGATAGCTTATGGTGCTTAGCGGCATCTCAAAGCGCATGAAATGACGAGTGAAATGCACTATTAAACTTCTAGGGTAGGGCAAACAGAGACCCGATTAGATCATTTTATATTAAGGTTACTTTAAGAATTCAGCGAAATTCTATCACATTTGTTCAATTTACGTCGCTCCTATTTCAGATAGCGTATTGGGATGAGCGGCATCTCAAAGCGCATGAAATGGCGAGTAAAATGCACAATTAAACTATTAGGGTAGGGCAAACAGAGACCCGATTAGATCATTTTATATTATGGTTAATATAAGAATTCAGCGTAATTCTATCACATTTGTTCAACTTACGTCGCTCCTCTTTCAGGTAGCGTACTGGGCTAGGCGGCATCTTAAAGCGCGTGAAATGGCGAGTAAAATGCACTATTAAACTTCTAGGGTAGGGCAAACAGAGACCCGATTAGATCATTTTATATTAAGGTTACTTTAAGAATTCAGCGAAATTCTATCACATTTGTTCAATTTACGTCGCTCCTATTTCAGATAGCGTACTGTGCTAGACGGCATCTTAAGGCGCGTGGAATGGCGAGTAAAATGCACTATTAAACTTCTATGGTAGGGAAACCAGAGGCCCGATTAGATCATTTTATATTAAGGTTACTTTAAGAATTCAGCGAAATCCTATCACATTTGTTCAACTTACGTCGTTCCTAATTTAGATAGCGTACTGGGCTAGGCGGCATCATAAAGCGCGTGGAATGGCGAGTACAATGCACTGCTAAACTTCTATGATAAGGCAATCAGAGACCCGATTAGATCATTTTATATTTTGTTTAATATAAGATTTCAGGGAAATTCTATCACATTTGTTCAATTTACGTCGCTCCTATTTCAGATAGCGTATTGTGCTAAGCGGCATCTCAAGGCGCATGAAATGGCGAATAAAATGCGCTATTAAACTTCTAGGCTAGGGCGAACAGAGACCCAATTAGATCATTTTACATTAAGGTTAATATAAGTATTCAGCGAGATTCTATCACACTTGTTCAAGTTACGTCGCTTCTATTCCAGACAGCGTACTGAGCTAGGCGGCATCTTAAAGCGCGTAGAATGGCGAGTAAAATGCACTATTAACCTTCTATGATAGGGCAATCAGAGACCAGATTAGATCATTATATACTTTGGTTAGTATAAGAATTCAGCGAAATTCTATCACATTTGTTCAATTTACGTCGCTCCTATTTCAGATAGCGTATTGGTCTGGCCGGTATCTCAAAGCGCATGAAATGGCGAGTAAAATGCACTATTAAACTTCTAGGGTAGGGCAAACAGAGACCCGATTAGATCATTTTATATTATGGTTAATTTAAGAATTCAGCAAGATTCTATCACATTTGTTGGATTTACGTCGCTCCTATTTCAGATAGCGTACTGGGCTAGGCGGCATCCTAAAGCGCGTGGAGTGGCGAGTAAAATGCACTATTAATCTTCTATGATAGGGCAATCAGAGACCCGATTAGATCATTATATACTTTGGTTAGTATAAGAATTCAGCGAAATTCTATCACATTTGTTCAATTTACGTCGCTCCTATTTCAGATAGCGTATTGGGCTAAGCGGCATCTCAAAGCGCATGAAATGACGAGTGAAATGCACTATTAAACTTCTAGGGTAGGGCAAACAGGGACCCGATTAGATCATTTTATATTATGGTTAATTTAAGAATTCAGCGAAATTCTATCACATTTGTTCAATTTACGTCGCTTCTATTACAGATAGCTTATTGGGCTTAGCGGCATCTTAAAGCGCGTGGAATGGCGAGTAAAATGCACTATTAAACTTCTATGATAGGGCAATCAGAGACCCGATTAGATCATTTTATATTATGGTTAATTTAAGAATTCAGCAAAATTCTATCACATTTGTTCAATTTCCGTCGCTCCTATTTCAGATAGCGTACTGGGCTAGGCGGCATCTTAAAGCGGGTGGAATGGCGAGTAGAATGCGCAATTAAAATTCTATGATAGGGCAATCAGAGACCCGATTAGATCATTTTATATTTTGGTTAATATAAGAATTCAGTGAAATTCTATCACATTTGTTCAATTTACGTCGCTCCTATTTCAAATAGCGTATTGGGCTCAGCGGCATCTCAAAGCGCATGAAATGGCGAGCAAAATGCACTATTAAATTTCTAGGGTAGGGCAAACAGAGACCCGATTAGATCATTTTATGTTATGGTTAATTTAAGAATTCAGCGAAATTCTATCACATTTGTTCAACTTACGTCGCTCCTATTTCAAATAGCATACTGAGCTAAGCGGCATCTCAAAGCGCATGAAATGGCGAGCAAAATGCACTATTAAACTTCTAGGGTAGAGCAAACAGAGACCCGATTAGATCATTTTGTACTATGGTTAATTTAAGAATTCAGCAAAATTCTATCACATTTGTTCAATTTACGTCGCTCCTATTGCAGATAGCGAACTGGGCTATGCGGCATCTTAAAGCGTTCGGAAATGGCGAGTAAAATGCACTATTAAACTTCTATGCTAGGGCAATCAGAGACCCGATTAGATCATTTTATATTTTGGTTAATATAAGAATTCAGTGAAATTCTATCACATTTGTTCAATTTACGTCGCTCCTATTTCAGATAGCGTATTGGGCAAAGCGGCATCTCAAACCGTATGAAATGGCGAATAAAAATGAACTATTAAAGTTCTAGACTCGGGCGGACAGAGATCCGATTAGATCATTTTACATTATGGTTAATAAAAGAATTCAGTGAAATTCTATCACATATGTTCAACTTATATCGCTCCAATTTCAGATAGCGTATTAGGCTAAGCGGCATCTCAAAGCGCATGAAATGACGAGTAAAATGCACTATTAAAGTTCTAGGGTAGGGCAAACAGAGACCCGATTAGATCATTTTATATTATGGTTAATTTAAGAATTGAGCGAAATTCTATCACATTCGTTCAATTTACGTCGCTCCTATTTCAGATAGCGTATTGGGCAAAGCGGCATCTCAAAGCGCATGAAATGACGAGTAAAATGCACTATTAAACTACTAGGGTAGGGCAAGCAGAGACCCGATTAGATCATTTTATATTATGGTTAATTTAAGAATTCAGCAAAATTCTATCACATTCGTACAATTTAGGTCGCTCCTATTTCAGATAGCGTATTGGGCTAAGCGGCATCTCAAAGCGCATGAAATGGCGAGTGAAATGCACTATAAGACTTCTATGGTAGGGCGAACAGAGACCAGATTAGATCATTTTACATTCTGGTTAATAAAATAATTCAGCGACATTCTATCACATTTGTTCAACTTTCGTCGCTCCTATTTCAGATAGCGTATTGAGCTACGCGGCATCTCGAAGCGCATGAAATGGCGAGTATAATGCACTATTAAACTTCTAGGATAAGGCAAACAGATACCCGATTAGATCATTTTATATTATGGTTAATTTAAGAATTCAGCAAAATTCTATCACATTTGTTCAACTTACGTCGCTCCTATTTCAGATAGCGTATTGGGCTAAGCGGCATCTCAAAGCGCATGAAATGTCGAGTAAAATGCACAATTAAACTATTAGGGTAGGGCAAACAGAGACCCGATTAGATCATTTTATATTATGGTTTAATATAAGAATTCAGCGTAATTCTATCACATTTGTTCAACTTACGTCGCTCCTATTTCAGGTAGCGTACTGGGCTAGGCGGCATCTTAAAGCGCGTGAAATGGCGAGTAAAATGCACTATTAAACTTCTAGGATAAGGCAAACAGAGACCCGATTAGATCATTTTATATTACGGTTAATATAAGAATGCGGCGTAATTCTTTCACATTTGTTCAATTTACGTCGCTGCTATTCCAGATAGCTTATGGTGCTTAGCGGCATCTCAAAGCGCATGAAATGACGAGTGAAATGCACTATTAAACTTCTAGGGTAGGGCAAACAGAGACCCGATTAGATCATTTTATATTAAGGTTACTTTAAGAATTCAGCGAAATTCTATCACATTTGTTCAATTTACGTCGCTCCTATTTCAGATAGCGTACTGTGCTAGACGGCATCTTAAGGCGCGTGGAATGGCGAGTAAAATGCACTATTAAACTTCTATGGTAGGGAAACCAGAGGCCCGATTAGATCATTTTATATTAAGGTTACTTTAAGAATTCAGCGAAATCCTATCACATTTGTTCAATTTACGTCGCTCCTATTTCAAATAGCTTGTTGGGCGAAGCGGCGTCTCAAAGCGCATGAAATGACGAGTGATATGCACTATTAAACTTCTAGGGTAGGGCAAACAGAGACCCGATTAGATCATTTGATATTATTGTTAATTTAAGAATTCAGCGAGATTCTATCACATTTGTTCAACTTACGTCGCTCCTATTTCAGATAGCGTATTGGGTTAAGCGTCATCTCAAAGCGCATGAAATGGCGAGTGAAATGCAATATTAAACTTCTGGGGTAGGGCGAACAGAGACCCGATTAGATCATTTTACATTAAGGTTAATATAAGTATTCAGCGAGATTCTATCACATTTGTTCCATTTACGTCGCTCCTATTTCAGACAGCTTATTGGGCTTAGCGGCATCTCAAAGCGCATGAAATGGCGAACAAAATGCACTATTAAACTTCTAGGCTAGGGCGAACAGGGACCAGATTAGATCATTTTATATTTTGGTTAATATAAGAATTCTGCGAAATTCTATCACATTTGTTCAACTTACGTCGCTCCTATTTCAGATAGCGTACTGTGCTAGGCGGCATCTTAAAGCTCGTGGAATGGCGAGTAAAATGCACTACTAAACTTCTATGATAGGGCAATCAGAGACCCGATTAGCTCATTTTATATTTTGTTTAATATAAGATTTCAGGGAAATTCTATCACATTTGTTCAATTTACGTCGCTCCTATTTCAGATAGCTTATTGGGCTAAGCGGCATGTCAAAGCGCATGAAATGTCGAGTGAAATGCACTGTTATACTTCAATGATAGGGCAATCAGAGACCCGATTAGATCATTTTATATTTTGTTTAATATAAGATTTCAGGGAAATTCTATCACATTTGTTCAATTTACGTCGCGCCTATTTCAGATAGCTTATTGGGCTAAGCGGCATCTGAAGGCGCATGAAATGGCAAGTAAAATGCACTATTAAACTTCTATGATAGGGCAATCAGAGACCCGATTAGATCATTTTATATTTTGGTTAATATAAGAATTCAACGAAATTCTATCACATTTGTTCAATTTACGTCGCTCCTATTTCAGATAGCGTATTGGGCTAAGCGGCATCTCA
The DNA here is from genome assembly GCA_916610135.2 of Macropis europaea. Classification (NCBI taxonomy): domain Eukaryota; kingdom Metazoa; phylum Arthropoda; class Insecta; order Hymenoptera; family Melittidae; genus Macropis; species Macropis europaea. The sequence continues at coordinate 125,600 of CAKAJE020001527.1, read as the reverse complement.
AAGCGTATGAAATGGCGAGTAAAATGCAATACTAAACTTCTAGGATAAGGCAAACAGAGACCCGATTAGATTATTTTATATTACGGTTAATATAAGAATTCAGCGTAATTCTATCACATTTGTTCAACTTACGTCGTTCCTAATTTAGATAGCGTACTGGGCTAGGCGGCATCATAAAGCGCGTGGAATGGCGAGTACAATGCACTGCTAAACTTCTATGATAAGGCAATCAGAGACCCGATTAGATCATTTTATATTTTGTTTAATATAAGATTTCAGGGAAATTCTATCACATTTGTTCAATTTACGTCGCTCCTATTTCAGATAGCGTATTGTGCTAAGCGGCATCTCAAGGCGCATGAAATGGCGAATAAAATGCGCTATTAAACTTCTAGGCTAGGGCGAACAGAGACCCGATTAGATCATTTTACATTAAGGTTAATATAAGTATTCAGCGAGATTCTATCACACTTGTTCAAGTTACGTCGCTTCTATTCCAGACAGCGTACTGAGCTAGGCGGCATCTTAAAGCGCGTAGAATGGCGAGTAAAATGCACTATTAACCTTCTATGATAGGGCAATCAGAGACCAGATTAGATCATTATATACTTTGGTTAGTATAAGAATTCAGCGAAATTCTATCACATTTGTTCAATTTACGTCGCTCCTATTTCAGATAGCGTATTGGGCTGGCCGGTATCTCAAAGCGCATGAAATGGCGAGTAAAATGCACTATTAAACTTCTAGGGTAGGGCAAACAGAGACCCGATTAGATCATTTTATATTATGGTTAATTTAAGAATTCAGCAAGATTCTATCACATTTGTTGGATTTACGTCGCTCCTATTTCAGATAGCGTACTGGGCTAGGCGGCATCCTAAAGCGCGTGGAGTGGCGAGTAAAATGCACTATTAATCTTCTATGATAGGGCAATCAGAGACCCGATTAGATCATTATATACTTTGGTTAGTATAAGAATTCAGCGAAATTCTATCACATTTGTTCAATTTACGTCGCTCCTATTTCAGATAGCGTATTGGGCTAAGCGGCATCTCAAAGCGCATGAAATGACGAGTGAAATGCACTATTAAACTTCTAGGGTAGGGCAAACAGGGACCCGATTAGATCATTTTATATTATGGTTAATTTAAGAATTCAGCGAAATTCTATCACATTTGTTCAATTTACGTCGCTTCTATTACAGATAGCTTATTGGGCTTAGCGGCATCTTAAAGCGCGTGGAATGGCGAGTAAAATGCACTATTAAACTTCTATGATAGGGCAATCAGAGACCCGATTAGATCATTTTATATTATGGGTAATTTAAGAATTCAGCAAAATTCTATCACATTTGTTCAATTTCCGTCGCTCCTATTTCAGATAGCGTACTGGGCTAGGCGGCATCTTAAAGCGGGTGGAATGGCGAGTAGAATGCGCAATTAAAATTCTATGATAGGGCAATCAGAGACCCGATTAGATCATTTTATATTTTGGTTAATATAAGAATTCAGTGAAATTCTATCACATTTGTTCAATTTACGTCGCTCCTATTTCAAATAGCGTATTGGCCTCAGCGGCATCTCAAAGCGCATGAAATGGCGAGCAAAATGCACTATTAAATTTCTAGGGTAGGGCAAACAGAGACCCGATTAGATCATTTTATGTTATGGTTAATTTAAGAATTCAGCGAAATTCTATCACATTTGTTCAACTTACGTCGCTCCTATTTCAAATAGCATACTGAGCTAAGCGGCATCTCAAAGCGCATGAAATGGCGAGCAAAATGCCCTATTAAACTTCTAGGGTAGAGCAAACAGAGACCCGATTAGATCATTTTGTACTATGGTTAATTTAAGAATTCAGCAAAATTCTATCACATTTGTTCAATTTACGTCGCTCCTATTGCAGATAGCGAACTGGGCTATGCGGCATCTTAAAGCATTCGGAATGGCGAGTAAAATGCACTATTAAACTTCTATGCTAGGGCAATCAGAGACCCGATTAGATCATTTTATATTTTGGTTAATATAAGAATTCAGTGAAATTCTATCACATTTGTTCAATTTACGTCGCTCCTATTTCAGATAGCGTATTGGGCAAAGCGGCATCTCAAACCGTATGAAATGGCGAATAAAATGAACTATTAAAGTTCTAGACTCGGGCGGACAGAGATCCGATTAGATCATTTTACATTATGGTTAATAAAAGAATTCAGTGAAATTCTATCACATATGTTCAACTTATATCGCTCCAATTTCAGATAGCGTATTAGGCTAAGCGGCATCTCAAAGCGCATGAAATGACGAGTAAAATGCACTATTAAAGTTCTAGGGTAGGGCAAACAGAGACCCGATTAGATCATTTTATATTATGGTTAATTTAAGAATTGAGCGAAATTCTATCACATTCGTTCAATTTACGTCGCTCCTATTTCAGATAGCGTATTGGGCAAAGCGGCATCTCAAAGCGCATGAAATGACGAGTAAAATGCACTATTAAACTTCTAGGGTAGGGCAAGCAGAGACCCGATTAGATCATTTTATATTATGGTTAATTTAAGAATTCAGCAAAATTCTATCACATTCGTACAATTTAGGTCGCTCCTATTTCAGATAGCGTATTGGGCTAAGCGGCATCTCACAGCGCATGAAATGGCGAGTGAAATGCACTATAAGACTTCTATGGTAGGGCGAACAGAGACCAGATTAGATCATTTCACATTCTGGTTAATAAAATAATTCAGCGAAATTCTATCACATTTGTTCAACTTTCGTCGCTCCTATTTCAGATAGCGTATTGAGCTACGCGGCATCTCGAAGCGCATGAAATGGCGAGTATAATGCACTATTAAACTTCTAGGATAAGGCAAACAGATACCCGATTAGATCATTTTATATTATGGTTAATTTAAGAATTCAGCAAAATTCTATCACATTTGTTCAATTTACGTCGCTCCTATTTCGGATAGCGTACTGGGCTAGGCGGCATCCTAAAGCGCGTGGAGTGGCGAGTAAAATGCACTATTAAACTCCTAGGCTAGGGCAAACAGAGACCCGATTAGATCATTTTATATTATGGTTAATTTAAGAATTCAGCAATATTCTATCACATTTGTTGAATTTACGTCGCTCCTATTTCAGATAGCGTACTGGGCTAGGCGGCATCTTAAAGCGCGTGGAATGGCGAATAAAATGGACTATTAAACTTCTAGGGTAGGGCAAACAGAGACCCGACTAGATCATTTTATATTGTAGTTAATTTAAGAATTCAGCGAAATTCTATCACATTTGTTCAATTTACGTCGCTCCTATTTCAGATAGCGTATTGGGCTAAGCGGCATCTCAAAGCGCATGAAATGGCGAGTAAAATGCAATGCTAAACTTCTAGGATAAGGCAAACAGAGACCCGATTAGATCATTTTATATTATAGTTAATTTAAGAATTCAGCGAAGTTCTATCACATTTGTTCAATTTACGTCGCTCCTATTTCAGATAGCGTATTGGGCTAAGCGGCATCTCAAAGCGCATGAAATGGCGAGTTAAATGCAATGCTAAACTTCTAGGATAAGGCAAACAGAGACCCGATTAGATCATTTTATATTATAGTTAATTTAAGAATTCAGCGAAGTTCTATCACATTTGTTCAATTTACGTCGCTCATATTTCAGATAGCGTATTGGGCTAAGCGGCATCTCAAGGCGCATGAAATGGCGAATAAAATGCGCTATTAAACTTCTAGGCTAGGGCGAACAGAGACCCGATTAGATCATTTTACATTCTGGTTCTTAAAAGAATTCAGCGAAATTCTATCACATTTGTTCAACGTACGTCGCTCCTATTTCAGATAGCGTTTTGGGATAAGCGGCATCGAAAAGCGCATGAAATGGCGAGTAAAATGCACAATTAAACTACTAGGGTAGGGCAAACAGAGACCCGATTAGATCATTTTATGTTGTGGTTAATTTAAGAATTCAGCAAAATTCTATCACATTTGTTCAATTTACGTCGCTCCTATTTCAGATAGCGTATTGGGCTAAGCTGCATCTCAAAGCGCATGAAATGGCCAGCAAAATGCACTATCAAACTTCTAGGATAAGGCAAACAGAGACCCGATTAGATCATTTTATATTACGGTTAATATAAGAATTCAGCGTAATTCTATAACATTTGTTCAACTTACGCCGCTCCTATTTCAGGTAGCGTACTGGGCTAGGCGGCATCTTAAAGCGCGTGGAATGGCGAGTAAAATGCACTATTAAACTTCTAGGATAAGGCAAACAGAGACCCGATTAGATCATTTTATATTACGGTTAATATAAGAATGCGGCGTAATTCTTTCACATTTGTTCAATTTACGTCGCTGCTATTCCAGATAGCTTATTGTGCTTAGCGGCATCTCAAAGCGCATGAAATGGCGAGTGAAATGCACTATTAAACTTCTAGGGTAGGGCAAACAGAGACCCGATTAGATCATTTTATATTATGGTTAATTTAAGATGTCAGCGAAATTCTATCACATTTGTTCAACTTACGTCGCTCCTATTTCAGATAGCGTATTGGGATAAGCGGCATCTCAAAGCGCATGAAATGGCGAGTGAAATGCACAATTAAACTATTAGGGTGGGGCAAACAGAGACCCGATTAGATCATTTTATATTATGGTTAATATAAGAATTCAGCGTAATTCTATCACATTTGTTCAACTTATGTCGCTCCTATTTCAGGTAGCGTACTGGGCTAGGCGGCATCTTAAAGCGCGCGAAATGGCGAGTAAAATGCACTATTAAACTTCTAGGATAAGGCAAACAGAGACCCGATTAGATCATTTTATATTACGGTTAATATAAGAATGCGGCGTAATTCTTTCACATTTGTTCAATTTACGTCTCTGCTATTCCAGATAGCTTATTGTGCTTAGCAGCATCTCAAAGCGCATGAAATGACGAGTGATATGCACTATTAAACTTCTAGGGTAGGGCAAACAGAGACCCGATTAGATCATTTGATATTATGGTTAATTTAAGAATTCAGCGAAATTCTATCACATTTGTTCAATTTACGTCGCTCCTATTTCAGATAGCGTATTGGGATAAGCGGCATCTCAAAGCGCATGAAATGGCGAGTAAAATGCAGTATTAAACTTCTAGGGTAGGGCGAACAGAGACCCGATTAGATCATTTTACATTAAGGTTAATATAAGTCTTCAGCGAGATTCTATCACATTTGTTCAATTTACGTCGCTCCAATTTCAGACAGCGTACTGGGCTAGGCGGCATCTTAAAGCGTGTGGAATGGCGAGTAAAATGCACTATTAACCTTCTATGATAGGGCAATCAGAGACCAGACTAGATCATTTTATATTATGGTTAATTTAAGAATTCAGCGAAATTCTATCACATTTGTTCAATTTACGTCGCTCCTATTTCAGATAGCGTATTGGGCAAAGCGGCATCTTAAAGCGCGTGGAATGGCGAGTAAAATGCACTATTAAACTTCTAGGATAAGGCAAACAGAGACCCGATTAGATCATTTTATATTACGGTTAATATAAGAATGCGGCGTAATTCTTTCACATTTGTTCAATTTACGTCGCTGCTATTCCAGATAGCTTATTGTGCTTAGCGGCATCTCAAAGCGCATGAAATGGCGAGTGAAATGCACTATTAAACTTCTAGGGTAGGGCAAACAGAGACCCGATTAGATCATTTTATATTATGGTTAATTTAAGATGTCAGCGAAATTCTATCACATTTGTTCAACTTACGTCGCTCCTATTTCAGATAGCGTATTGGGATAAGCGGCATCTCAAAGCGCATGAAATGGCGAGTGAAATGCACAATTAAACTATTAGGGTAGGGCAAACAGAGACCCGATTAGATCATTTTATATTATGGTTAATATAAGAATTCAGCGTAATTCTATCACATTTGTTCAACTTATGTCGCTCCTATTTCAGGTAGCGTACTGGGCTAGGCGGCATCTTAAAGCGCGCGAAATGGCGAGTAAAATGCACTATTAAACTTCTAGGATAAGGCAAACAGAGACCCGATTAGATCATTTTATATTACGGTTAATATAAGAATGCGGCGTAATTCTTTCACATTTGTTCAATTTACGTCTCTGCTATTCCAGATAGCTTATTGTGCTTAGCAGCATCTCAAAGCGCATGAAATGACGAGTGATATGCACTATTAAACTTCTAGGGTAGGGCAAACAGAGACCCGATTAGATCATTTGATATTATGGTTAATTTAAGAATTCAGCGAAATTCTATCACATTTGTTCAATTTACGTCGCTCCTATTTCAGATAGCGTATTGGGATAAGCGGCATCTCAAAGCGCATGAAATGGCGAGTAAAATGCAGTATTAAACTTCTAGGGTAGGGCGAACAGAGACCCGATTAGATCATTTTACATTAAGGTTAATATAAGTCTTCAGCGAGATTCTATCACATTTGTTCAATTTACGTCGCTCCAATTTCAGACAGCGTACTGGGCTAGGCGGCATCTTAAAGCGTGTGGAATGGCGAGTAAAATGCACTATTAACCTTCTATGATAGGGCAATCAGAGACCAGACTAGATCATTTTATATTATGGTTAATTTAAGAATTCAGCGAAATTCTATCACATTTGTTCAATTTACGTCGCTCCTATTTCAGATAGCGTATTGGGCTAAGCGGCATCTCAAAGCGCATGAAATGACGAGTGAAACGCACTATTAAACTTCTAGGGTAGGGCAAACAGGGACCCGATTAGATCATTTTATATTATGGTTAATTTAAGAATTCAGCGAAATTCTATCACATTTGTTCAATTTGCGTCGCTTCTATTACAGATAGCTTATTGGGCTTAGCGGCATCTCAAAGCGCATGAAATGACGAGTGAAATGCACTATTATACTTCTAGGGTGAGGCAAACAGAGACCCGATTAGATCATTTTATATTACGGTTATATAAGAATTCAGCGTAATTCTATCACATTTGTTCAACTTACGTCGTTCCTATTTCAGATAGCGTACTGAGCTAGGCGGCATCTTAAAGCGCGTGGAATGGCGAGTAAAATGCACTATTAAACTTCTATGATAGGGCAATCAGAGACCCGATTAGATCATTTTATATTATGGTTTATTTAAGAATTCAGCAAAACTCTATCACATTTGTTCAATTTCCGTCGCTCCTATTTCAGATAGCGTACTGGGCTATGCAGCATCTTAAAGCGGGTGGAATGGCGAGTAGAATGCACAATTAAAATTCTATGATAGGGCAATCAGAGACCCGATTAGATCATTTTATATTTTGGTTAATATAAGAATTCAGTGAAATTCTATCACATTTGTTCAATTTACGTCGCTCCTATTTCAAATAGCGTATTGGGCTCAGCGGCATCTCAAAGCGCATGAAATGGCGAGCAAAATGCACTATTAAACTTCTAGGGTAGGGCAAACAGAGACCCGATTAGATCATTTTATGTTATGGTTAATTTAAGAATTCAGCGAAATTCTATCACATTTGTTCAACTTACGTCGCTCCTACTTCAAATAGCGTACTGAGCTAAGCGGCATCTCAAGGCGCATGAAATGGCGAATAAAATGCGCTTTTAAACTTCTAGGCTAGGGCGAACAGAGACCCGATTAGATCATTTTACATTAAGGTTAATATAAGTATTCAGCGAGATTCTATCACACTTGTTCAAGTTACGTCGCTTCTATTTCAGACAGCGTACTGAGCTAGGCGGCATCTTAAGGCGCGTGGAATGGCGAGTAAAATGCACTATTAACCTTCTATGATAGGGCAATCAGAGACCAGATTAGATCATTATATACTTTGGTTAATATAAGAATTCAGCGAAATTCTATCACATTTGTTCAATTTACGTCGCTCCTATTTCAGACAGCGTATTGGGCTAAGCTGCATCTCAAAGCGCATGAAATGACGAGTGAAATGCGCTATTAAACTTCTAGGGTAGGGCAAACAGGGACCCGATTAGATCATTTTACATTATGGTTAATTTAAGAATTCAGCGAAATTCTATCACATTTGTTCAATTTACGTCGCTTCTATTACAGATAGCTTATTGGGCTTAGCGGCATCTCAAAGCGCATGAAATGACGAGTGAAATGCACTTATATACTTCTAGGGTGAGGCCAACAGAGACCCGATTAGATCATTTTATATTACGGTTAATATAAGAATTCAGCGTAATTCTATCACACTTGTTCAACTTACGTCGCTCCTATTTCAAATAGCGTACTGAGCTAAGCGGCATCTCAAAGCGCATGAAATGGCGAGCAAAATGCACTATTAAACTTCTAGGGTAGAGCAAACAGAGACCCGATTAGATCATTTTGTACTATGGTTAATTTAAGAATTCAGCAAAATTCTATCACATTTGTTCAATTTACGTCGCTCCTATTTCAGATAGCGTATTGGGCAAAGCGGCATCTCAAAGCGTTTGAAATGGCGAATGAAATGCACTATTAAAGTTCTAGGCTCGGGCGAACAGAGATCCGATTAGATCTTTTTACATTATGGTTAATAAAAGAATTCAGCGAAATTCTATCACATTTGTTCAACTTATATCGCTCCAATTTCAGATAGCGTATTAGGCTAAGCGGCATCTCAAAGCGCATGAAATGACGCGTGAAATGCACTATTAAACTTCTAGGGTAGGGCAAACAGAGACCCGATTAGGTCATTTTATATTACGGTTAATATAAGAATGCAGCGTGATTCTATCACATTTGTTCAAGTTACGTCGCTCCTATTTCAGATAGCATACTGGGCTAGGCGGCATCTTAAAGCGCGTGGAATGGCGAGTAAAATCCACTATTAAACTTCTATGATAGGGCAATCAGAGACCAGACTAGATCATTTTATATTTTGTTTAATATAAGATTTCACGGAAATTCTATCACATTTGTTCAATTTACGTCGCTCCTATGTCAGATAGCGTATTGGGCTATGCGGCATCTCAAAGCGCATGAAAGGGCGAGTAAAATGCACTATTAAACTTCTAGGGTAGGGCAAACAGAGACCCGATTAGATCATTTTATATTATGGTTAATTTAAGAATTCAGCAAAATTCTATCACATTTGTTCAATGTACGTCGCTCCTATTTCGGATAGCGTACTGGGCTAAGCGGCACCCTAAAGCGCGTGGAGTGGCGAGTAAAATGCACTATTAATCTTCTATGATAGGGCAATCAGAGACCCGATTAGATCATTTTATATTTTGGTTAATATAAGAATTCAGCGAAATTCTATCACAATTGTTCTATTTACGTCGCTCGTATTTCAGATAGCTTATTGTGCTTAGCGGCATCTCAAAGCGCATGAAATGACGAGTGAAATGCACTATTAATCTTCTAGGGTAGGGCAAACAGAGACCCGATGAGTTCATTTTATATTTTGGTTCATATAAGAATTCAGCGAAATTCTATCACATTTGTTCAATTTACGTCGCTCATATTTCAGATAGCGTATTGCACTAAGCGGCATCTCAAAGCGCATGAAATGGCGAGTAAAATGCACTATTAAACTTCTAGGGTAGGGCCAACAGAGACCCGATTAAATCATTTTATATTGTATTTAATTTAAGAATTCAGCGAAATTCTATCACATTTGTTCAATTTACGTCGCTCCTATTTCAGATAGCTTATTGGGCTAAGCGGCATCTCAAAGCGCATGAGATGGCGAGTAAAATGCAATGCTAAACTTCTAGGATAAGGCAAACAGAGACCCGATTAGATCATTTTATATTATAGTTAATTTAAGAATTCAGCGAAATTCTATCACATTTGTTCAATTTACGTCGCTCATATTTCAGATAGCGTATTGGGCTAAGCGGCATCTCAAAGCGCATGAAATGGCGAGCAAAATGCACTATTAAACTTCTAGGGTAGGGCAATCAGTGACCCGATTAGATCATTTTATATTATAGTTAATTTAAGAATTCAGCGAAATTCTATCACATTTGTTCAACTTACGTCGCTCCTACTTCAAACAGCGTACTGAGCTAAGCGGCATCTCAAGGCGCATGAAATGGCGAATAAAATGCGCTATTAAACTTCTAGGCTAGGGCGAACAGAGACCCGATTAGATCATTTTACATTAAGGTTAATATAAGTATTCAGCGAGATTCTATCACACTTGTTCAAGTTACGTCGCTTCTATTTCAGACAGCGTACTGAGCTAGGCGGCATCTTAAAGCGCGTGGAATGGCGAGTAAAATGCACTATTAACCTTCTATGATAGGGCAATCAGAGACCAGATTAGATCATTATATACTTTGGTTAATATAAGAATTCAGCGAAATTCTATCACATTTGTTCAATTTACGTCGCTCCTATTTCAGACAGCGTATTGGGCTAAGCTGCATCTCAAAGCGCATGAAATGACGAGTGAAATGCACTATTAAACTTCTAGGGTAGGGCAAACAGGGACCCGATTAGATCATTTTACATTATGGTTAATTTAAGAATTCAGCGAAATTCTATCACATTTGTTCAATTTACGTCGCTTCTATTACAGATAGCTTATTGGGCTTAGCGGCATCTCAAAGCGCATGAAATGACGAGTGAAATGCACTATTATACTTCTAGGGTGAGGCAAACAGAGACCCGATTAGATCATTTTATATTACGGTTAATATAAGAATCCAGCGTAATTCTATCACATTTGTTCAACTTACGTCGTTCCTATTTCAGATAGCGTACTGGGCTAAGCGGCATCTTAAGGCGCGTGGAATGGCGAGTAAAATGCACTATTAAACTTCTATGATAGGGCAATCAGAGACCCGATTAGATCATTTTATATTATGGTTAATTTAAGAATTCAGCAAAATTCTATCACATTTGTTCAATTTCCGTCGCTCCCATTTCAGATAGCGTACTGGGCTAGGCGGCATCTTAAAGCGGGTGGAATGGCGAGTAGAATGCACAATTAAAATTCTATGATAGGGCAATCAGAGACCCGATTAGATCATTTTATATTTTGGTTAATATAAGAATTCAGTGAAATTCTGTCACATTTGTTCAATTTACGTGGCTCCTATTTCAAATAGCGTATTGGGCTCAGCGGCATCTCAAAGCGCATGAAATGGCGAGCAAAATGCACTATTAAACTTCTAGGGTACGGCAAACAGAGACCCGATTAGATCATTTTATGTTATGGTTAATTTAAGAATTCAGCGAAATTCTATCACATTTGTTCAACTTACGTCGCTCCTATTTCAAATAGCGTACTGAGCTAAGCGGCATCTCAAAGCGCATGAAATGGCGAGCAAAATGCACTATTAAACTTCTAGGGTAGAGCAAACAGAGACCCGATTAGATCATTTTGTACTATGGTTAATTTAAGAATTCAGCAAAATTCTATCACATTTGTTCAATTTACGTCGCTCCTATTTCAGATAGCGTATTGGGCAAAGCGCCATCTCAAAGCGTTTGAAATGGCGAATAAAATGCACTATTAAAGTTCTAGGCTCGGGCGAACAGAGATCCGATTAGATCTTTTTACATTATGGTTAATAAAAGAATTCAGCGAAATTCTATCACATTTGTTCAACTTATATCGCTCCAATTTCAGATAGCGTACTAGGCTAAGCGGCATCTCAAAGCGCATGAAATGACGCGTGAAATGCACTATTAAACTTCTAGGGTAGGGCAAACAGAGACCCGATTAGGTCATTTTATATTACGGTTAATATAAGAATGCAGCGTGATTCTATCACATTTGTTCAAGTTACGTCGCTCCTATTTCAGATAGCATACTGGGCTAGGCGGCATCTTAAAGCGCGTGGAATGGCGAGTAAAATCCACTATTAAACTTCTATGATAGGGCAATCAGAGACCAGACTAGATCATTTTATATTTTGTTTAATATAAGATTTCACGGAAATTCTATCACATTTGTTCAATTTACGTCGCTCCTATGTCAGATAGCGTATTGGGCTATGCGGCATCTCAAAGCGCATGAAATGGCGAGTAAAATGCACTATTAAACTTCTAGGGTAGGGCCAACAGAGACCCGATTAAATCATTTTATATTGTATTTAATTTAAGAATTCAGCGAAATTCTATCACATTTGTTCAATTTACGTCGCTCCTATTTCAGATAGCGTATTGGGCTAAGCTGCATCTCAAAGCGCATGAGATGGCGAGTAAAATGCAATGCTAAACTTCTAGGATAAGGCAAACAGAGACCCGATTAGATCATTTTATATTATAGTTAATTTAAGAATTCAGCGAAATTCTATCACATTTGTTCAATTTACGTCGCTCCTATTTCAGATAGCGTATTGGGCTAAGCGGCATCTCAAGGCGCATGAAATGGCGAATAAAATGCGCTATTAAACTTCTAGGCTAGGGCGAACAGAGACCCGATTAGATCATTTTACATTCTGGTTCTTAAAAGAATTCAGCGAAATTCTATCACATTTGTTCAACGTACGTCGCTCCTATTTCAGATAGCGTATTGGGATAAGCGGCATCGAAAAGCGCATGAAATGGCGAGTAAAATGCACAATTAAACTACTAGGGTAGGGCAAACAGAGACCCGATTAGATCATTTTATATTGTGGTTAATTTAAGAATTCAGCAAAATTCTATCACATTTGTTCAATTTACGTCGCTCCTATTTCAGATAGCGTATTGGGCTAAGCTGCATCTCAAAGCGCATGAAATGGCCAGTAAAATGCACTATCAAACTTCTAGGGTAAGGCAAACAGAGACCCGATTAGATCATTTTATATTACGGTTAATATAAGAATTCAGCGAAATTCTATCACATTTTTTCAATTTACGTCGCTCCTATTTCAGACAGCGTATTGGGCTATGCGGCATCTCAAAGCGCATGAAATGACGAGAGAAATGCACTATTAAACTTCTTGGGTAGGGCGAACAGAGACCCGATTACATCATTTTATATTATGGTTAATTTAAGAATTCAGCAAAATTCTATCACATTTGTTCAATTTACGTCGCTCCTATTTCAGATAGCGTACTGGGCTACGCGGTATCTTAAAGCGCGTGGAATGGCGAGTAAAATGCACTATTAAACTTCTAGCATAAGGCAAACGGAGACCCGATTAGACCATTTTATATTACGGTTAATATAAGAATTCAGCGAAATTCTATCACATTTGTTCAATTTACGTCGCTCCTATTTCAGAAAGCGTACTCGGATAGGCGGCATCTTAAAGCGCGTGGAATGGCGAGCAAAATGCACTATTAAACTTCTCGGGTAATGCAAACAGAGACCCGATTAGATCATTTTATATTACGGTTAATATAAGATTTCAGGGAAATTCAATCACATTTGTTCAATTTACGTCGCTCCTATTTCAGATAGCTATTGGGCTAAGCGGCATCTCAAAGCGCATGAAATGACGAGAGAAATGCACTATTAAACTTCTTGGGTAGGGCGAACAGAGACCCGATTATATCATTTTATATTATGGTTAATATAAGAATTCAGCGAAATTCTATCACATTTGTTCAATTTGCGTCGCTCCTATTTCATATAGCGTACTGGGCTAGGCGGCATCTCAAAGCGCATGAAATGACGAGTAAAATGCTCTATTAAACTTCTAGGGTAGGGCAAACAGAGACCCGATTAGGTCATTTCATATTATGGTTAATTTAAGAATTCAGCGAAATTCTATCACATTTGTTCAAGTTACATCGCTCCTATTTCAGATAGCTTATTGGGCTAAGCGGGTATCTCAAAGCGCATGAAATGGCGAGTAAAATGCACTATTAAACTTCTAGGATAAGGCAAACAGAGACCCGATTAGATCATTTTATATTACGGTTAATATAAGAATTCAGCGTAATTCTGTCACATTTGTTCAAGTTACGTAGCTCCTATTTCAGATAGCATACTGGGCTAGGCGGCAACTTAAACCGCGTGGAATGGCGAGTAAAATGCACTATTAAACTTCTATGATAGGGCAATCAGAGACCCGATTAGTTCATTTTATATTTTGGTTAATATAAGAATCCAGCGAAGTTCTATCACATTTGTTCAATTTACGTCGCTCCTATTTCAGATAGCGACTTGTGCTAAGCGGCATCTCAAAGCGCCAGAAATGGCGAGTAAAATGCACTATTAAACTTCTAGGGTAGGGCAAACAGAGACCCGATTAGGTCATTTCATATTATGGTTAATTTAAGAATTCAGCGAAATTCTATCACATTTGTTCAATTTACGTCGCTCCTATTTCAGATAGCGTATTGGGCTAAGCGGCATCTCAAAGCGCAAGAAATGGCGAGTAAAATTCACTATTAAACTTCTAGGGTAGGGCAAACAGAGACCCCATTAGATCATTTTATATTATGGTTAATTTAAGAATTCAGCAAAATTCTATCACATTTGTTCAATGTACGTCGCTCCTATTTCGGATAGCGTACTGGGCTAAGCGGCACCCTAAAGCGCGTGGAGTGGCGAGTAAAATGCACTGTTAATCTTCTATGATAGGGCAATCAGAGACCCGAATAGATCATTTTATATTTTGGTTAATATAAGAATTCAGCGAAATTCTATCACAATTGTTCTATTTACGTCGCTCGTATTTCAGATAGCTTATTGTGCTTAGCGGCATCTCAAAGCGCATGAAATGACGAGTGAAATGCACTATTAAACTTCTAGGGTAGGGCAAACAGAGACCCGATTAGATCATTTTATATTTTGTTCATATAAGAATTCAGCGAAATTCTATCACATTTGTTCAATTTACGTCGCTCATATTTCAGATAGCGTATTGCACTAAGCGGCATCTCAAAGCGCATGAAATGGCGAGTAAAATGCACTATGAAACTTCTAGGGTATGGCCAACAGAGACCCGATTATATCATTTTATATTGTAGTTAATTTAAGAATTCAGCGAAATTCTATCACATCTGTTCAATTTACGTCGCTCCTGTTTCAGATAGCGTACTGGGCTAGGCGGCATCTTGAAGCGCGTGGAATGGCGAGTAAAGTGCACTACTAAACTTCTATGATAGGGCAATCAGAGACCCGATTAGATCATTTTATATTTTGTTTAATATCAGATTTCAGGGAATTTGTATCACATTTGTTCAATTTACGTCGCTCCTAATTCAGATAGCGTATTCGGCTAAGCGGCATCTCAAAGCGCATGAAATTGCGAATAAAATGCACTCGTAAACTTCTAGGCTAGGGCAAACAGAGACCCGATTAGATCATTTTATATTACGGTTAATTTAAGAATTCAGCAAAATTCTATCACACTTGTTCAATTTACGTCGCTCGTATTTCAGATAGCGAACTGGTCTAGGCGGCATCTTAAAGCGCGTAGAATGGCGAGTGAAATGCACTATTAAACTTCTATGATAGGGCAATCAGAGACCCGATTAGATCATTTTATATTTTGGTTAATATAAGAATTCAACGAAATTCTATCACATTTGTTCAATTTACGTCGCTCCTATTTCAGATAGCTTATTGGACTAAGCGACATCTCAAAGCGCATGAAATGACGAGTGAAATGCACTATTAAACTTCTAGGATAGGGCGAACGGAGACCCGATTAGATCATTTTACATTATGGTTAATAAAAGAATCCAGCGAAATTCTATCACATTTGTTCAACTTACGTCGCTCCTATTTCAGATAGCGTATTGGGCTAAGCGGCATCTCAAAGCGCATGAAATGGCGAGTAAAATGCACTATTAGATTTCTATGGTAGGGCGTACAGAGGCCCGATTAGATCATTTTATATTATGGTTAATTTAAGAATTCAGCAAAATTCTATCACATTTGTTCAATTTACGTGGCTCCTATTGCAGATACCGTACTGGGCTCGGCGGCATCTTAAAGCGCGTGGAATGGAGAGTGAAATGCACTATTAGACTTCTATGGTAGGGCGAACAGAGACCCGATTAGATCATTTTATATTATGGTTAATTTAAGAATTCAGCGAAATTCTATCACATTTGTTCAATTTACGTCGCTCCTATTTCAGATAGCGTATTGGGCTAAGCGGCATCTCAAAGCGCATGAAATGGCGAGTAAAATGCACTATTAAAGTTCTAGGGTAGGGCAAACAGAGACCCGATTAGATCATTTTATATTATGGTTAATTTAAGAATTGAGCGAAATTCTATCACATTTGTTCAATTTACGTCGCTCCTATTTCAGATAGCGTATTGGGCTAAGCGGCATCTCAAAGCGCATGAAATGGCGAGTAGAATGCAATACTAAACTTCTAGGATAAGGCAAATAGAGACCCGATTAGATCATTTTATATTTTGGTTAATATAAGAATTCAGCGAAATTCTATCACATTTGTTCAACTTACGTCGCTCCTATTTCAGATAGCGTATTGGGATAAGCGGCATCTCAAAGCGCATGAAATGTCGAGTAAAATGCACAATTAAACTATTAGGGTAGGGCAAACAGAGACCCGATTAGATCATTTTATATTATGGTTAATATAAGAATTCAGCGTAATTCTATCACATTTGTTCAACTTACGTCGCTCCTATTTCAGGTAGCGTACTGGGCTAGGCGGCATCTTAAAGCGCGTGAAATGGCGAGTAAAATGCACTATTAAACTTCTAGGATAAGGCAAACAGAGACCCGATTAGATCATTTTATATTACGGTTAATATAAGAATGCGGCGTAATTCTTTCACATTTGTTCAATTTACGGCGCTGCTATTCCAGATAGCTTATGGTGCTTAGCGGCATCTCAAAGCGCATGAAATGACGAGTGAAATGCACTATTAAACTTCTAGGGTAGGGCAAACAGAGACCCGATTAGATCATTTTATATTAAGGTTACTTTAAGAATTCAGCGAAATTCTATCACATTTGTTCAATTTACGTCGCTCCTATTTCAGATAGCGTATTGGGATGAGCGGCATCTCAAAGCGCATGAAATGGCGAGTAAAATGCACAATTAAACTATTAGGGTAGGGCAAACAGAGACCCGATTAGATCATTTTATATTATGGTTAATATAAGAATTCAGCGTAATTCTATCACATTTGTTCAACTTACGTCGCTCCTCTTTCAGGTAGCGTACTGGGCTAGGCGGCATCTTAAAGCGCGTGAAATGGCGAGTAAAATGCACTATTAAACTTCTAGGGTAGGGCAAACAGAGACCCGATTAGATCATTTTATATTAAGGTTACTTTAAGAATTCAGCGAAATTCTATCACATTTGTTCAATTTACGTCGCTCCTATTTCAGATAGCGTACTGTGCTAGACGGCATCTTAAGGCGCGTGGAATGGCGAGTAAAATGCACTATTAAACTTCTATGGTAGGGAAACCAGAGGCCCGATTAGATCATTTTATATTAAGGTTACTTTAAGAATTCAGCGAAATCCTATCACATTTGTTCAATTTACGTCGCTCCTATTTCAAATAGCTTATTGGGCGAAGCGGCGTCTCAAAGCGCATGAAATGACGAGTGATATGCACTATTAAACTTCTAGGGTAGGGCAAACAGAGACCCGATTAGATCATTTGATATTATGGTTAATTTAAGAATTCAGCGAGATTCTATCACATTTGTTCAACTTACGTCGCTCCTATTTCAGATAGCGTATTGGGTTAAGCGTCATCTCAAAGCGCATGAAATGGCGAGTGAAATGCAATATTAAACTTCTGGGGTAGGGCGAACAGAGACCCGATTAGATCATTTTACATTAAGGTTAATATAAGTATTCAGCGAGATTCTATCACATTTGTTCCATTTACGTCGCTCCTATTTCAGACAGCTTATTGGGCTTAGCGGCATCTCAAAGCGCATGAAATGGCGAACAAAATGCACTATTAGACTTCTAGGCTAGGGCGAACAGGGACCAGATTAGATCATTTTATATTTTGGTTAATATAAGAATTCTGCGAAATTCTATCACATTTGTTCAACTTACGTCGCTCCTATTTCAGATAGCGTACTGTGCTAGGCGGCATCTTAAAGCTCGTGGAATGGCGAGTAAAATGCACTACTAAACTTCTATGATAGGGCAATCAGAGACCCGATTAGCTCATTTTATATTTTGTTTAATATAAGATTTCAGGGAAATTCTATCACATTTGTTCAATTTACGTCGCTCCTATTTCAGATAGCTTATTGGGCTAAGCGGCATGTCAAAGCGCATGAAATGACGAGTGAAATGCACTGTTATACTTCAATGATAGGGCAATCAGAGACCCGATTAGATCATTTTATATTTTGTTTAATATAAGATTTCAGGGAAATTCTATCACATTTGTTCAATTTACGTCGCTCCTATTTCAGATAGCTTATTGGGCTAAGCGGCATCTGAAGGCGCATGAAATGGCAAGTAAAATGCACTATTAAACTTCTATGATAGGGCAATCAGAGACCCGATTAGATCATTTTATATTTTGGTTAATATAAGAATTCAACGAAATTCTATCACATTTGTTCAATTTACGTCGCTCCTATTTCAGATAGCGTATTGGGCTAAGCGGCATCTCAAAGCGTATGAAATGGCGAGTAAAATGCAATACTAAACTTCTAGGATAAGGCAAACAGAGACCCGATTAGATTATTTTATATTACGGTTAATATAAGAATTCAGCGTAATTCTATCACATTTGTTCAACTTACGTCGTTCCTAATTTAGATAGCGTACTGGGCTAGGCGGCATCATAAAGCGCGTGGAATGGCGAGTACAATGCACTGCTAAACTTCTATGATAAGGCAATCAGAGACCCGATTAGATCATTTTATATTTTGTTTAATATAAGATTTCAGGGAAATTCTATCACATTTGTTCAATTTACGTCGCTCCTATTTCAGATAGCGTATTGTGCTAAGCGGCATCTCAAGGCGCATGAAATGGCGAATAAAATGCGCTATTAAACTTCTAGGCAAGGGCGAACAGAGACCCGATTAGATCATTTTACATTAAGGTTAATATAAGTATTCAGCGAGATTCTATCACACTTGTTCAAGTTACGTCGCTTCTATTCCAGACAGCGTACTGAGCTAGGCGGCATCTTAAAGCGCGTAGAATGGCGAGTAAAATGCACTATTAACCTTCTATGATAGGGCAATCAGAGACCAGATTAGATCATTATATACTTTGGTTAGTATAAGAATTCAGCGAAATTCTATCACATTTGTTCAATTTACGTCGCTCCTATTTCAGATAGCGTATTGGGCTAAGCGGCATCTCAAAGCGCATGAAATGACGAGTGAAATGCACTATTAAACTTCTAGGGTAGGGCAAACAGGGACCCGATTAGATCATTTTATATTATGGTTAATTTAAGAATTCAGCGAAATTCTATCACATTTGTTCAATTTACGTCGCTTCTATTACAGATAGCTTATTGGGCTTAGCGGCATCTCAAAGCGCATGAAATGACGAGTGAAATGCACTATTAAACTTCTATGATAGGGCAAACAGATACCCGATTAGATCATTTTATATTATGGTTAATTTAAGAATTCAGCAAAATTCTATCACATTTGTTCAATTTACGTCGCTCCTATTTCGGATAGCGTACTGGGCTAGGCGGCATCCTAAAGCGCGTGGAGTGGCGAGTAAAATGCACTATTAAACTTGTATGATAGGGCAATCAGAGACGCGATTAGATCATTTTATATTTTGTTTAATACAAGATTTCAGGGAAATTCTATCACATTTGTTCAATTCGTGTCGCTCATATTTCAGATAGCGTATTGGGCTAAGCGGCATCTCAAAGCGCATGAAATGGCGAGTAAAATGCACTATTAAACTCCTAGGCTAGGGCAAACAGAGACCCGATTAGATCATTTTATATTATGGTTAATTTAAGAATTCAGCAATATTCTATCACATTTGTTGAATTTACGTCGCTCCTATTTCAGATAGCGTACTGGGCTAGGCGGCATCTTAAAGCGCGTGGAATGGCGAATAAAATGGACTATTAAACTTCTAGGGTAGGGCAAACAGAGACCCGATTAGATCATTTTATATTGTAGTTAATTTAAGAATTCAGCGAAATTCTATCACATTTGTTCAATTTACGTCGCTCCTATTTCAGATAGCGTATTGGGCTAAGCGGCATCTCAAAGCGCATGAAATGGCGAGTAAAATGCAATGCTAAACTTCTAGGATAAGGCAAACAGAGACCCGATTAGATCATTTTATATTATAGTTAATTTAAGAATTCAGCGAAGTTCTATCACATTTGTTCAATTTACGTCGCTCCTATTTCAGATAGCGTATTGGGCTAAGCGGCATCTCAAAGCGCATGAAATGGCGAGTTAAATGCAATGCTAAACTTCTAGGATAAGGCAAACAGAGACCCGATTAGATCATTTTATATTATAGTTAATTTAAGAATTCAGCGAAGTTCTATCACATTTGTTCAATTTACGTCGCTCATATTTCAGATAGCGTATTGGGCTAAGCGGCATCTCAAGGCGCATGAAATGGCGAATAAAATGCGCTATTAAACTTCTAGGCTAGGGCGAACAGAGACCCGATTAGATCATTTTACATTCTGGTTCTTAAAAGAATTCAGCGAAATTCTATCACATTTGTTCAACGTACGTCGCTCCTATTTCAGATAGCGTATTGGGATAAGCGGCATCGAAAAGCGCATGAAATGGCGAGTAAAATGCACAATTAAACTACTAGGGTAGGGCAAACAGAGACCCGATTAGATCATTTTATATTGTGGTTAATTTAAGAATTCAGCAAAATTCTATCACATTTGTTCAATTTACGTCGCTCCTATTTCAGATAGCGTATTGGGATAAGCGGCATCTCAAAGCGCATGAAATGGCGAGTGAAATGCACAATTAAACTATTAGGGTAGGGCAAACAGAGACCCGATTAGATCATTTTATATTATGGTTAATATAAGAATTCAGCGTAATTCTATCACATTTGTTCAACTTATGTCGCTCCTATTTCAGGTAGCGTACTGGGCTAGGCGGCATCTCAAAGCGCATGAAATGACGAGTGAAATGCACTATTATACTTCTAGGGTGAGGCAAACAGAGACCCGATTAGATCATTTTATATTACGGTTATATAAGAATTCAGCGTAATTCTATCACATTTGTTCAACTTACGTCGTTCCTATTTCAGATAGCGTACTGAGCTAGGCGGCATCTTAAAGCGCGTGGAATGGCGAGTAAAATGCACTATTAAACTTCTATGATAGGGCAATCAGAGACCCGATTAGATCATTTTATATTATGGGTTATTTAAGAATTCAGCAAAACTCTATCACATTTGTTCAATTTCCGTCGCTCCTATTTCAGATAGCGTACTGGGCTATGCGGCATCTTAAAGCGGGTGGAATGGCGAGTAGAATGCACAATTAAAATTCTATGATAGGGCAATCAGAGACCCGATTAGATCATTTTATATTTTGGTTAATATAAGAATTCAGTGAAATTCTATCACATTTGTTCAATTTACGTCGCTCCTATTTCAAATAGCGTATTGGGCTCAGCGGCATCTCAAAGCGCATGAAATGGCGAGCAAAATGCACTATTAAACTTCTAGGGTAGGGCAAACAGAGACCCGATTAGATCATTTTATGTTATGGTTAATTTAAGAATTCAGCGAAATTCTATCACATTTGTTCAACTTACGTCGCTCCTACTTCAAATAGCGTACTGAGCTAAGCGGCATCTCAAGGCGCATGAAATGGCGAATAAAATGCGCTTTTAAACTTCTAGGCTAGGGCGAACAGAGACCCGATTAGATCATTTTACATTAAGGTTAATATAAGTATTCAGCGAGATTCTATCACACTTGTTCAAGTTACGTCGCTTCTATTTCAGACAGCGTACTGAGCTAGGCGGCATCTTAAAGCGCGTGGAATGGCGAGTAAAATGCACTATTAACCTTCTATGATAGGGCAATCAGAGACCAGATTAGATCATTATATACTTTGGTTAATATAAGAATTCAGCGAAATTCTATCACATTTGTTCAATTTACGTCGCTCCTATTTCAGACAGCGTATTGGGCTAAGCTGCATCTCAAAGCGCATGAAATGGCGAGTAAAATGCAATGCTAAACTTCTAGGATAAGGCAAACAGAGACCCGATTAGATCATTTTATATTATAGTTAATTTAAGAATTCAGCGAAGTTCTATCACATTTGTTCAATTTACGTCGCTCCTATTTCAGATAGCGTATTGGGATAAGCGGCATCTCAAAGCGCATGAAATGGCGAGTTAAATGCAATGCTAAACTTCTAGGATAAGGCAAACAGAGACCCGATTAGATCATTTTATATTATAGTTAATTTAAGAATTCAGCGAAGTTCTATCACATTTGTTCAATTTACGTCGCTCATATTTCAGATAGCGTATTGGGCTAAGCGGCATCTCAAGGCACATGAAATGGCGAATAAAATGCGCTATTAAACTTCTAGGCTAGGGCGAACAGAGACCCGATTAGATCATTTTACATTCTGGTTCTTAAAAGAATTCAGCGAAATTCTATCACATTTGTTCAACGTACGTCGCTCCTATTTCAGATAGCGTATTGGGATAAGCGGCATCGAAAAGCGCATGAAATGGCGAGTAAAATGCACAATTAAACTACTAGGGTAGGGCAAACAGAGACCCGATTAGATCATTTTATATTGTGGTTAATTTAAGAATTCAGCAAAATTCTATCACATTTGTTCAATTTACGTCGCTCCTATTTCAGATAGCGTATTGGGATAAGCGGCATCTCAAAGCGCATGAAATGGCGAGTGAAATGCACAATTAAACTATTAGGGTAGGGCAAACAGAGACCCGATTAGATCATTTTATATTATGGTTAATATAAGAATTCAGCGTAATTCTATCACATTTGTTCAACTTATGTCGCTCCTATTTCAGGTAGCGTACTGGGCTAGGCGGCATCTTAAAGCGCGCGAAATGGCGAGTAAAATGCACTATTAAACTTCTAGGATAAGGCAAACAGAGACCCGATTAGATCATTTTATATTACGGTTAATATAAGAATGCGGCGTAATTCTTTCACATTTGTTCAATTTACGTCTCTGCTATTCCAGATAGCTTATTGTGCTTAGCGGCATCTCAAAGCGCATGAAATGACGAGTGATATGCACTATTAAACTTCTAGGGTAGGGCAAACAGAGACCCGATTAGATCATTTGATATTATGGTTAATTTAAGAATTCAGCGAAATTCTATCACATTTGTTCAATTTACGTCGCTCCTATTTCAGATAGCGTATTGGGATAAGCGGCATCTCAAAGCGCATGAAATGGCGAGTAAAATGCAGTATTAAACTTCTAGGGTAGGGCGAACAGAGTCCCGATTAGATCATTTTACATTAAGGTTAATATAAGTCTTCAGCGAGATTCTATCACATTTGTTCAATTTACGTCGCTCCAATTTCAGACAGCGTACTGGGCTAGGCGGCATCTTAAAGCGTGTGGAATGGCGAGTAAAATGCACTATTAACCTTCTATGATAGGGCAATCAGAGACCAGACTAGATCATTTTATATTATGGTTAATTTAAGAATTCAGCGAAATTCTATCACATTTGTTCAATTTACGTCGCTCCTATTTCAGATAGCGTATTGGGCTAAGCGGCATCTCAAAGCGCATGAAATGACGAGTGAAATGCACTATTAAACTTCTAGGGTAGGGCAAACAGGGACCCGATTAGATCATTTTATATTATGGTTAATTTAAGAATTCAGCGAAATTCTATCACATTTGTTCAATTTGCGTCGCTTCTATTACAGATAGCTTATTGGGCTTAGCGGCATCTCAAAGCGCATGAAATGACGAGTGAAATGCACTATTATACTTCTAGGGTGAGGCAAACAGAGACCCGATTAGATCATTTTATATTACGGTTATATAAGAATTCAGCGTAATTCTATCACATTTGTTCAACTTACGTCGTTCCTATTTCAGATAGCGTACTGAGCTAGGCGGCATCTTAAAGCGCGTGGAATGGCGAGTAAAATGCACTATTAAACTTCTATGATAGGGCAATCAGAGACCCGATTAGATCATTTTATATTATGGGTTATTTAAGAATTCAGCAAAACTCTATCACATTTGTTCAATTTCCGTCGCTCCTATTTCAGATAGCGTACTGGGCTATGCGGCATCTTAAAGCGGGTGGAATGGCGAGTAGAATGCACAATTAAAATTCTATGATAGGGCAATCAGAGACCCGATTAGATCATTTTATATTTTGGTTAATATAAGAATTCAGTGAAATTCTATCACATTTGTTCCATTTACGTCGCTCCTATTTCAAATAGCGTATTGGGCTCAGCGGCATCTCAAAGCGCATGAAATGGCGAGCAAAATGCACTATTAAACTTCTAGGGTAGGGCAAACAGAGACCCGATTAGATCATTTTACGTTATGGTTAATTTAAGAATTCAGCGAAATTCTATCACATTTGTTCAACTTACGTCGCTCCTACTTCAAATAGCGTACTGAGCTAAGCGGCATCTCAAGGCGCATGAAATGGCGAATAAAATGCGCTTTTAAACTTCTAGGCTAGGGCGAACAGAGACCCGATTAGATCATTTTACATTAAGGTTAATATAAGTATTCAGCGAGATTCTATCACACTTGTTCAAGTTACGTCGCTTCTATTTCAGACAGCGTACTGAGCTAGGCGGCATCTTAAAGCGCGTGGAATGGCGAGTAAAATGCACTATTAACCTTCTATGATAGGGCAATCAGAGACCAGATTAGATCATTATATACTTTGGTTAATATAAGAATTCAGCGAAATTCTATCACATTTGTTCAATTTACGTCGCTCCTATTTCAGACAGCGTATTGGGCTAAGCTGCATCTCAAAGCGCATGAAATGACGAGTGAAATGCGCTATTAAACTTCTAGGGTAGGGCAAACAGGGACCCGATTAGATCATTTTACATTATGGTTAATTTAAGAATTCAGCGAAATTCTATCACATTTGTTCAATTTACGTCGCTTCTATTACAGATAGCTTATTGGGCTTAGCGGCATCTCAAAGCGCATGAAATGACGAGTGAAATGCACTTATATACTTCTAGGGTGAGGCAAACAGAGACCCGATTAGATCATTTTATATTACGGTTAATATAAGAATTCAGCGTAATTCTATCACATTTGTTCAACTTACGTCGCTCCTATTTCAAATAGCGTACTGAGCTAAGCGGCATCTCAAAGCGCATGAAATGGCGAGCAAAATGCACTATTAAACTTCTAGGGTAGAGCAAACAGAGACCCGATTAGATCATTTTGTACTATGGTTAATTTAAGAATTCAGCAAAATTCTATCACATTTGTTCAATTTACGTCGCTCCTATTTCAGATAGCGTATTGGGCAAAGCGGCATCTCAAAGCGTTTGAAATGGCGAATAAAATGCACTATTAAAGTTCTAGGCTCGGGCGAACAGAGATCCGATTAGATCTTTTTACATTATGGTTAATAAAAGAATTCAGCGAAATTCTATCACATTTGTTCAACTTATATCGCTCCAATTTCAGATAGCGTATTAGGCTAAGCGGCATCTCAAAGCGCATGAAATGACGCGTGAAATGCACTATTAAACTTCTAGGGTAGGGCAAACAGAGACCCGATTAGGTCATTTTATATTACGGTTAATATAAGAATGCAGCGTGATTCTATCACATTTGTTCAAGTTACGTCGCTCCTATTTCAGATAGCATACTGGGCTAGGCGGCATCTTAAAGCGCGTGGAATGGCGAGTAAAATCCACTATTAAACTTCTATGATAGGGCAATCAGAGACCAGACTAGATCATTTTATATTTTGTTTAATATAAGATTTCACGGAAATTCTATCACATTTGTTCAATTTACGTCGCTCCTATGTCAGATAGCGTATTGGGCTATGCGGCATCTCAAAGCGCATGAAATGGCGAGTAAAATGCACTATTAAACTTCTAGGGTAGGGCCAACAGAGACCCGATTAAATCATTTTATATTGTATTTAATTTAAGAATTCAGCGAAATTCTATCACATTTGTTCAATTTACGTCGCTCCTATTTCAGATAGCGTATTGGGCTAAGCTGCATCTCAAAGCGCATGAGATGGCGAGTAAAATGCAATGCTAAACTTCTAGGATAAGGCAAACAGAGACCCGATTAGATCATTTTATATTATAGTTAATTTAAGAATTCAGCGAAATTCTATCACATTTGTTCAAGTTACATCGCTCCTATTTCAGATAGCTTATTGGGCTAAGCGGCATCTCAAAGCGCATGAAATGGCGAGTAAAATGCACTATTAAACATCTAGGATAAGGCAAACAGAGACCCGATTAGATCATTTTATATTACGGTTAATATAAGAATTCAGCGTAATTCTGTCACATTTGTTCAAGTTACGTAGCTCCTATTTCAGATAGCATACTGGGCTAGGCGGCAACTTAAACCGCGTGGAATGGCGAGTAAAATGCACTATTAAACTTCTATGATAGGGCAATCAGAGACCCGATTAGTTCATTTTATATTTTGGTTAATATAAGAATCCAGCGAAATTCTATCACATTTGTTCAGTTTACGTCGCTCCTATTTCAGTTAGCGTATTGGGCTAAGCGGCATCTCAAAGCGCACGAAAGGGCGAGTAAAATGCACTATTAAACTTCTAGGGTGGGGCAAGCAGAGACCCGATCAGATCATTTTATATTACGGTTAATATAAGAATTCAGCGAAGTTCTATCACATTTGTTCAATTTACGTCGCTCCTATTTCAGATAGCGACTTGTGCTAAGCGGCATCTCAAAGCGCAAGAAATGGCGAGTAAAATGCACTATTAAACTTCTAGGGTAGGGCAAACAGAGACCCGATTAGGTCATTTCATATTATGGTTAATTTAAGAATTCAGCGAAATTCTATCACATTTGTTCAATTTACGTCGCTCCTATTTCAGATAGCGTATTGGGCTAAGCGGCATCTCAAAGCGCAAGAAATGGCGAGTAAAATTCACTATTAAACTTCTAGGGTAGGGCAAACAGAGACCCCATTAGATCATTTTATATTATGGTTAATTTAAGAATTCAGCAAAATTCTATCACATTTGTTCAATGTACGTCGCTCCTATTTCGGATAGCGTACTGGGCTAAGCGGCACCCTAAAGCGCGTGGAGTGGCGAGTAAAATGCACTATTAATCTTCTATGATAGGGCAATCAGAGACCCGAATAGATCATTTTATATTTTGGTTAATATAAGAATTCAGCGAAATTCTATCACAATTGTTCTATTTACGTCGCTCGTATTTCAGATAGCTTATTGTGCTTAGCGGCATCTCAAAGCGCATGAAATGACGAGTGAAATGCACTATTAAACTTCTCGGGTAGGGCAAACAGAGACCCGATTAGATCATTTTATATTTTGTTCATATAAGAATTCAGCGAAATTCTATCACATTTGTTCAATTTACGTCGCTCATATTTCAGATAGCGTATTGCACTAAGCGGCATCTCAAAGCGCATGAAATGGCGAGTAAAATGCACTATTAAACTTCTAGGGTATGGCCAACAGAGACCCGATTAAATCATTTTATATTGTAGTTAATTTAAGAATTCAGCGAAATTCTATCACATCTGTTCAATTTACGTCGCTCCTGTTTCAGATAGCGTACTGGGCTAGGCGGCATCTTGAAGCGCGTGGAATGGCGAGTAAAGTGCACTACTAAACTTCTATGATAGGGCAATCAGAGACCCGATTAGATCATTTTATATTTTGTTTAATATCAGATTTCAGGGAATTTGTATCACATTTGTTCAATTTACGTCGCTCCTAATTCAGATAGCGTATTCGGCTAAGCGGCATCTCAAAGCGCATGAAATTGCGAATAAAATGCACTCGTAAACTTCTAGGCTAGGGCAAACAGAGACCCGATTAGATCATATTATATTACGGTTAATATAAGAATTCAGCGAAATTCTATCACATTTGTTCAATTTACGTCGCTCCTATTTCAGATAGCGACTTGTGCTAAGCGGCATCTCAAAGCGCAAGAAATGGCGAGTAAAATGCACTATTAAACTTCTAGGATAGGGCGAACGGAGACCCGATTAGATCATTTTACATTATGGTTAATAAAAGAATCCAGCGAAATTCTATCACATTTGTTCAACTTACGTCGCTCCTATTTCAGATAGCGTATTGGGCTAAGCGGCATCTCAAAGCGCATGAAATGGCGAGTAAAATGCACTATTAGATTTCTATGGTAGGGCGTACAGAGGCCCGATTAGATCATTTTATATTATGGTTAATTTAAGAATTCAGCAAAATTCTATCACATTTGTTCAATTTACGTGGCTCCTATTGCAGATACCGTACTGGGCTCGGCGGCATCTTAAAGCGCGTGGAATGGAGAGTGAAATGCACTATTAGACTTCTATGGTAGGGCGAACAGAGACCCGATTAGATCATTTTATATTATGGTTAATTTAAGAATTCAGCGAAATTCTATCACATTTGTTCAATTTACGTCGCTCCTATTTCAGATAGCGTATTGGGCTAAGCGGCATCTCAAAGCGCATGAAATGGCGAGTAAAATGCACTATTAAAGTTCTAGGGTAGGGCAAACAGAGACCCGATTAGATCATTTTATATTATGGTTAATTTAAGAATTGAGCGAAATTCTATCACAGTTGTTCAATTTACGTCGCTCCTATTTCAGAGAGCGTATTGGGCTAAGCGGCATCTCAAAGCGCATGAAATGGCGAGTAGAATGCAATACTAAACTTCTAGGATAAGGCAAATAGAGACCCGATTAGATCATTTTATATTTTGGTTAATATAAGAATTCTGCGAAATTCTATCACATTTGTTCAACTTACGTCGCTCCTATTTCAGATAGCGTATTGGGATAAGCGGCATCTCAAAGCGCATGAAATGTCGAGTAAAATGCACAATTAAACTATTAGGGTAGGGCAAACAGAGACCCGATTAGATCATTTTATATTATGGTTAATATAAGAATTCAGCGTAATTCTATCACATTTGTTCAACTTACGTCGCTCCTATTTCAGGTAGCGTACTGGGCTAGGCGGCATCTTAAAGCGCGTGAAATGGCGAGTAAAATGCACTATTAAACTTCTAGGATAAGGCAAACAGAGACCCGATTAGATCATTTTATATTACGGTTAATATAAGAATGCGGCGTAATTCTTTCACATTTGTTCAATTTACGTCGCTGCTATTCCAGATAGCTTATGGTGCTTAGCGGCATCTCAAAGCGCATGAAATGACGAGTGAAGTGCACTATTAAACTTCTAGGGTAGGGCAAACAGAGACCCGATTAGATCATTTTATATTAAGGTTACTTTAAGAATTCAGCGAAATTCTATCACATTTGTTCAATTTACGTCGCTCCTATTTCAGATAGCGTATTGGGATGAGCGGCATCTTAAAGCGCATGGAATGGCGAGTAAAATGCACTATTAATCTTCTATGATAGGGCAATCAGAGACCCGATTAGATCATTTTATATTTTTGTTAATATAAGAATTCAGCGAAATTCTATCACATTTGTTCAATTTACGTCGCTCCTATTTCCGATAGCGTATTGGGCTAAGCGGCATCTTAAAGCGCGCGGAATGGCGAGTAAAATGCACTATTAAACTTCTAGGGTTGGGCGAACAAAGACCCGATTAGATCATTTTACATTAAGGTTAATATAAGTATTCAGGCCAATTCTATCACATTTGTTCAATTTACGTCGCTCCTATTTCAGATAGCGTATTGGGCTAAGCGCCATCTCAAAGCGCATGAAATGGCGAGTAAAATGCACTGTTAAACTTCTAGGGTAGGGCAAACAGAGACCCGATTAGATCATTTTATATTATGGTTATTTTAAGAATTCAGCCAAATTCTATCACATTTGTTCAATTTACGTCGCTCCTATTTCAGATAGCGTACTGCGCTAGGCGGAATCTTAAAGCGCGTGGATTGGCGAGTAAAATGCACTATTAAACTTCTAGGGTAAGGCAATCAGAGACCCGATTAGATCATTTTATATTTTGGTTAATATAAGAATTCAGCGTAATTCTATCACATTTGTTCAATTTACGTCGCTCCTATATCAGATAGCATATTGGGCTAAGCGGCACCTCAAAGCGCATGAAATGGCGAGTAAAATGCACTATTAAACTTCTAGGGTAAGGCAAACAGAGACCCGATTAGATCATTTTATATTACGGTTAATATAAGAATTCAGCGAAATTCTATCACATTTTTTCAATTTACGTCGCTCCTATTTCAGACAGCGTATTGGGCTATGCGGCATCTCAAAGCGCATGAAATGACGAGAGAAATGCACTATTAAACTTCTTGGGTAGGGCGAACAGAGACCCGATTACATCATTTTATATTATGGTTAATTTAAGAATTCAGCAAAATTCTATCACATTTGTTCAATTTACGTCGCTCCTATTTCAGATAGCGTACTGGGCTACGCGGTATCTTAAAGCGCGTGGAATGGCGAGTAAAATGCACTATTAAACTTCTAGCATAAGGCAAACGGAGACCCGATTAGACCATTTTATATTACGGTTAATATAAGAATTCAGCGAAATTCTATCACATTTGTTCAATTTACGTCGCTCCTATTTCAGAAAGCGTACTCGGATAGGCGGCATCTTAAAGCGCGTGGAATGGCGAGCAAAATGCACTATTAAACTTTTCGGGTAATGCAAACAGAGACCCGATTAGATCATTTTATATTACGGTTAATATAAGATTTCAGGGAAATTCAATCACATTTGTTCAATTTACGTCGCTCCTATTTCAGATAGCTATTGGGCTAAGCGGCATCTCAAAGCGCATGAAATGACGAGAGAAATGCACTATTAAACTTCTTGGGTAGGGCGAACAGAGACCCGATTACATCATTTTATATTATGGTTAATATAAGAATTCAGCGAAATTCTATCACATTTGTTCAATTTACGTCGCTCCTATTTCAGATAGCGTATTGGGCTAAGCGGCATCTCAAAGCGCATGAAATGGCGAGTAAAATGCACTATTAAAGTTCTAGGGTAGGGCAAACAGAGACCCGATTAGATCATTTTATATTATGGTTAATTTAAGAATTGAGCGAAATTCTATCACATTTGTTCAATTTACGTCGCTCCTATTTCAGAGAGCGTATTGGGCTAAGCGGCATCTCAAAGCGCATGAAATGGCGAGTAGAATGCAATACTAAACTTCTAGGATAAGGCAAATAGAGACCCGATTAGATCATTTTATATTTTTGTTAATATAAGAATTCTGCGAAATTCTATCACATTTGTTCAACTTACGTCGCTCCTATTTCAGATAGCGTATTGGGCTAAGCGGCATCTCAAAGAGCATGAAATGGCGAGTAAAATGCACTATTAAACTCCTAGGGTAGGGCAAACAGAGACCCGATTAGATCATTTTACATTATGGTTAATAAAAGAATTCAGCGAAATTCTATCACATTTTTTCAACTTATATCACTCCAATTTCAGATAGCGTATTAGGCTAAGCGGCATCTCAAAGCGCATGAAATAACGAGTAAAATGCACTATTAAAGTTGTAGGGTAGGGCAAACAGAGACCCGATTAGATCATTTTATATTATGGTTAATTTAAGAATTGAGCGAAATTCTATCACATTCGTTCAATTTAGGTCGCTCCTATTTCAGATAGCGTATTGGGCTAAGCGGCATCTCAAAGCGCATGAAATGGCGAGTGACGTGCACTATAAGACTTCTATGGTAGGGCGAACAGAGACCCGATTAGATCATTTTATATTGAGGTTAATATAAGAATTCAAGGAAATTCTATCACATTTGTTCAATTTACGTCGCTCCTATTCCAGATAGCGTATTGGGCTAAGCGGCATCTCAAAGCGCATGAAATGGCGAGTAAAATGCGCTATTAAACTTCTAGGATAAGGCAAACAGAGACCCGATTAGAACATTTTATGTTATGGTTAATTTAAGAATTCAGCAATATTCTATCACATTTGTTGAATTTACGTCGCTCCTATTTCAGATAGCGTACTGGGCTAGGCGGCATCTTAAAGCGCGTGGAATGGCGAATAAAATGGACTATTAAACTTCTAGGGTAGGGCAAACAGAGACCCGATTAGATCATTTTATATTGTAGTTATTTAAGAATTCAGCGAAATTCTATCACATTTGTTCAATTTACGTCGCTCCTATTTCAGATAGCGTATTGGGCTAAGCGGCATCTCAAAGCGCATGAAATGGCGAGTAAAATGCAATGCTAAACTTCTAGGATAAGGCAAACAGAGACCCGATTAGATCATTTTATATTATAGTTAATTTAAGAATTCAGCGAAGTTCTATCACATTTGTTCAATTTACGTCGCTCCTATTTCAGATAGCGTATTGGGCTAAGCGGCATCTCAAAGCGCATGAAATGGCGAGTAAAATGCAATGCTAAACTTCTAGGATAAGGCAAACAGAGACCCGATTAGATCATTTTATATTATAGTTAATTTAAGAATTCAGCGAAGTTCTATCACATTTGTTCAATTTACGTCGCTCATATTTCAGATAGCGTATTGGGCTAAGCGGCATCTCAAGGCGCATGAAATGGCGAATAAAATGCGCTATTAAACTTCTAGGCTAGGGCGAACAGAGACCCGATTAGATCATTTTACATTCTGGTTCTTAAAAGAATTCAGCGAAATTCTATCACATTTGTTCAACGTACGTCGCTCCTATTTCAGATAGCGTATTGGGATAAGCGGCATCGAAAAGCGCATGAAATGGCGAGTAAAATGCACAATTAAACTACTAGGATAGGGCAAACAGAGACCCGATTAGATCATTTTATATTGTGGTTAATTTAAGAATTCAGCAAAATTCTATCACATTTGTTCAATTTACGTCGCTCCTATTTCAGATAGCGTATTGGGCTAAGCTGCATCTCAAAGCGCATGAAATGGCCAGCAAAATGCACTATCAGACTTCTAGGGTAGGGCGAACAGAGACCCGATTAGATCATTTTACATTAAGGTTAATATAAGTCTTCAGCGAGATTCTATCACATTTGTTCAATTTACGTCGCTCCAATTTCAGACAGCGTACTGGGCTAGGCGGCATCTTAAAGCGTGTGGAATGGCGAGTAAAATGCACTATTAACCTTCTATGATAGGGCAATCAGAGACCAGACTAGATCATTTTATATTATGGTTAATTTAAGAATTCAGCGAAATTCTATCACATTTGTTCAATTTACGTCGCTCCTATTTCAGATAGCGTATTGGGCTAAGCGGCATCTCAAAGCGCATGAAATGACGAGTGAAATGCACTATTAAACTTCTAGGGTAGGGCAAACAGGGACCCGATTAGATCATTTTATATTATGGTTAATTTAAGAATTCAGCGAAATTCTATCACATTTGTTCAATTTGCGTCGCTTCTATTACAGATAGCTTATTGGGCTTAGCGGCATCTCAAAGCGCATGAAATGACGAGTGAAATGCACTATTATACTTCTAGGGTGAGGCAAACAGAGACCCGATTAGATCATTTTATATTACGGTTATATAAGAATTCAGCGTAATTCTATCACATTTGTTCAACTTACGTCGTTCCTATTTCAGATAGCGTACTGAGCTAGGCGGCATCTTAAAGCGCGTGGAATGGCGAGTAAAATGCACTATTAAACTTCTATGATAGGGCAATCAGAGACCCGATTAGATCATTTTATATTATGGTTTATTTAAGAATTCAGCAAAACTCTATCACATTTGTTCAATTTCCGTCGCTCCTATTTCAGATAGCGTACTGGGCTAGGCGGCATCTTAAAGCGGGTGGAATGGCGAGTAGAATGCACAATTAAAATTCTATGATAGGGCAATCAGAGACCCGATTAGATCATTTTATATTTTGGTTAATATAAGAATTCAGGGAAATTCTATCACATTTGTTCAATTTACGTCGCTCCCTATTTCAAATAGCGTATTGGGCTCAGCGGCATCTCAAAGCGCATGAAATGGCGAGCAAAATGCACTATTAAACTTCTAGGGTAGGGCAAACAGAGACCCGATTAGATCATTTTATGTTATGGTTAATTTAAGAATTCAGCGAAATTCTATCACATTTGTTCAACTTACGTCGCTCCTACTTCAAATAGCGTACTGAGCTAAGCGGCATCTCAAGGCGCATGAAATGGCGAATAAAATGCGCTTTTAAACTTCTAGGCTAGGGCGAACAGAGACCCGATTAGATCATTTTACATTAAGGTTAATATAAGTATTCAGCGAGATTCTATCACACTTGTTCAAGTTACGTCGCTTCTATTTCAGACAGCGTACTGAGCTAGGCGGCATCTAAAGCGCGTGGAATGGCGAGTAAAATGCACTATTAACCTTCTATGATAGGGCAATCAGAGACCAGATTAGATGATTATATACTTTGGTTAATATAAGAATTCAGCGAAATTCTATCACATTTGTTCAATTTACGTCGCTCCTATTTCAGACAGCGTATTGGGCTAAGCTGCATCTCAAAGCGCATGAAATGACGAGAGAAATGCGCTATTAAACTTCTAGGGTAGGGCAAACAGGGACCCGATTAGATCATTTTACATTATGGTTAATTTAAGAATTCAGCGAAATTCTATCACATTTGTTCAATTTACGTCGCTTCTATTACAGATAGCTTATTGGGCTTAGCGGCATCTCAAAGCGCATGAAATGACGAGTGAAATGCACTTATATACTTCTAGGGTGAGGCAAACAGAGACCCGATTAGATCATTTTATATTACGGTTAATATAAGAATTCAGCGTAATTCTATCACATTTGTTCAACTTACGTCGTTCCTATTTCAGATAGCGTACTGGGCTAAGCGGCATCTTAAAGCGCGTGGAATGGCGAGTAAAATGCACTATTAAACTTCTATGATAGGGCAATCAGAGACCCGATTAGATCATTTTATATTATGGTTAATTTAAGAATTCAGCAAAATTCTATCACATTTGTTCAATTTCCGTCGCTCCTATTTCAGATAGCGTACTGGGCTAGACGGCATCTTAAAGCGGGTGGAATGGCGAGTAGAATGCACAATTAAAATTTTATGATAGGGCAATCAGAGACCCGATTAGATCATTTTATATTTTGGTTAACATAAGAATTCAGTGAAATTCTGTCACATTTGTTCAATTTACGTCGCTCCTATTTCAAATAGCGTATTGGGCTCAGCGGCATCTCAAAGCGCATGAAATGGCGAGCAAAATGCACTATTAAACTTCTAGGGTACGGCAAACAGAGACCCGATTAGATCATTTTATGTTATGGTTAATTTACGAATTCAGCGTAATTCTATCACATTTGTTCAACTTATATCGCTCCAATTTCAGATAGCGTATTAGGCTAAGCGGCATCTCAAAGCGCATGAAATGACGCGTGAAATGCACTATTAAACTTCTAGGGTAGGGCAAACAGAGACCCGATTAGGTCATTTTATATTACGGTTAATATAAGAATGCAGCGTGATTCTATCACATTTGTTCAAGTTACGTCGCTCCTATTTCAGATAGCATACTGGGCTAGGCGGCATCTTAAAGCGCGTGGAATGGCGAGTAAAATCCACTATTAAACTTCTATGATAGGGCAATCAGAGACCAGACTAGATCATTTTATATTTTGTTTAATATAAGATTTCACGGAAATTCTATCACATTTGTTCAATTTACCTCTCTCCTATGTCAGATAGCGTATTGGGCTATGCGGCATCTCAAAGCGCATGAAATGGCGAGTAAAATGCACTATTAAACTTCTAGGGTAGGGCAAACAGAGACCCGATTAGATCATTTTATATTATGGTTAATTTAAGAATTCAGCAAAATTCTATCACATTTGTTCAATGTACGTCGCTCCTATTTCGGATAGCGTACTGGGCTAAGCGGCACCCTAAAGCGCGTGGAGTGGCGACTAAAATGCACTATTAATCTTCTATGATAGGGCAATCAGAGACCCGATTAGATCATTTTATATTTTGGTTAATATAAGAATTCAGCGAAATTCTATCACAATTGTTCTATTTACGTCGCTCGTATTTCAGATAGCTTATTGTGCTTAGCGGCATCTCAAAGCGCATGAAATGACGAGTGAAATGCACTATTAAACTTCTAGGGTAGGGCAAACAGAGACCCGATGAGATCATTTTATATTTTGGTTCATATAAGAATTCAGCGAAATTCTATCACATTTGTTCAATTTACGTCGCTCATATTTCAGATAGCGTATTGCACTAAGCGGCATCTCAAAGCGCATGAAATGGCGAGTAAAATGCACTATTAAACTTCTAGGGTAGGGCCAACAGAGACCCGATTAAATCATTTTATATTGTAGTTAATTTAAGAATTCAGCGAAATTCTATCACATTTGTTCAATTTACGTCGCTCCTAATTTAGATAGCGTACTGGGCTAGGCGGCATCTTAAAGCGCGTGGAATGGCGAGTAAAATGCACTGCTAAACTTCTATGATAGGGCAATCAGAGACCCGATTAGATCATTTTATATTTTGTTTAATATAAGATTTCAGGGAAATTCTATCACATTTGTTCAATTTACGTCGCTCCTATTTCAGATAGCGTATTGGGCTAAGCGGCATCTCAAGGCGCATGAAATGGCGAATAAAATGCGCTATTAAACTTCTAGGCTAGGGCGAACAGAGACCCGATTAGATCATTTTACATTCTGGTTCTTAAAAGAATTCAGCGAAATTCTATCACATTTGTTCAACGTACGTCGCTCCTATTTCAGATAGCGTATTGGGATAAGCGGCATCGAAAAGCGCATGAAATGGCGAGTAAAATGCACAATTAAACTACTAGGGTAGGGCAAACAGAGACCCGATTAGATCATTTTATATTGTGGTTAATTTAAGAATTCAGCAAAATTCTATCACATTTGTTCAATTTACGTCGCTCCTATTTCAGATAGCGTATTGGGCTAAGCTGCATCTCAAAGCGCATGAAATGGCCAGTAAAATGCACTATCAAACTTCTAGGATAAGGCAAACAGAGACCCGATTAGATCATTTTATATTACGGTTAATATAAGAATTCAGCGTAATTCTATCACATTTATTCAACTTACGCCGCTCCTATTTCAGGTAGCGTACTGGGCTAGGCGGCATCTTAAAGCGCGTGGAATGGCGAGTAAAATGCACTATTAAACTTCTAGGATAAGGCAAACAGAGACCCGATTAGGTTATTTTATATTACGGTTAATATAAGAATGCGGCGTAATTCTTAAACATTTGTTCAATTTACGTCGCTGCTATTCCAGATAGCTTATTGTGCTTAGCGGCATCTCAAAGAGCATGAAATGTCGAGTGAAATGCACTATTAAACTTCTAGGGTAGGGCAAACAGAGACCCGATTAGATCATTTTATATTATGGTTAATTTAAGATGTCAGCGAAATTCTATCACATTTGTTCAACTTACGTCGCTCCTATTTCAGATAGCGTATTGGGATAAGCGGCATCTCAAAGCGCATGAAATGGCGAGTAAAATGCACAATTAAACTATTAGGGTAGGGCAAACAGAGACCCGATTAGATCATTTTATATTATGGTTAATATAAGAATTCAGCGTAATTCTATCACATTTGTTCAACTTATGTCGCTCCTATTTCAGGTAGCGTACCGGGCTAGGCGGCATCTTAAAGCGCGTGAAATGGCGAGTAAAATGCACTATTAAACGTCTAGGATAAGGCAAACAGAGACCCGATTAGATCATTTTATATTACGGTTAATATAAGAATGCGGCGTAATTCTTTCACATTTGTTCAATTTACGTCGCTGCTATTCCAGATAGCTTATTGTGCTTAGCGGCATCTCAAAGCGCATGAAATGGCGAACAAAATGCACTATTAAACTTCTAGGCTAGGGCGAACAGAGACCAGATTAGATCATTTTATATTTTGGTTAATATATGAATTCTGCGAAATTCTATCACATTTGTTCAACTTACGTCGCTCCTATTTCAGATAGCGTATTGGGTTAAGCCTCATCTCAAAGCGCATGAAATGGCGAGTGAAATGCACTATTAAACGTCTGGGGTAGGGCGAACAGAGACCCGATTAGATCATTTTACATTAAGGTTAATATAAGTATTCAGCGAGATTCTATCACATTTGTTCAATTTACGTCGCTCCTATTTCAGACAGCTTATTGGGCTTAGCGGCATCTCAAAGCGCATGAAATGGCGAACAAAATGCACTATTAAACTTCTAGGCTAGGGCGAACAGAGACCAGATTAGATCATTTTATATTTTGGTTAATATAAGAATTCTGCGAAATTCTATCACATTTGTTCAACTTACGTCGCTCCTATTTCAGATAGCGTACTGTGCTAGGCGGCATCTCAAAGCTCGTGGAATGGCGAGTAAAATGCACTATTAAACTTCTATGATAGGGCAATCAGAGACCCGATTAGATCATTTTATATCATGGTTAATTTAAGAATTCAGCGAAATTCTATCACATTTGTTCAATTTACGTCGCTCCTATTTCAGATAGCGTATTGGGCTAAGCGGCATCTCAAAGCGCATGAAATGACGAGTGAAATGCATTATTAAACTTCTAGGGTAGGGCAAACAGGGACCCGATTAGATCATTTTGTATTATGGTTAATTTAAGAATTCAGCGAAATTCTATCACATTTGTTCAATTTGCGTCGCTTCTATTATAGATAGCTTATTGGGCTTAGCGGCATCTCAAAGCGCATGAGATGACGAGTGAAATGCACTATTATACTTCTAGGGTGAGGCAAACAGAGACCCGATTAGATCATTTTATATTACGGTTAATATAAGAATTCAGCGTAATTCTATCACATTTGTTCAACTTACGTCGTTCCTATTTCAGATAGCGTACTGGGCTAAGCGGCATCTTAATGCGCGTGGAATGGCGAGTAAAATGCACTATTAAACTTCTATGATAGGGCAATCAGAGACCCGATTAGATCATTTTATATTATGGTTAATTTAAGAATTCAGCAAAACTCTATCACATTTGTTCAATTTCCGTCGCTCCTATTTCAGATAGCGTACTGGGCTAGGCGGCATCTTAAAGCGGGTGGAATGGCGAGTAGAATGCACAATTAAAATTCTATGATAGGGCAATCAGAGACCCGATTATATCATTTTATATTTTGGTTAATATAAGAATTCAGTGAAATTCTATCACATTTGTTCAATTTACGTCGCTCCAATTTCAAATAGCGTATTGGGCTCAGCGGCATCTCAAAGCGCATGAAATGTCGAGCAAAATGCACTATTAAACTTCTAGGGTAGGGCAAACAGAGACCCGATTAGATCATTTTATGTTATGGTTAATTTAAGAATTCAGCGAAATTCTATCACATTTGTTCAACTTACGTCGCTCCTACTTGAAATAGCGTACTGAGCTAAGCGGCATCTCAAGGCGCATGAAATGGCGAATAAAATGCGCTATTAAACTTCTAGGCTAGGGCGAACAGAGACCCGATTAGATCATTTTACATTAAGGTTAATATAAGTATTCAGCGAGATTCTATCACACTTGTTCAAGTTACGTCGCTTCTATTTCAGACAGCACTGAGCTAGGCGGCATCTTAAAGCGCGTGGGATGGCGAGTAAAATGCACTATTAACCTTCTATGATAGGGCAATCAGAGACCAGATTAGATCATTATATACTTTGGTTAATATAAGAATTCAGTGAAATTCTATCACATTTGTTCAATTTACGTCGCTCCTATTTCAAATAGCGTATTGGGCTCAGCGGCATCTCAAAGCGCATGAAATGGCGAGCAAAATGCACTATTAAACTTCTAGGGTAGGGCAATCAGTGACCCGATTAGATCATTTTATACTATAGTTAATTTAAGAATTCAGCGAAATTCTATCACATTTGTTCAATTTACGTCGCTCCTATTTCAGATAGCGTATTGGGCTAAGCGGTATCTCAAGCGCATGAAATGGCGAGTAAAATGCAATACTAAACTTCTAGGATAAGGCAAACAGAGACCCGATTAGATCATTTTATATTACGGTTAATATAAGAATTCAGCGTAATACTATCACATTTGTTCTACTTACGTCGCTCCTAATTTAGATAGCGTACTGGGCTAGGCGGCATCTTAAAGCGCGTGGAATGGCGAGTAAAATGCACTGCTAAACTTCTATGATAGGGCAATCAGAGACCCGATTAGATCATTTTATATTTTGTTTAATATAAGATTTCAGGGAAATTCTATCACATTTGTTCAATTTACGTCGCTCCTATTTCAGATAGCGTATTGGGCTAAGCGGCATCTCAAGGCGCATGAAATGGCGAATAAAATGCGCTATTAAACTTCTAGGCTAGGGCGAACAGAGACCCGATTAGATCATTTTACATTCTGGTTCTTAAAAGAATTCAGCGAAATTCTATCACATTTGTTCAACGTACGTCGCTCCTATTTCAGATAGCGTATTGGGATAAGCGGCA
This sequence comes from Macropis europaea, assembly GCA_916610135.2. Classification (NCBI taxonomy): domain Eukaryota; kingdom Metazoa; phylum Arthropoda; class Insecta; order Hymenoptera; family Melittidae; genus Macropis; species Macropis europaea. The sequence goes on along the minus strand of CAKAJE020001527.1, from coordinate 85,136 downwards.
TCGAAAAGCGCATGAAATGGCGAGTAAAATGCACAATTAAACTACTAGGGTAGGGCAAACAGAGACCCGATTAGATCATTTTATATTGTGTTTAATTTAAGAATTCAGCAAAATTCTATCACATTTGTTCAATTTACGTCGCTCCTATTTCAGATAGCGTATTGGGCTAAGCTGCATCTCAAAGCGCATGAAATGGCCAGTAAAATGCACTATCAAACTTCAAGGATAAGGCAAACAGAGACCCGATTACATCATTTTATATTACGGTTAATATAAGAATTCAGCGTAATTCTATCACATTTGTTCAACTTACGCCGCTCCTATTTCAGGTAGCGTACTGGGCTAGGCGGCATCTTAAAGCGCGTGGAATGGCGAGTAAAATGCACCATTAAACTTCTAGGATAAGGCAAACAGAGACCCGATTAGGTTATTTTATATTATGGTTAATTTAAGAATTCAGCGAAATTCTATCACATTTGTTGAATTTACGTCGCTCCTATTACAGGTAGCTTATTGGGCTCAGCGGCATCTCAAAGCGCATGAAATGACGAGTGAAATGCACTATTAAACTTCTAGGCTAGGGCGAACAGAGACCCGAGCAGATCATTTTACATTATGGTTAATAAAAGAACTCAGCGAAATTCTATCACATTTGTTCAACTTACGTCGCTCCTATTTCAGATAGCGTACTGGGCTAGGCGCCATCTTAAAGCGCGTGGAATGGCAGTAAAATGCACTGCTCAACTTTTATGATAGGGCAATCAGAGACCCGATTAGCTCATTTTATATTTTGTTTAATATAAGATTTCAGGGAAATTCTATCACATTTGTTCAATTTACGTCGCTCCTATTTCAGATAGCTTATTGGGCTAAGCGGCATGTCAAAGCGCATGAAATGACGAGTGAAATGCACTGTTAAACTTCTATGATAGGGCAATCAGAGACCCGATTAGATCATTTTATATTATGTTTAATATAAGATTTCAGGGAAATTCTATCACATTTGTTCAATTTACGTCGCTCCTATTTCAGATAGCTTATTGAGCTAAGCGGCATCTGAAGGCGCATGAAATGGCGAGTAAAATGCACTATTAAGCTTCTAGGGTAGGGCAAACTGAGACCCGATGAGATCATTTTATATTATGGTTAATTTAAGATGTCAGCAAAATTTTATCACATTTGTTCAATTTACGTCGCTCCTATTTCAGATAGCGTACTAGGCTAGGCGGCATCTTAAAGCGCGTGGAATGGCGAGTAATATGCACTACTAAACTTCTATGATAGGGCAATCAGAGACCCGATTAGATCATTTTATATTTTGTTTAATATAAGGTTTCAGGGAAATTCTATCACATTTGTTCAATTTACGTCGCTCCTATTTCAGATAGCTTATTGGGCTAAGCGGCATCTGAAGGCGCATGAAATGGCGAGTAAAATGCGCTATTAAACTTCTAGGATAAGGCAAACAGAGACCCGATTAGATCGTTTTATATTACGGTTAATATAAGAATTCAGCGTAATTCTATCACATTTGTTGAAGTTACGTCGCTCATATTTCAGATAGCGTACTGGGCTAAGCGGCATCTCAAAGCGCATGAAATGGCGAGTAAAATGCACTATTAAACTCCTAGGCTAGGGCAAACAGAGACCCGATTAGATCATTTTATATTATGGTTAATTTAAGAATTCAGCAAGATTCTATCACATTTGTTGAATTTACGTCGCTCCTATTTCAGATAGCGTACTGGGCTAGGCGGCATCTTAAAGCGCGTGGAATGGCGAGTAAAATGCACTGTTAAGCTTCAATGATAGGGCAGTCAGAGACCAGATTAGATCATTTTATATTTTGTTTAATATAAGATTTCCGGGAAATCCTATCACATTTGTTCTATTTACGTCGCTCCTATTTCAGTTAGCGTATTGGGCTAACCGGCATCTCAAAGCGCATGAAATGGCGAATAAAATGGACTATTAAACTTCTAGGGTAGGGCAAACAAAGACCCGATTAGATCATTTTATATTACGGTTAATATAAGAATTCAGCGTAATTCTATCACATTTCTTCAATTTACGTCGCTCCTATTCCAGATAGCGTATTGGGCTAAGCGGCATCTCAAAGCGCATGAAATGGCGAGTAAAATGCGCTATTAAACTTCTAGGGTAGGGCAAACTGAGACCCGATGAGATCATTTTATATTATGGTTAATTTAAGATGTCAGCAAAATTTTATCACATTTGTTCAATTTACGTCGCTCCTATTTCAGATAGCGTACTAGGCTAGGCGGCATCTTAAAGCGCGTGGAATGGCGAGTAATATGCACTACTAAACTTCTATGATAGGGCAATCAGAGACCCGATTAGATCATTTTATATTTTGTTTAATATAAGGTTTCAGGGAAATTCTATCACATTTGTTCAATTTACGTCGCTCCTATTTCAGAGAGCTTATTGGGCTAAGCGGCATCTGAAGGCGCATGAAATGGCGAGTAAAATGGGCTATTAAACTTCTAGGATAAGGCAAACAGAGACCCGATTAGATCGTTTTATATTACGGTTAATATAAGAATTCAGCGTAATTCTATCACATTTGTTGAAGTTACGTCGCTCATATTTCAGATAGCGTACTGGGCTAAGCGGCATCTCAAAGCGCATGAAATGGCGAGTAAAATGCACTATTAAACTCCTAGGCTAGGGCAAACAGAGACCCGATTAGATCATTTTATATTATGGTTAATTTAAGAATTCAGCAAGATTCTATTACATTTGTTGAATTTACGTCGCTCCTATTTCAGATAGCGTACTGGGCTAGGCGGCATCTTAAAGCGCATGAAATGGTGAATAAAATGCACTGCTAAACTTCTAGGCTAGGGCAATCAGAGACCCGATTACATCATTTTATATTTTGGTTAATATAAGAATTCAGTGAAATTCTATCACATTTGTTCAATTTACGTCGCTCCTATTTCAGATAGCGTATTGGGCAAAGCGGCATCTCAAACCGTATGAAATGGCGAATAAAATGAACTATTAAAGTTCTAGACTCGGGCGGACAGAGATCCGATTAGATCATTTTACATTATGGTTAATAAAAGAATTCAGTGAAATTCTATCACATTTGTTCAACTTATATCGCTCCAATTTCAGATAGCGTATTAGGCTAAGCTGCATCTCAAAGCGCATGAAATGACGAGTAAAATGCACTATTAAACTTCTAGGGTAGGGCAAGCAGAGACCCGATTAGATCATTTTATATTATGGTTAATTTAAGAATTCAGCAAAATTCTATCACATTCGTACAATTTAGGTCGCTCCTATTTCAGATAGCGTATTGGGCTAAGCGGCATCTCAAAGCGCATGAAATGGCGAGTGAAATGCACTATAAGACTTCTATGGTAGGGCGAACAGAGACCAGATTAGATCATTTTACATTCTGGTTAATAAAATAATTCAGCGAAATTCTATCACATTTGTTCAACTTTCGTCTCTCCTATTTCAGATAGCGTATTGAGCTACGCGGCATCTCGAAGCGCATGAAATGGCGAGTATAATGCACTATTAAACTTCTAGGATAAGGCAAACAGATACCCGATTAGATCATTTTATATTATGGTTAATATAAGAATTGAGCGAAATTCTATCACATTCGTTCAATTTACGTCGCTCCTATTTCAGATAGCGTATTGGGCAAAGCGGCATCTCAAAGCGCATGAAATGACGAGTAAAATGCACTATTAAACTTCTAGGGTAGGGCAAGCAGAGACCCGATTAGATCATTTTATATTATGGTTAATTTAAGAATTCAGCAAAATTCTATCACATTCGTACAATTTAGGTCGCTCCTATTTCAGATAGCGTATTGGGCTAAGCGGCATCTCAAAGCGCATGAAATGGCGAGTGAAATGCACTATAAGACTTCTATGGTAGGGCGAACAGAGACCAGATTAGATCATTTTACATTCTGGTTAATAAAATAATTCAGCGAAATTCTATCACATTTGTTCAACTTTCGTCTCTCCTATTTCAGATAGCGTATTGAGCTACGCGGCATCTCGAAGCGCATGAAATGGCGAGTATAATGCACTATTAAACTTCTAGGATAAGGCAAACAGATACCCGATTAGATCATTTTATATTATGGTTAATTTAAGAATTCAGCAAAATTCTATCACATTTGTTCAATTTACGTCGCTCCTATGTCAGATAGCGTATTGGGCTAAGCGGCATCTCAAAGCGCATTAAATGGCGAGCAAAATGCACTATTAAACTTCTAGGGTATGGCAAACAGAGACCCGATTATATCATTTTATATTATGGTTAATTTAAGAATTCAACGAAATTCTATCACACTTGTTCAATTTACGTCGCTCCTATTTCAGAAAGCGTATTGGGCTAAGCGGCATCTCAAAGCGCATGAAATGGCGAGCAAAATGCACTATTAAACTTCTAGGGTAGGGCAAACAGAGACCCGATTAGATCATTTTATATTATTGTCAATTTAATCATTAAGCAAAATTCTATCACATTTGTTCAATTTACGTCGTTCCTATTTCAGATAGCGTACTGGGCTAGGCGGCATCTCAAAGCGCATGAAATAGCGAGTGAAATGCACTATTAAACTTCTAGGGTAGGGCGAACAGAGACCCGATGAGATCATTTTATATTATGGTTAATTTAAGAATTCAACGAAATTCTATCACACTTGTTCAATTTACGTCGCTCCTATTACAGATAGCGTATTGGGCTAAACGGCATCTCAAAACGCATGAAATGGCGAGTAAAATGCACTATTAAACTTCTATGATAGGGCAATCAGAGACCCCATTAGTTCATTTTATATTTTTGTCAATATATGAATTCAACGAAATTCTATCACATTTGTTCAATTTACGTCGCTCCTATTTCAGATAGCGTACTGGGCTAGACGGCATCTTAAAGCGCGTGGAAGGGCGAGTAAAATGCACTACTAAACTTCTATGATAGGGCAATCAGAGACCCGATTAGATCATTTTATATTTTGTTCAATATAAGATTTCGGGGAAATTCTATCACATTTGTTCAATTTACGTCGCTCTATTTCAGATAGCGTATTGGGCTAGACGGTATCTTAAAGCGCCTGGAAGGGCGAGTAAAATGCACTACTAAACTTCTATGATAGGGCAATCAGAGCCCCAATTAGATCATTTTATATTTTGTTCAATATAAGATTTCAGGGAAATTCTATCACATTTGTTCAATTTACGTCGCTCCTATTTCAGATAGCGTATGGGGCTACGCGGCATCTCAAAGCGCATGAAATGGTGAATAAAATGCACTGCTAAACTTCTAGGCTAGGGCGAACAGAGACCCAATTACATCATTTTAAATTATGGTTAATAAAAGAATTCAGCGAAATTCTATCACATTTGTTCAACTTACATCGCTCCTATTTCTGATAGCGTACTGGGCTAGGCGCCATCTTAAAGCGCATGAAATGGCGAGTAAAATGCACTATTAAACTTCTACGGTAGGGCAAACAGAGACCCGATTAGATCATTTAATATTATGGTTAATTTAAGAATTCAGCAAAATTCTGTCACATTTGTTCAATTTACGTCGCTCCTATTTCAGATAGGGTACTGGGCTAGGCGGCATCTTAATGCGCGTGGAATGTCGAGTGAAATTCACTATTTAAGATCGATGATAGGGCAATCAGAGACCCGATTAGATCATTTTATATTTGGGTTAATATAAGAATTCAGCTAAATTCTATCACATTTGTTCAATTTACGTCGCTCACGTTTCAGATAGCGTATTGGGCTAAGCGGCATCTCAAAGCGCATGAAATGGCGAGTAAAATGCACTATAAAACTTCTAGGGTAGGGCAAACAGAGACCCGATTAGATCATTTTATATTACGGTTAATATAAGATTTCAGGGAAATTCTATCACATTTGTTCAATTTACGTCGCTCCTATTTCAGATGGCGTATTGGGCTAAGCGGCATCTCGAAGCGCACGAAATGGCGAGTATAATGCACTATTAAACTTCTAGGATAAGGCAAACAGAGACCCGATTAGATCATTTTATATTATGGTTAATTTAAGAATTCAACGAAATTCTATCACACTTGTTCAATTTACGTCGTTCCTATTTCAGATAGCGTACTGGGCTAGGCGTCATCTTAAAGCGCGTGGAATGGCGAGTAAAATGCACTATTAAACTTCTAGGGTAGGGCGAACAGAGACTCGATTAGATCAGTTTACATTAATGTTAATATGAGAATTCAGCGAAATTCTATCACATTTGTTCAATTTACGTCGCTCCTATTTCAGATAGCTTATTGGGCTAAGCGGCATCTCAAAGCGCATGAAATGTCGAGTGAAATGCACTATTAAACTTCTAGGGTAGGGCAATCAGAGACCCGATTAGATCATATTATATTTTGGTTAATATAAGAAATCAGCGAAATTCTATCACATTTGTTCAATTTACGTCGCTCCTATTTCAGATGGCGTACTGGGCTAGACGGCATATTAAAGCGCGTGGAAGGGCGAGTAAAATGCACTATTGAACTTCGATGATAGGGCAATCAGAGACCCGATTGGACCATTTTATATTTTGGTTAATATAAGGATTCAGCGAAATTCTATCGCTTTTGTTCAACTTACGTCGCTCCTATTTCAGATAGTGTACTGGGCTATGCGGCATCTCAAAGCGCGTGAAATGGCGAGCAAAATCCACTATTAAACTTCTAGGGTATGGCAAACAGAGACCCGATTATATCAGTTTAGATTATGGTTAATAAAAGAATTAAGAGTAATTGTATCACATTTGTTCAATTTACGTCACTCCTATTTCAGATAGCCTACTGGGCTAGCCGGCACCTTAAAGCGCGTGGAATAGCGAGTAAAATGCACTATTAAACTTCTACGGTAGGGCAAACAGAGACCCGATTAGATCATTTAATATTATGGTTAATTTAAGAATTCAGCAAAATTCTGTCACGTTTGTTCAATTTACGTCGCTCCTATTCCAGATAGCGTATTGGGCTTAGCGGCATCTTAAAGCGCGTGGAATGGCGAGTAAAATGCACTATTAAACTTCTAGGGTAGGGCAATCAGAGACCCGATTAGATCATTTTATATTTTGGTTAATATAAGAATTCAGCGAAATTCTATCACATTTGTTCAACTTACGTCGCTCCTATTTCAGATAGCGTATTGGGCTAAGCGGCATCTCAAAGCGCATGAAATGGCGAGTGAAATGCACCATTAGACTTCTATGGTAAGGCGAACAGAGACCCGATTAGATCATTTTACATTAAGGTTAATATAAGAATTCACGGAAATTCTATTACATTTGTTCAATTTACGTCGCTCCTATTTCAGATAGCGTATTGGGCTATACGGCATCTCAAAGCGCATGAAATGGCGAGTAAAATGCACTATTAAAATTCTAGGGTAAGGCAAACAGGGACCCGGTTAGATCATTTTATATTACGGTTAATATAAGAATTCAGCGTAATTCTATCACATTTGTTAAACTTACGTCGCTCGTATTTCAGATAGCGTACTGGGCTAGGCGGCATCTTAAAGCGCGTGGAAGGGCGAGTAAAATGCACTATTAAACGTCTAGGCTAGGGCGAACAGAGACTCGATTAGATCATTTTATATTATGGTTAATTTAAGAATTCAGCGAAATTCTATCACATTTGTTCAATTTACGTCGCTCCCATTTCAGATAGCGTATTGGGCTACGCGGCATCTTAAAGCGCGTGGAATGGCGAGTAAAATGCTCTACTAAACTTCAATGGTAGGGCAATCAGAGACCCAATTAGATCATTTTATATTTTGGTTAATATAATAATTCAGCGAAATTCTATCACATTTGTTCAATTTACGTCGCTCATATTTCAGATAGCGTATTGGGCTAAGCGGCATCTCAAAGCGCATGAAATGGCGAGTGAAATGCACTATTAAACTTCTAGGGTAGGGCGAACAGAGACCCGATTAGATCATTTTACATTAAGGTTAATATAAGAATTCAGGGAAATTATATCACATTTGTTCAATTTACGTCGCTGCTATTTCAGATAGCGTATTGGGCTAAGCGGCATCTCAAAGCGCATGAAATGGCGAGTAAAATGCACTAGTAAACTTCTAGGGTAAGGCAAACAGGGACCCGATTAGATCATTTTATATTACGGTTAACATAACAATTCAGCGTAATTCTATCACATTTGTTAAACTTACGTCGCTCCTATTTCAGATAGCGTACCGGGCTAGGCGGCATCTCAAAGCGCATGAAATGGCGAGTGAAATGCACTATTAAACTTCTAGGGTAGGGCGAACAGAGACCCGATTAGATCATTTTACATTAAGGTTAATATAAGAATTCAGGGGAAATTATATCACATATGTTCAATTTACGTCGCTGCTATTTCAGATAGCGTATTGGGCTAAGCGGCATCTCAAAGCGCATGAAATGGCGTGCAAAATCCACTATTAAACTTGTAGGGTATGGCAAACAGAGACCCGATTAGATCATTTTATATTATGGTTAATATAAGAATTCAGGGAAATTATATCACATTTGTTCAATTTACGTCGCTGCTATTTCAGATAGCGTACTGGGCTAGGCGGCATCTCAAAGCGCATGAAATGGCGAGTGAAATGCACTATTAATCTTCTAGGGTAGGGCGAACAGAGACCCGATTAGATCATTTTACATTAAGATTAATATAAGAATTCAGGGAAATTCTATCACATTTGTTCAATTTACGTCTCTCCTATTTCAGATAGCGTATTGGGCTAGGCGGCATCTCAAAGCGCATGAAATGTCGAGTAAGATGTACTATTAAACTTCTAGGATAAGGCAAACAGAGAACCGATTAGATCATTTTATATTACGGATAATATAAGAATTCAGCGTAATTCTATCACATTTGTTCAACTTACGCCGCTCCTGCTTGAGATAGCGTACTGGACTAGGCGGCAACTTAAAGCGCGTGGAATGGCGAGTAAAATGCAGTACTAAACTTCTATGATAGGGAAATCGGAGTCCCGATTAGATCATTTTATATTTTGTTTAATATAAGATTTCAGGGAAATTCCATCACATTTGTTCAATTTACGTCGCTCCTATTTCAGATAGCGTATTGGGCTAAGCGGCATCTCAAAGCGCATGAAATGTCGAATAAAATGCACTATTAAACTTCTAGGCTAGGGCAAACAGAGACCCGATTAGATCATTTTACATTAAGGTTAATATAAGAATTCAGGGAACTTCTATCACATTTGTTCAATTTACGTCGCTCCTATGTCAGATAGCGTATTGGGCTAAGCGGCATCTCAAAGCGCATTAAATGGCGAGCAAAATGCACTATTAAACTTCTAGGGTATGGCAAACAGAGACCCGATTATATCATTTTATATTATGGTTAATTTAAGAATTCAACGAAATTCTATCACACTTGTTCAATTTACGTCGCTCCTATTTCAGAAAGCGTATTGGGCTAAGCGGCATCTCAAAGCGCATGAAATGGCGAGCAAAATGCACTATTAAACTTCTAGGGTAGGGCAAACAGAGACCCGACTAGATCATTTTATATTATTGTCAATTTAATCATTAAGCAAAATTCTATCACATTTGTTCAATTTACGTCGTTCCTATTTCAGATAGCGTACTGGGCTAGGCGGCATCTCAAAGCGCATGAAATAGCGAGTGAAATGCACTATTAAACTTCTAGGGTAGGGCGAACAGAGACCCGATGAGATCATTTTATATTATGGTTAATTTAAGAATTCAACGAAATTCTATCACACTTGTTCAATTTACGTCGCTCCTATTTCAGATAGCGTATTGGGATAAGCGGCATCTCAAAACGCATGAAATGGCGAGTAAAATGCAGTATTAAACTTCTAGGGTAGGGCGAACGGAGACCCGATTAGATCATTTTACATTAAGGTTAATATAAGTCTTCAGCGAGATTCTATCACATTTGTTCAATTGACGTCGCTCCAATTTCAGACAGCGTACTGGGCTAGGCGGCATCTTAAAGCGTGTGGAATGGCGAGTAAAATGCACTATTAGCCTTCTATGATAGGGCAATCAGAGACCAGACTAGATCATTTTATATTATGGTTAATTTAAGAATTCAGCGTAATTCTATCACATTTGTTCAACTTATATCGCTCCAATTTCAGATAGCGTATTAGGCTAAGCGGCATCTCAAAGCGCATGAAATGACGCGTGAAATGCACTATTAAACTTCTAGGGTAGGGCAAACAGAGACCCGATTAGGTCATTTTATATTACGGTTAATATAAGAATGCAGCGTGATTCTATCACATTTGTTCAAGTTACGTCGCTCCTATTTCAGATAGCATACTGGGCTAGGCGGCATCCTAAAGCGCGTGGAATGGCGAGTAAAATCCACTATTAAACTTCTATGATAGGGCAATCAGAGACCAGACTAGATCATTTTATATTTTGGTTAATATAAGAATTCAGTGAAATTCTATCACATTTGTTCAATTTACGTCGCTCCTATTTCAAATAGCGTATTGGGCTCAGCGGCATCTCAAAGCGCATGAAATGTCGAGCAAAATGCACTATTAAACTTCTAGGGTAGGGCAAACAGAGACCCGATTAGATCATTTTATGTTATGGTTAATTTAAGAATTCAGCGAAATTCTATCACATTTGTTCAACTTACGTCGCTCCTACTTCAAATAGCGTACTGAGCTAAGCGGCATCTCAAGGCGCATGAAATGGCGAATAAAATGCGCTATTAAACTTCTAGGCTAGGGCGAACAGAGACCCGATTAGATCATTTTACATTAAGGTTAATATAAGTATTCAGCGAGATTCTATCACACTTGTTCAAGTTACGTCGCTTCTATTTCACACAGCACTGAGCTAGGCGGCATCTTAAAGCGCGTGGGATGGCGAGTAAAATGCACTATTAACCTTCTATGATAGGGCAATCAGAGACCAGATTAGATCATTATATACTTTGGTTAATATAAGAATTCAGTGAAATTCTATCACATTTGTTCAATTTACGTCGCTCCTATTTCAAATAGCGTATTGGGCTCAGCGGCATCTCAAAGCGCATGAAATGGCGAGCAAAATGCACTATTAAACTTCTAGGGTACGGCAAACAGAGACCCGATTAGATCATTTTGTACTATGGTTAATTTAAGAATTCAGCAAAATTCTATCACATTTGTTCAATTTACGTCGCTCCTATTTCAGATAGCGTATTGGGCAAAGCGGCATCTCAAAGCGTTTGAAATGGCGAATAAAATGCACTATTAAAGTTCTAGGCTCGGGCGAACAGAGATCCGATTAGATCTTTTTACATTATGGTTAATAAAAGAATTCAGCGAAATTCTATCACGTTTGTTCAACTTATATCGCTCCAATTTCAGATAGCGTATTAGGCTAAGCGGCATCTCAAAGCGCATGAAATGACGCGTGAAATGCACTATTAAACTTCTAGGGTAGGGCAAACAGAGACCCGATTAGGTCATTTTATATTACGGTTAATATAAGAATGCAGCGTGATTCTATCACATTTGTTCAAGTTACGTCGCTCCTATTTCAGATAGCATACTGGGCTAGGCGGCATCTTAAAGCGCGTGGAATGGCGAGTAAAATCCACTATTAAACTTCTATGATAGGGCAATCAGAGACCAGACTAGATCATTTTATATTTTGTTTAATATAAGATTTCACGGAAATTCTATCACATTTGTTCAATTTACGTCGCTCCTATTTCAGATAGCGTATTGGGCTATGCGGCATCTCAAAGCGCATGAAATGGCGAGTAAAATGCACTATTAAACTTCTAGGGTCGGGCAAACAGAGACCCGATTAGATCATTTTATATTATGGTTAATTTAAGAATTCAGCAAAATTCTATCACATTTGTTCAATGTACGTCGCTCCTATTTCGGATAGCGTACTGGGCTAAGCGGCACCCTAAAGCGCGTGGAGTGGCGAGTAAAATGCACTATTAATCTTCTATGATAGGGCAATCAGAGACCCGATTAGATCATTTTATATTTTGGTTAATATAAGAATTCAGCGAAATTCTATCACAATTGTTCTATTTACGTCGCTCGTATTTCAGATAGCTTATTGTGCTTAGCGGCATCTCAAAGCGCATGAAATGACGAGTGAAATGCACTATTAAACTTCTAGGGTAGGGCAAACAGAGACCCGATGAGATCATTTTATATTTTGGTTCATATAAGAATTCAGCGAAATTCTATCACATTTGTTCAATTTACGTCGCTCATATTTCAGATAGCGTATTGCACTAAGCGGCATCTCAAAGCGCATGAAATGGCGAGTAAAATGCACTATTAAACTTCTAGGGTAGGGCCAACAGAGACCCGATTAAATCATTTTATATTGTAGTTAATTTAAGAATTCAGCGAAATTCTATCACATTTGTTCAATTTACGTCGCTCCTAATTTAGATAGCGTACTGGGCTAGGCGGCATCTTAAAGCGCGTGGAATGGCGAGTAAAATGCACTGCTAAACTTCTATGATAGGGCAATCAGAGACCCGATTAGATCATTTTATATTTTGTTTAATATAAGATTTCAGGGAAATTCTATCACATTTGTTCAATTTACGTCGCTCCTATTTCAGATAGCGTATTGGGCTAAGCGGCATCTCAAGGCGCATGAAATGGCGAATAAAATGCGCTATTAAACTTCTAGGCTAGGGCGAACAGAGACCCGATTAGATCATTTTACATTCTGGTTCTTAAAAGAATTCAGCGAAATTCTATCACATTTGTTCAACGTACGTCGCTCCTATTTCAGATAGCGTATTGGGATAAGCGGCATCGAAAAGCGCATGAAATGGCGAGTAAAATGCACAATTAAACTACTAGGGTAGGGCAAACAGAGACCCGATTAGATCATTTTATATTGTGGTTAATTTAAGAATTCAGCAAAATTCTATCACATTTGTTCAATTTACGTCGCTCCTATTTCAGATAGCGTATTGGGCTAAGCTGCATCTCAAAGCGCATGAAATGGCCAGTAAAATGCACTATCAAACTTCTAGGATAAGGCAAACAGAGACCCGATTAGATCATTTTATATTACGGTTAATATAAGAATTCAGCGTAATTCTATCACATTTGTTCAACTTACGCCGCTCCTATTTCAGGTAGCGTACTGGGCTAGGCGGCATCTTAAAGCGCGTGGAATGGCGAGTAAAATGCACTATTAAACTTCTAGGATAAGGCAAACAGAGACCCGATTAGGTTATTTTATATTACGGTTAATATAAGAATGCGGCGTAATTCTTAAACATTTGTTCAATTTACGTCGCTGCTATTCCAGATAGCTTATTGTGCTTAGCGGCATCTCAAAGAGCATGAAATGTCGAGTGAAATGCACTATTAAACTTCTAGGGTAGGGCAAACAGAGACCCGATTAGATCATTTTATATTATGGTTAATTTAAGATGTCAGCGAACTTCTATCACATTTGTTCAACTTACGTCGCTCCTATTTCAGATAGCGTATTGGGATAAGCGGCATCTCAAAGCGCATGAAATGGCGAGTAAAATGCACAATTAAACTATTAGGGTAGGGCAAACAGAGACCCGATTAGATCATTTTATATTATGGTTAATATAAGAATTCAGCGTAATTCTATCACATTTGTTCAACTTATGTCGCTCCTATTTCAGGTAGCGTACCGGGCTAGGCGGCATCTTAAAGCGCGTGAAATGGCGAGTAAAATGCACTATTAAACGTCTAGGATAAGGCAAACAGAGACCCGATTAGATCATTTTATATTACGGTTAATATAAGAATGCGGCGTAATTCTTTCACATTTGTTCAATTTACGTCGCTGCTATTCCAGATAGCGTACTGGGCTAGGCGGCATCTTAAAGCGGGTGGAATGGCGAGTAGAATGCACAATTAAAATTCTATGGTAGGGCAATCAGAGACCCGATTATATCATTTTATATTTTGGTTAATATAAGAATTCAGTGAAATTCTATCACATTTGTTCAATTTACGTCGCTCCTATTTCAAATAGCGTATTGGGCTCAGCGGCATCTCAAAGCGCATGAAATGTCGAGCAAAATGCACTATTAAACTTCTAGGGTAGGGCAAACAGAGACCCGATTAGATCATTTTATGTTATGGTTAATTTAAGAATTCAGCGAAATTCTATCACATTTGTTCAACTTACGTCGCTCCTACTTCAAATAGCGTACTGAGCTAAGCGGCATCTCAAGGCGCATGAAATGGCGAATAAAATGCGCTATTAAACTTCTAGGCTAGGGCGAACAGAGACCCGATTAGATCATTTTACATTAAGGTTAATATAAGTATTCAGCGAGATTCTATCACACTTGTTCAAGTTACGTCGCTTCTATTTCAGACAGCACTGAGCTAGGCGGCATCTTAAAGCGCGTGGGATGGCGAGTAAAATGCACTATTAACCTTCTATGATAGGGCAATCAGAGACCAGATTAGATCATTATATACTTTGGTTAATATAAGAATTCAGTGAAATTCTATCACATTTGTTCAATTTGCGTCGCTCCTATTTCAAATAGCGTATTGGGCTCAGCGGCATCTCAAAGCGCATGAAATGGCGAGCAATATGCACTATTAAACTTCTAGGGTACGGCAAACAGAGACCCGATTAGATCATTTTATGTTATGGTTAATTTAAGAATTCAGCGAAATTCTATCACATTTGTTCAACTTCCGTCGCTCCTATTTCAAATAGCGTACTGAGCTAAGCGGCATCTCAAAGCGCATGAAATGGCGAGCAAAATGCACTATTAAACTTCTAGGGTAGAGCAAACAGAGACCCGATTAGATCATTTTGTACTATGGTTAATTTAAGAATTCAGCAAAATTCTATCACATTTGTTCAATTTACGTCGCTCCTATTTCAGATAGCGTATTGGGCAAAGCGGCATCTCAAAGCGTTTGAAATGGCGAATAAAATGCACTATTAAAGTTCTAGGCTCGGGCGAACAGAGATCCGATTAGATCTTTTTACATTATGGTTAATAAAAGAATTCAGCGAAATTCTATCACGTTTGTTCAACTTGTATCGCTCCAATTTCAGATAGCGTATTAGGCTAAGCGGCATCTCAAAGCGCATGAAATGACGCGTGAAATGCACTATTAAACTTCTAGGGTAGGGCAAACAGAGACCCGATTAGGTCATTTTATATTACGGTTAATATAAGAATGCAGCGTGATTCTATCACATTTGTTCAAGTTACGTCGCTCCTATTTCAGATAGCATACTGGGCTAGGCGGCATCTTAAAGCGCGTGGAATGGCGAGTAAAATCCACTATTAAACTTCTATGATAGGGCAATCAGAGACCAGACTAGATCATTTTATATTTTGTTTAATATAAGATTTCACGGAAATTCTATCACATTTGTTCAATTTACGTCGCTCCTATTTCAGATAGCGTATTGGGCTAAGCGGCATCTCAAAGCGCATGAAATGGCGAGTAAAATGCACTATTAAACTTCTAGGGTCGGGCAAACAGAGACCCGATTAGATCATTTTATATTATGGTTAATTTAAGAATTCAGCAAAATTCTATCACATTTGTTCAATGTACGTCGCTCCTATTTCGGATAGCGTACTGGGCTAAGCGGCACCCTAAAGCGCGTGGAGTGGCGAGTAAAATGCACTATTAATCTTCTATGATAGGGCAATCAGAGACCCGATTAGATCATTTTATATTTTGGTTAATATAAGAATTCAGCGAAATTCTATCACAATTGTTCTATTTACGTCGCTCGTATTTCAGATAGCTTATTGTGCTTAGCGGCATCTCAAAGCGCATGAAATGACGAGTGAAATGCACTATTAAACTTCTAGGGTAGGGCAAACAGAGACCCGATGAGATCATTTTATATTTTGGTTCATATAAGAATTCAGCGAAATTCTATCACATTTGTTCAATTTACGTCGCTCATATTTCAGATAGCGTATTGCACTAAGCGGCATCTCAAAGCGCATGAAATGGCGAGTAAAATGCACTATTAAACTTCTAGGGTAGGGCCAACAGAGACCCGATTAAATCATTTTATATTGTAGTTAATTTAAGAATTCAGCGAAATTCTATCACATTTGTTCAATTTACGTCGCTCCTAATTTAGATAGCGTACTGGGCTAGGCGGCATCTTAAAGCGCGTGGAATGGCGAGTAAAATGCACTGCTAAACTTCTATGATAGGGCAATCAGAGACCCGATTAGATCATTTTATATTTTGTTTAATATAAGATTTCAGGGAAATTCTATCACATTTGTTCAATTTACGTCGCTCCTATTTCAGATAGCGTATTGGGCTAAGCGGCATCTCAAGGCGCATGAAATGGCGAATAAAATGCGCTATTAAACTTCTAGGCTAGGGCGAACAGAGACCCGATTAGATCATTTTACATTCTGGTTCTTAAAAGAATTCAGCGAAATTCTATCACATTTGTTCAACGTACGTCGCTCCTATTTCAGATAGCGTATTGGGATAAGCGGCATCGAAAAGCGCATGAAATGGCGAGTAAATGCACAATTAAACTACTAGGGTAGGGCAAACAGAGACCCGATTAGATCATTTTATATTGTGGTTAATTTAAGAATTCAGCAAAATTCTATCACATTTGTTCAATTTACGTCGCTCCTATTTCAGATAGCGTATTGGGCTAAGCTGCATCTCAAAGCGCATGAAATGGCCAGTAAAATGCACTATCAAACTTCTAGGATAAGGCAAACAGAGACCCGATTAGATCATTTTATATTACGGTTAATATAAGAATTCAGCGTAATTCTATCACATTTGTTCAACTTACGCCGCTCCTATTTCAGGTAGCGTACTGGGCTAGGCGGCATCTTAAAGCGCGTGGAATGGCGAGTAAAATGCACTATTAAACTTCTAGGATAAGGCAAACAGAGACCCGATTAGGTTATTTTATATTACGGTTAATATAAGAATGCGGCGTAATTCTTAAACATTTGTTCAATTTACGTCGCTGCTATTCCAGATAGCTTATTGTGCTTAGCGGCATCTCAAAGAGCATGAAATGTCGAGTGAAATGCACTATTAAACTTCTAGGGTAGGGCAAACAGAGACCCGATTAGATCATTTTATATTATGGTTAATTTAAGATGTCAGCGAAATTCTATCACATTTGTTCAACTTACGTCGCTCCTATTTCAGATAGCGTATTGGGATAAGCGGCATCTCAAAGCGCATGAAATGGCGAGTAAAATGCACAATTAAACTATTAGGGTAGGGCAAACAGAGACCCGATTAGATCATTTTATATTATGGTTAATATAAGAATTCAGCGTAATTCTATCACATTTGTTCAACTTATGTCGCTCCTATTTCAGGTAGCGTACCGGGCTAGGCGGCATCTTAAAGCGCGTGAAATGGCGAGTAAAATGCACTATTAAACGTCTAGGATAAGGCAAACAGAGACCCGATTAGATCATTTTATATTACGGTTAATATAAGAATGCGGCGTAATTCTTTCACATTTGTTCAATTTACGTCGCTGCTATTCCAGATAGCTTATTGTGCTTAGCGGCATCTCAAAGCGCATGAAATGGCGAACAAAATGCACTATTAAACTTCTAGGCTAGGGCGAACAGAGACCAGATTAGATCATTTTATATTTTGGTTAATATAAGAATTCTGCGAAATTCTATCACATTTGTTCAACTTACGTCGCTCCTATTTCAGATAGCGTATTGGGTTAAGCCTCATCTCAAAGCGCATGAAATGGCGAGTGAAATGCACTATTAAACTTCTAGGGTAGGGCAAACAGGGACCCGATTAGATCATTTTATATTATGGTTAATTTAAGAATTCAGCGAAATTCTATCACATTTGTTCAATTTGCGTCGCTTCTATTACAGATAGCTTATTGGGCTTAGCGGCATCTCAAAGCGCATGAGATGACGAGTGAAATGCACTATTATACTTCTAGGGTGAGGCAAACAGAGACCCGATTAGATCATTTTATATTACGGTTAATATAAGAATTCAGCGTAATTCTATCACATTTGTTCAACTTACGTCGTTCCTATTTCAGATAGCGTACTGAGCTAAGCGGCATCTCAAGGCGCATGAAATGGCGAATAAAATGCGCTATTAAACTTCTAGGCTAGGGCGAACAGAGACCCGATTAGATCATTTTACATTAAGGTTAATATAAGTATTCAGCGAGATTCTATCACACTTGTTCAAGTTACGTCGCTTCTATTTCAGACAGCACTGAGCTAGGCGGCATCTTAAAGCGCGTGGGATGGCGAGTAAAATGCACTATTAACCTTCTATGATAGGGCAATCAGAGACCAGATTAGATCATTATATACTTTGGTTAATATAAGAATTCAGTGAAATTCTATCACATTTGTTCAATTTACGTCGCCCCTATTTCAAATAGCGTATTGGGCTCAGCGGCATCTCAAAGCGCATGAAATGGCGAGCAAAATGCACTATTAAACTTCTAGGGTACGGCAAACAGAGACCCGATTAGATCATTTTATGTTATGGTTAATTTAAGAATTCAGCGAAATTCTATCACATTTGTTCAACTTACGTCGCTCCTATTTCAAATAGCGTACTGAGCTAAGCGGCATCTCAAAGCGCATGAAATGGCGAGCAAAATGCACTATTAAACTTCTAGGGTAGAGCAAACAGAGACCCGATTAGATCATTTTGTACTATGGTTAATTTAAGAATTCAGCAATATTCTATCACATTTGTTCAATTTACGTCGCTCCTATTTCAGATAGCGTATTGGGCAAAGCGGCATCTCAAAGCGTTTGAAATGGCGAATAAAATGCACTATTAAACTTCTAGGGTAGGGCAAACAGAGACCCGATTAGGTCATTTTATATTACGGTTAATATAAGAATGCAGCGTGATTCTATCACATTTGTTCAAGTTACGTCGCTCCTATTTCAGATAGCATACTGGGCTAGGCGGCATCTTAAAGCGCGTGGAATGGCGAGTAAAATCCACTATTAAACTTCTATGATAGGGCAATCAGAGACCAGACTAGATCATTTTATATTTTGTTTAATATAAGATTTCACGGAAATTCTATCACATTTGTTCAATTTACGTCGCTCCTATTTCAGATAGCGTATTGGGCTATGCGGCATCTCAAAGCGCATGAAATGGCGAGTAAAATGCACTATTAAACTTCTAGGGTCGGGCAAACAGAGACCCGACTAGATCATTTTATATTATGGTTAATTTAAGAATTCAGCAAAATTCTATCTCATTTGTTCAATGTACGTCGCTCCTATTTCGGATAGCGTACTGGGCTAAGCGGCACCCTAAAGCGCGTGGAGTGGCGAGTAAAATGCACTGTTAATCTTCTATGATAGGGCAATCAGAGACCCGATTAGATCATTTTATATTTTGGTTAATATTAGAATTCAGCGAAATTCTATCACAATTGTTCTATTTACGTCGCTCGTATTTCAGATAGCTTATTGTGCTTAGCGGCATCTCAAAGCGCATGAAATGACGAGTGAAATGCACTATTAAACTTCTAGGGTAGGGCAAACAGAGACCCGATGAGATCATTTTATATTTTGGTTCATATAAGAATTCAGCGAAATTCTATCACATTTGTTCAATTTACGTCGCTCATATTTCAGATAGCGTATTGCACTAAGCGGCATCTCAAAGCGCATGAAATGGCGAGTAAAATGCACTATTAAACTTCTAGGGTAGGGCCAACAGAGACCCGATTAAATCATTTTATATTGTAGTTAATTTAAGAATTCAGCGAAATTCTATCACATTTGTTCAATTTACGTCGCTCCTATTTCAGATAGCGTATTGGGCTAAGCGGCATCTCAAAGCGCATGAGATGGCGAGTAAAATGCAATGCTAAACTTCTAGGATAAGGCAAACAGAGACCCGATTAGATCATTTTATATTATAGTTAATTTAAGAATTCAGCGAAATTCTATGACATTTGTTCAATTTACGTCGCTCATATTTCAGATAGCGTATTGGGCTAAGCGGCATCTCAAAGCGCATGAAATGGCGAGCAAAATGCACTATTAAACTTCTAGGGTAGGGCAATCAGTGACCCGATTAGATCATTTTATACTATAGTTAATTTAAGAATTCAGCGAAATTCTATCACATTTGTTCAATTTACGTCGCTCCTATTTCAGATAGCGTATTGGGCTAAGCGGCATCTCAAGGCGCATGAAATGGCGAATAAAATGCGCTATTAAACTTCTAGGCTAGGGCGAACAGAGACCCGATTAGATCATTTTACATTCTGGTTCTTAAAAGAATTCAGCGAAATTCTATCACATTTGTTCAACGTACGTCGCTCCTATTTCAGATAGCGTATTGGTATAAGCGGCATCGAAAAGCGCATGAAATGGCGAGTAAAATGCACAATTAAACTACTAGGGTAGGGCAAACAGAGACCCGATTAGATCATTTTATATTGTGGTTAATTTAAGAATTCAGCAAAATTCTATCACATTTGTTCAATTTACGTCGCTCCTATTTCAGATAGCGTATTGGGCTAAGCTGCATCTCAAAGCGCCTGAAATGGCCAGTAAAATGCACTATCAAACTTCAAGGATAAGGCAAACAGAGACCCGATTACATCATTTTATATTACGGTTAATATAAGAATTCAGCGTAATTCTATCACATTTGTTCAACTTACGCCGCTCCTATTTCAGGTAGCGTACTGGGCTAGGCGGCATCTTAAAGCGCGTGGAATGGCGAGTAAAATGCACTATTAAACTTCTAGGATAAGGCAAACAGAGACCCGATTAGGTTATTTTATATTATGGTTAATTTAAGAATTCAGCGAAATTCTATCACATTTGTTGAATTTACGTCGCTCCTATTACAGGTAGCTTATTGGGCTCAGCGGCATCTCAAAGCGCATGAAATGACGAGTGAAATGCACTATTAAACTTCTAGGCTAGGGCGAACAGAGACCCGAGCAGATCATTTTACATTATGGTTAATAAAAGAACTCAGCGAAATTCTATCACATTTGTTCAACTTACGTCGCTCCTATTTCAGATAGCGTACTGGGCTAGGCGCCATCTTAAAGCGCGTGGAATGGCGAGTAAAATGCACTGCTCAACTTTTATGATAGGGCAATCAGAGACCCGATTAGCTCATTTTATATTTTGTTTAATATAAGATTTCAGGGAAATTCTATCACATTTGTTCAATTTACGTCGCTCCTATTTCAGATAGCTTATTGGGCTAAGCGGCATGTCAAAGCGCATGAAATGACGAGTGAAATGCACTGTTAAACTTCTATGATAGGGCAATCAGAGACCCGATTAGATCATTTTATATTATGTTTAATATAAGATTTCAGGGAAATTCTATCACATTTGTTCAATTTACGTCGCTCCTATTTCAGATAGCTTATTGAGCTAAGCGGCATCTGAAGGCGCATGAAATGGCGAGTAAAATGCACTATTAAACTTCTAGGGTAGGGCAAACTGAGACCCGATGAGATCATTTTATATTATGGTTAATTTAAGAATTCAGCGTAATTCTATCACATTTCTTCAATTTACGTCGCTCCTATTCCAGATAGCGTATTGGGCTAAGCGGCATCTCAAAGCGCATGAAATGGCGAGTAAAATGCGCTATTAAACTTCTAGGGTAGGGCAAACTGAGACCCGATGAGATCATTTTATATTATGGTTAATTTAAGATGTCAGCAAAATTTTATCACATTTGTTCAATTTACGTCGCTCCTATTTCAGATAGCGTACTAGGCTAGGCGGCATCTTAAAGCGCGTGGAATGGCGAGTAATATGCACTACTAAACTTCTATGATAGGGCAATCAGAGACCCGATTAGATCATTTTATATTTTGTTTAATATAAGGTTTCAGGGAAATTCTATCACATTTGTTCAATTTACGTCGCTCCTATTTCAGATAGCTTATTGGGCTAAGCGGCATCTGAAGGCGCATGAAATGGCGAGTAAAATGCGCTATTAAACTTCTAGGATAAGGCAAACAGAGACCCGATTAGATCGTTTTATATTACGGTTAATATAAGAATTCAGCGTAATTCTATCACATTTGTTGAAGTTACGTCGCTCATATTTCAGATAGCGTACTGGGCTAAGCGGCATCTCAAAGCGCATGAAATGGCGAGTAAAATGCACTATTAAACTCCTAGGCTAGGGCAAACAGAGACCCGATTAGATCATTTTATATTATGGTTAATTTAAGAATTCAGCAAAATTCTATCACATTCGTACAATTTAGGTCGCTCCTATTTCAGATAGCGTATTGGGCTAAGCGGCATCTCAAAGCGCATGAAATGGCGAGTGAAATGCACTATAAGACTTCTATGGTAGGGCGAACAGAGACCAGATTAGATCATTTTACATTCTGGTTAATAAAATAATTCAGCGAAATTCTATCACATTTGTTCAACTTTCGTCTCTCCTATTTCAGATAGCGTATTGAGCTACGCGGCATCTCGAAGCGCATGAAATGGCGAGTATAATGCACTATTATACTTCTAGGATAAGGCAAACAGATTCCCGATTAGATCATTTTATATTATGGTTAATTTAAGAATTGAGCGAAATTCTATCACATTCGTTCAATTTACGTCGCTCCTATTTCAGATAGCGTATTGGGCAAAGCGGCATCTCAAAGCGCATGAAATGACGAGTAAAATGCACTATTAAACTTCTAGGGTAGGGCAAGCAGAGACCCGATTACATCATTTTATATTATGGTTAATTTAAGAATTCAGCAAAATTCTATCACATTCGTACAATTTAGGTCGCTCCTATTTCAGATAGCGTATTGGGCTAAGCGGCATCTCAAAGCGCATGAAATGGCGAGTGAAATGCACTATAAGACTTCTATGGTAGGGCGAACAGAGACCAGATTAGATCATTTTACATTCTGGTTAATAAAATAATTCAGCGAAATTCTATCACATTTGTTCAACTTTCGTCTCTCCTATTTCAGATAGCGTATTGAGCTACGCGGCATCTCGAAGCGCATGAAATGGCGAGTATAATGCACTATTAAACTTCTAGGATAAGGCAAACAGATACCCGATTAGATCATTTTATATTATGGTTAATTTAAGAATTCAGCAAAATTCTATCACATTTGTTCAATTTACGTCGCTCCTATGTCAGATAGCGTATTGGGCTAAGCGGCATCTCAAAGCGCATTAAATGGCGAGCAAAATGCACTATTAAACTTCTAGGGTATGGCAAACAGAGACCCGATTATATCATTTTATATTATGGTTAATTTAAGAATTCAACGAAATTCTATCACACTTGTTCAATTTACGTCGCTCCTATTTCAGAAAGCGTATTGGGCTAAGCGGCATCTCAAAGCGCATGAAATGGCGAGCAAAATGCACTATTAAACTTCTAGGGTAGGGCAAACAGAGACCCGATTAGATCATTTTATATTATTGTCAATTTAATCATTAAGCAAAATTCTATCACATTTGTTCAATTTACGTCGTTCCTATTTCAGATAGCGTACTGGGCTAGGCGGCATCTCAAAGCGCATGAAATAGCGAGTGAAATGCACTATTAAACTTCTAGGGTAGGGCGAACAGAGACCCGATGAGATCATTTTATATTATGGTTAATTTAAGAATTCAACGAAATTCTATCACACTTGTTCAATTTACGTCGCTCCTATTACAGATAGCGTATTGGGCTAAACGGCATCTCAAAACGCATGAAATGGCGAGTAAAATGCACTATTAAACTTCTATGATAGGGCAATCAGAGACCCCATTAGTTCATTTTATATTTTTGTCAATATATGAATTCAACGAAATTCTATCACATTTGTTCAATTTACGTCGCTCCTATTTCAGATAGCGTATTGGGCTAAGCGGCATCTCATAGCGTATGAAATGGCGAATAAAATGCACTTTTAAAGTTCTATGATAGGGCAATCAGAGACACGATTAGATCATTTTACATTATGGTTAATAAAAGAATTCAGCGAAATTCTATCACATTTGTTCAATTTACATCGCTCCTATTCCAGATAGCGTATTGGGCTAAGCGGCATCTCAAAGCGCATGAAATGTCTAATAAAATGCACTATTAAACTTCTAGGCTAGGGCAAACAGAGACCCGATTAGATCATTTTACATTGAGGTTAATATAAGAATTCAGGGAAATTCTATCACATTTGTTCAATTTAGGTGGCTCCTATTTCAGATAGCGTATTGGGCTATGCGGCATCTCAAAGCGCATGAAATGGCGAGGAAAATGCACTATTAAACTTCTAGGGTAGAGCAAACAGAGACCCGTTTAGTTCATTTTATATTATAGTGAATTTAAGAATTCAGCGAAATTCTCTCACATTTGTTCAAATAACGTCGATCCTATTTCAGATAGGGTATTGGGCTAAGCGGCATCTCAAAGCGCATGAAATGGCGAGTAAAATGCACTATTAAACTTCTAGGATAAGGCAAACAGAGACCCGATTAGATCATTTTATATTTCGGTTAATATAAGAATTCAGCGTAATTCTATCACATTTGTTCAACTTACGTCGCTCCTATTTCAGATAGCGTACTGGGCTAGGCGGCATCTTAAAGCGCGTGGAATGGCGAGTAAAATGCACTACTAAACTTCTATGATAGGGCAATCAGAGACCCAATTAAATCATTTTATATTTTGTTCAATATAAGATTTCAGGGAAATTCTATCACATTTGTTCAATTTTCGTCGCTCCTATTTCAGATAGCGTATGGGGCTACGCGGCATCTCAAAGCGCATGAAATGGTGAATAAAATGCACTGCTAAACTTCTAGGCTAGTGCGAACAGAGACCCAATTACATCATTTTAAATTATGGTTAATAAAAGAATTCAGCGAAATTCTATCACATTTGTTCAACTTACATCGCTCCTATCTCTGATAGCGCACTGGGATAGGCGCCATCTTAAAGCGCGTGGAATGGCGAGTAAAATGCACTATTAAACTTCTAGGGTAAGGCAAACAGAGACCCGATTAGATCATTTTATATTACGGTTAATATAAGAATTCAGCAAAATTCTATCACATTTGTTCAATTTACGTCGTTCCTATTTCAGATAGCATACTGGGCTAGGCGCATCTTAAAGCGCGTGGAATGGCGAGTAAAATGCACTATTAAACTTCTAGGGTAGGGCGAACAGAGACTCGATTAGATCAGTTTACATTAATGTTAATATGAGAATTCAGCGAAATTCTATCACATTTGTTCAACTTACGTCGCTCCCATTTCAGATAGCGTATTGGGCTACGCGGCATCTCAAAGCGCATGAAATGGCGAGTACAATGCACTATTAAACTTCTACGGTAAGGCAAACAGAGACCCGATTAGATCATTTTATATTACGGTTAATCTAAGAATTCAGCGTAATTGTATCACATTTGTTCAACTTACGTCGCTCCTATTTCAGATAGCGTATTGGGCTAGACGGTATCTTAAAGCGCCTGGAAGGGCGAGTAAAATGCACTACTAAACTTCTATGATAGGGCAATCAGAGCCCCAATTAGATCATTTTATATTTTGTTCAATATAAGATTTCAGGGAAATTCTATCACATTTGTTCAATTTACGTCGCTCCTATTTCAGATAGCGTATGGGGCTACGCGGCATCTCAAAGCGCATGAAATGGTGAATAAAATGCACTGCTAAACTTCTAGGCTAGGGCGAACAGAGACCCAATTACATCATTTTAAATTATGGTTAATAAAAGAATTCAGCGTAATTCTATCACATTTGTTCAACTTACGTCGCTCCTATTTCAGATAGCGTACTGGGCTAGGCGCCATCTTAAAGCGCATGAAATGGCGAGTAAAATGCACTATTAAACTTCTACGGTAGGGCAAACAGAGACCCGATTAGATCATTTAATATTATGGTTAATTTAAGAATTCAGCAAAATTCTGTCACATTTGCTCAATTTACGTCGCTCCTATTTCAGATAGGGTACTGGGCTAGGCGGCATCTTAATGCGCGTGGAATGGCGAGTGAAATTCACTATTTAACATCGATGATAGGGCAATCAGAGACCCGATTAGATCATTTTATATTTGGGTTAATATAAGAATTCAGCTAAATTCTATCACATTTGTTCAATTTACGTCGCTCACGTTTCAGATAGCGTATTGGGCTAAGCGGCATCTCAAAGCGCATGAAATGGCGAGTAAAATGCACTATGAAACTTCTAGGGTAGGGCAAACAGAGACCCGATTAGATCATTTTATATTACGGTTAATATAAGATTTCAGGGAAATTCTATCACATTTGTTCAATTTACGTCGCTCCTATTTCAGATGGCGTATTGGGCTAAGCGGCATCTCGAAGCGCACGAAATGGCGAGTATAATGCACTATTAAACTTCTAGGATAAGGCAAACAGAGACCCGATTAGATCATTTTATATTATGGTTAATTTAAGAATTCAACGAAATTCTATCACACTTGTTCAATTTACGTCGTTCCTATTTCAGATAGCGTACTGGGCTAGGCGTCATCTTAAAGCGCGTGGAATGGCGAGTAAAATGCACTATTAAACTTCTAGGGTAGGGCGAACAGAGACTCGATTAGATCAGTTTACATTAATGTTAATATGAGAATTCAGCGAAATTCTATCACATTTGTTCAATTTACGTCGCTCCTATTTCAGATAGCTTATTGGGCTAAGCGGCATCTCAAAGCGCATGAAATGTCGAGTGAAATGCACTATTAAACTTCTAGGGTAGGGCAATCAGAGACCCGATTAGATCATATTATATTTTGGTTAATATAAGAAATCAGCGAAATTCTATCACATTTGTTCAATTTACGTCGCTCCTATTTCAGATGGCGTACTGGGCTAGACGGCATCTTAAAGCGCGTGGAAGGGCGAGTAAAATGCACTATTGAACTTCGATGATAGGGCAATCAGAGACCCGATTGGATCATTTTATATTTTGGTTAATATAAGGATTCAGCGAAATTCTATCGCTTTTGTTCAACTTACGTCGCTCCTATTTCAGATAGTGTACTGGGCTATGCGGCATCTCAAAGCGCGTGAAATGGCGAGCAAAATCCACTATTAAACTTCTAGGGTATGGCAAACAGAGACCCGATTATATCAGTTTAGATTATGGTTAATAAAAGAATTAAGAGTAATTGTATCACATTTGTTCAATTTACGTCACTCCTATTTCAGATAGCCTACTGGGCTAGCCGGCACCTTAAAGCGCGTGGAATAGCGAGTAAAATGCACTATTAGCCTTCTATGATAGGGCAATCAGAGACCCGATTAGATCATTTTATATTTGGGTTAATATAAGAATTCAGCTAAATTCTATCACATTTGTTCAATTTACGTCGCTCACGTTTCAGATAGCGTATTGGGCTAAGCGGCATCTCAAAGCGCATGAAATGGCGAGTGAAATGCACCATTAGACTTCTATGGTAAGGCGAACAGAGACCCGATTAGATCATTTTACATTAAGGTTAATATAAGAATTCACGGAAATTCTATTACATTTGTTCAATTTACGTCGCTCCTATTTCAGATAGCGTATTGGGCTATACGGCATCTCAAAGCGCATGAAATGGCGAGTAAAATGCACTATTAAAATTCTAGGGTAAGGCAAACAGGGACCCGGTTAGATCATTTTATATTACGGTTAATATAAGAATTCAGCGTAATTCTATCACATTTGTTAAACTTACGTCGCTCGTATTTCAGATAGCGTACTGGGCTAGGCGGCATCTTAAAGCGCGTGGAAGGGCGAGTAAAATGCACTATTAAACGTCTAGGCTAGGGCGAACAGAGACTCGATTAGATCATTTTATATTATGGTTAATTTAAGAATTCAGCGAAATTCTATCCCATTTGTTCAATTTACGTCGCTCCCATTTCAGATAGCGTATTGGGCTACGCGGCATCTTAAAGCGCGTGGAATGGCGAGTAAAATGCTCTACTAAACTTCAATGGTAGGGCAATCAGAGACCCAATTAGATCATTTTATATTTTGGTTAATATAATAATTCAGCGAAATTCTATCACATTTGTTCAATTTACGTCGCTCACATTTCAGATAGCGTATTGGGCTAAGCGGCATCTCAAAGCGCATGAAATGGCGAGTGAAATGCACTATTAAACTTCTAGGGTAGGGCGAACAGAGACCCGATTAGATCATTTTACATTAAGGTTAATATAAGAATTCAGGGAAATTATATCACATTTGTTCAATTTACGTCGCTGCTATTTCAGATAGCGTATTGGGCTAAGCGGCATCTCAAAGCGCATGAAATGGCGAGTAAAATGCACTAGTAAACTTCTAGGGTAAGGCAAACAGGGACCCGATTAGATCATTTTATATTACGGTTAACATAACAATTCAGCGTAATTCTATCACATTTGTTAAACTTACGTCGCTCCTATTTCAGATAGCGTACCGGGCTAGGCGGCATCTCAAAGCGCATGAAATGGCGAGTGAAATGCACTATTAAACTTCTAGGGTAGGGCGAACAGAGACCCGATTAGATCATTTTACATTAAGGTTAATATAAGAATTCAGGGAAATTATATCACATATGTTCAATTTACGTCGCTGCTATTTCAGATAGCGTATTGGGCTAAGCGGCATCTCAAAGCGCATGAAATGGCGTGCAAAATCCACTATTAAACTTGTAGGGTATGGCAAACAGAGACCCGATTAGATCATTTTATATTATGGTTAATATAAGAATTCAGGGAAATTATATCACATTTGTTCAATTTACGTCGCTGCTATTTCAGATAGCGTACTGGGCTAGGCGGCATCTCAAAGCGCATGAAATGGCGAGTGAAATGCACTATTAATCTTCTAGGGTAGGGCGAACAGAGACCCGATTAGATCATTTTACATTAAGATTAATATAAGAATTCAGGGAAATTCTATCACATTTGTTCAATTTACGTCTCTCCTATTTCAGATAGCGTATTGGGCTAGGCGGCATCTCAAAGCGCATGAAATGTCGAGTAAGATGTACTATTAAACTTCTAGGATAAGGCAAACAGAGAACCGATTAGATCATTTTATATTACGGATAATATAAGAATTCAGCGTAATTCTATCACATTTGTTCAACTTACGCCGCTCCTGCTTGAGATAGCGTACTGGACTAGGCGGCAACTTAAAGCGCGTGGAATGGCGAGTAAAATGCAGTACTAAACTTCTATGATAGGGAAATCGGAGTCCCGATTAGATCATTTTATATTTTGTTTAATATAAGATTTCAGGGAAATTCCATCACATTTGTTCAATTTACGTCGCTCCTATTTCAGATAGCGTATTGGGCTAAGCGGCATCTCAAAGCGCATGAAATGTCGAATAAAATGCACTATTAAACTTCTAGGCTAGGGCAAACAGAGACCCGATTAGATCATTTTACATTAAGGTTAATATAAGAATTCAGGGAACTTCTATCACACTTGTTCAATTTACGTCGCTCCTATTTCAGAAAGCGTATTGGGCTAAGCGGCATCTCAAAGCACATGAAATGGCGAGCAAAATGCACTATTAAACTTCTAGGGTAGCGCAAACAGAGACCCGATTAGATCATTTTATATTATTGTCAATTTAATCATTAAGCAAAATTCTATCACATTTGTTCAATTTACGTCGTTCCTATTTCAGATAGCGTACTGGGCTAGGCGGCATCTCAAAGCGCATGAAATAGCGAGTGAAATGCACTATTAAACTTCTAGGGTAGGGCGAACAGAGACCCGATGAGATCATTTTATATTATGGTTAATTTAAGAATTCAACGAAATTCTATCACACTTGTTCAATTTACGTCGCTCCTATTTCAGATAGCGTATTGGGCTAAACGGCATCTCAAAGCGCATGAAATGGCGAGTAAAATGCACTATTAAACGTCTATGATAGGGCAATCAGAGACCCCATTAGTTCATTTTATATTTTTGTCAATATATGAATTCAACGAAATTCTATCACATTTGTTCAATTTACGTCGCTCCTATTTCAGATAGCGTATTGGGCTAAGCGGCATCTCATAGCGTATGAAATGGCGAATAAAATGCACTTTTAAAGTTCTATGATAGGGCAATCAGAGACACGATTAGATCATTTTACATTATGGTTAATAAAAGAATTCAGCGAAATTCTATCACATTTGTTCAATTTACATCGCTCCTATTCCAGATAGCGTATTGGGCTAAGCGGCATCTCAAAGCGCATGAAATGTCTAATAAAATGCACTATTAAACTTCTAGGCTAGGGTAAACAGAGACCCGATTAGATCATTTTACATTGAGGTTAATATAAGAATTCAGGGAAATTCTATCACATTTGTTCAATTTAGGTGGCTCCTATTTCAGATAGCGTATTGGGCTATGCGGCATCTCAAAGCCCATGAAATGGCGAGGAAAATGCACTATTAAACTTCTAGGGTAGAGCAAACAGAGACCCGTTTAGTTCATTTTATATTATAGTGAATTTAAGAATTCAGCGAAATTCTCTCACATTTGTTCAAATAACGTCGATCCTATTTCAGATAGGGTACTGGGCTAGGCGGCATCTTAATGCGCGTGGAATGGCGCGTGAAATTCACTATTTAACATCGATGATAGGGCAATCAGATACCCGATTAGATCATTTTATATTTGGGTTAATATAAGAATTCAGCGAAATTCTATCACATTTGTTCAATTTACGTCGCTCACGTTTCAGATAGCGTATTGGGCTAAGCGGCATCTCAAAGCGCATGAAATGGGGAGTAAAAGGCACTATGAAACTTCTAGGGTAGGGCAAACAGAGACCCGATTAGATCTTTTTATATTACGGTTAATATAAGAATTCAGCGTTATTCTATCACATTTGTTCAACTTACGTCGCTCCTATTTCAGAAAGCGTACTTCTTATAGGCGGCATCTTAAAGCGCGTGGAATGGCGAGTAAAATGCACTATTAAACTTCTCGGATAAGGCAAACAGAGACCCGATTAGATCATTTTATATTACAGTTAATATAAGAATTCAGCGTAATTCTGTCACATTTGTTCAAGTTACGTAGCTCCTATTTCAGATAGCGTACAGGGCTAGGCGGCAACTTAAACCGCGTGGAATGGCGAGTAAAATGCACTATTAAACTTCTATGATAGGGCAATCAGAGACCCGATTAGTTCATTTTATATTTTGGTTAATATAAGAATCCAGCGAAATTCTATCACATTTGTTCAATTTACGTCGCTCCTATTTCAGATAGCGTATTGGGCTAAGCGGCATCTCAAAGCGCACGAAAGGGCGAGTAAAATGCACTATTAAACTTCTAGGGTGGGGCAAGCAGAGACCCGATCAGATCATTTTATATTACGGTTAATATAAGAATTCAGCGAAGTTCTATCACATTTGTTCAATTTACGTCGCTCCTATTTCAGATAGCTTATTGGGCTAAGCGGCAACTCAGAGCGCATGAAAGACGAGTGAAATTCACTGTTAAACTTCTAGGGTAGGGCGAACAAAGACCCGATTAGATCATTTTACATTAAGGTTAAAATAAGAATTCAGCGAAATTCTATCACATTTGTTCAATTTACGTCGCTCCTATTTCAGATAGCGTATTGGGCTAAGCTGCATCTCAAAGCGCAAGAAATTGCTCGTAAAATGCACTATTAAACTTCTAGGGTAGGGCAAACAGAGACCGGATTAGATCATTTTATATTTTGGTTAATATAAGAATTCAGAGAAATTCTATCACATTTGTTCAATTTACGTCGCTCCTATTTCAGATAGCGTATTGGGCTAAGAGGCATCTCAAAGCGCATGAAATGGCGAGTAAAATGTACTATTAAACTTCTAGGATAAGGCAAACAGAGACCCGATTAGATCATTTTATATTACGGTTAATATAAGAAATCAGCGTAATTCTGTCACATTCGTTCAACTTACGTTGCTCCTATTTCAGATAGCGCACTGGGCTAGGCGGCATCTTAAAGCGCGTGGAATGGCGAGTAAAATGCACTATTAAACTTCTATGATAGGGCAATCAGAGACCCGATCAGATCATTTTATATTTTGGTTAATATAAGAATTCAGCGAAATTCTATCACATTTGTTCAATATACGTCGCTCCAATTTCAGATAGCTTATTGGGCTAAGCGGCATCGCAAAGCGCATGAACTGACGAGTGAAATGCACTATTAAACTTCTTGGGTAGGGCGAACAAAGACCCGATTAGATCATTTTACATTAAGGCTAATATAAGAATTCAGCGAAATTCTATCACATTTGTTCAATTTACATCGCTCCTATTTCAGATAGCGACTTGTGCTAATCGGCATCTCAAAGCGCAAGAAATGGCGAGTAAAATGCACTATTAAACTTCTAGGGTAGGGCAAACAGAGACCCGATTAGGTCATTTCATATTATGGTTAATTTAAGAATTCAGCGAAATTCTATCACATTTGTTCAATTTACGTCGCTCCTATTTCAGATAGCGTACTGGGCTAAGCGGCATCTCAAATCGCAAGAAATGGCGTGTAAAATGCACTCTTAAACTTCTAGGATAAGGCAAACAGAGACCCGATTAGATCATTTTATATTACGGTTAACATAAGAATGCAGCGTAATTCTGTGACATTTGTTCAACTTACGTAGCTCCTATTTCAGATAGCGTACTGGGCTAGGCGGCAACTTAAAGCGCGTGGAATGGCGAGTAAAATGCACTATTAAACTTCTATGATAGGGCAATCAGAGACGCGATTAGATCATCTTATATTTTGGTTAATATAAGAATCCAGCGAAATTCTATCACATTTGTTCAATTTACGTCGCTCCTATTTCAGATAGCGTATTGGGCTAAGCGGCATCTCAAAGCGCATGAAATGGCGAGTAAAATGCACTATTAAACTTCTAGGGTAGGGCAATCAGAGACCCGATTAGATCATTTTATATTTTGGTTAATATAAGAATTCAGCGAAATTCTATCACATTTGTTCAATTTACGTCGCTCCTATTTCAGATAGCGTACTGGGCTAGGCGGTAGCTTAAACCGCGTGGAATGGCGAGTAAAATGCACTATTAAACTTCTAGGGTAGGGCAAACAGAGACCCCATTAGATCATTTTATATTATGGTTAATTTAAGAATTCAGCGAAATTCTATCACGTTTCTTCAATTTACGTCGCTCCTATTTCAGATAGCGTATTGGGCGGTGCGGTATCTTAAAGCGCGTGGAATGGCGAGTAAAATGCACTATTAAACTTCTCGGGTAATGCAAACAGAGACCCGATTAGATCATTTTATATTACGGTTAATATAAGATTTCAGGGAAATTCTATCACATTTGTTCAATTTACGTCGCTCCTATTTCAGATAGCGTACTGGGCTAGGCGGCATCTCAAAGCGTATGAAATGACGAGTAAAATGCTCTATTAAACTTCTAGGGTAGGGCAAACAGAGACCCGATTAG
This sequence comes from Macropis europaea, assembly GCA_916610135.2. Taxonomy (NCBI): domain Eukaryota; kingdom Metazoa; phylum Arthropoda; class Insecta; order Hymenoptera; family Melittidae; genus Macropis; species Macropis europaea. The sequence continues at coordinate 51,631 of CAKAJE020001527.1, read as the reverse complement.
GTCATTTCATATTATGGTTAATTTAAGAATTCAGCAAAATTCTATCACATTTGTTCAATTTACGTCCTTCCTATTTCAGATAGCATACTGGGCTGGGCGGCATCTTAAAGCGCGCGGAATGGCGAGTAAAATGCACTATTAATCTTCTATGATAGGGCAATCAGAGACCCGATTAGATCATTTTATATTTTGGTTAATATAAGAATTCAGCGAAATTCTATCACATTTGTTCAATTTGCGTCGCTCCTATTTCAGATAGCGTATTGGGCTAAGCGGCATCTCAAAGCGCATGAAATGACGAATAAAATGCACTATTAAGCTTGTGCGCTAGGGCGAACAGAGACCCGATTAGATGATTTAACATTATAGTAAATAAAAGAATTCAGCAAAATTCTATCACATTTGTTCAATTTACGTCGCTCCTATTTCAGATAGCGTACTGGGCTACGCGCTATCGTAAAGCGCGTGGAATGGCGAGTAAAATGCACTATTAAACTTCTAGGATAAGGCAAACGGAGACCCGATTAGACCATTTTATATTACGGTTAATATAAGAATTCAGCGAAATTCTATCACATTTGTTCAATTTACGTCGCTCCTATTTCAGATAGCATATTGGGCTAAGCGGCATCTCACAGCGCACGAAAAGGCGAGTAAAATGCACTATTAAGCTTCTAGGGTTGGGCACATAGAGACCCGATTAGATCATTTTATATTATGGTTAATTTAAGAATTCAGCGAAATCCTATCACATTTGTTCATTTTACGTCGCTCCTATTTCCGATAGCGTATTGGGCTAAGCGGCATCTCAAAGCGCATGAAATGACGAGTAAAATGCACAATTAAACTTCTAGGGCAGGGCGAACAGAGACCCGATTAGATCATTTTACATTAAGGTTAATGTAAGTATTCAGGGAACTTCTATCACATTTGTTCAATTTACGTCGCTCCTATTTCAGACAGCTAATTGGGCTAAGCGGCATCACAAAGCGCATGAAATGACGAGTAAAATGCACTATTAAACTTCTAGGGTAGGGCAATCAGAGACCCGATTAGATCATTTTATATTATGGTTAATTTAAGAATTCAGCAAAATTCTATCACATTTGTTCAATTTACGTCCTTCCTATTTCAGATAGCATACTGGGCTGGGCGGCATCTTAGAGCGCGTGGAATGGCGAGTAAAATGCACTATTAATCTTCTATGATAGGGCAATCAGAGACCCGATTAGATCATTTTATATTTTGGTTAATATAAGAATTCAGCGAAATTCTATCACATTTGTTCAATTTGCGTCGCTCCTATTTCAGATAGCGTATTGGGCTAAGCGGCATCTCAAAGCGCATGAAATGACGAATAAAATGCACTATTAAGCTTGTGCGCGAGGGCGAACAGAGACCCGATTAGATGATTTAACATTATAGTAAATAAAAGAATTCAGCAAAATTCTATCACATTTGTTCAATTTACGTCGCTCCTATTTCAGATAGCGTACTGGGCTACGCGGTATCTTAAAGCGCGTGGAATGGCGAGTAAAATGCACTATTAAACTTCTAGGATAAGGCAAACGGAGACCCGATTAGACCATTTTATATTACGGTTAATATAAGAATTCAGCGTTATTCTATCACATTTGTTCAACTAACGTAGCTCCTATTTCAGATAGCGTGCTGGGCTAGGCGGCAACTTAAAGCGCGTGGAATGGCGAGTAAAATGCACCGTTAAACTTCTATGATAGGGCAATCAGAGACCCGATTAGATCATTTTATATTTTGGTTAATATAAGAATTCAGCGAAATTCTATCACATTTGTTTAATTTACGTCGCTCCTATTTCAGATAGCGTATTGGGCTAAGCGGCATCTCAAAGCGCATGAAATGGCGAGTAAAATGCACTATTAAACTTCTAGGATAAGGCAAACAGAGACCCGATTAGATCATTTTATATTACGGTTAATATAAGAAATCAGTGTAATTCTGTCACATTCGTTCAACTTACGTAGCTCCTATTTCAGATAGCGTACTGGGCTAGGCGGCATCTGAAAGCGCGTGGAATGGCGAGTAAAATGCACTATTAAACTTCTATGATAGGGCAATCAGAGACCCGATTAGATCATTTTATATTTTGGTTAATATAAGAATTCAGCGAAATTCTATCACATTTGTTCAATATACGTCGCTCCAATTTCAGATAGCTTATTGGGCTAAGCGGCATCGCAAAGCGCATGAAATGACGAGTGAAATGCACTATTAAACTTCTTGGGTAGGGCGAACAAAGACCCGATTAGATCATTTTACATTAAGGTTAATATAAGAATTCAGCGAAATTCTATCACATTTGTTCAATTTACATCGCTCCTATTTCAGATAGCGACTTGTGCTAAGTGGCATCTCAAAGCGCAAGAAATGGCGAGTAAAATGCACTATTAAACTTCTAGGGTAGGGCAAACAGAGACCCCATTAGATCATTTTATATTATGGTTAATTTAAGAATTCAGCGAAATTCTATCACATTTGTTCAATTTACGTCGCTCCTATTTCAGATAGCGTATTGGGCTAAGCGGCATCTCAAAGCGCATGAAATGGCGAGTAAAATGCACTATTAAACTTCTAGGGTAGGGCAATCAGAGACCCGATTAGATCATTTTATATTTTGGTTAATATAAGAATTCAGCGAAATTCTATCACATTTGTTCAATTTACGTCGCTCCTATTTCAGATAGCGTACTGGGCTAGGCGGCAACTTAAAGCGCGTGGAATGGCGAGTAAAATGCACTATTAAACTTCTATGATAGGGTAATCAGAGACGCGATTAGATCATTTTATATTTTGGTTAATATAAGAATCCAGCGAAATTCTATCACATTTGTTCAATTTACGTCGCTCCTATTTCAGATAGCGTATTGGGCTAAGCGGCATCTCAAAGCGCATGAAATGGCGAGTAAAATGCACTATTAAACTTCTAGGATAAGGCAAACAGAGACCCGATTAGATCATTTTATATTACGGTTAACATAAGAATGCAGCGTAATTCTGTGACATTTGTTCAACTTACGTAGCTCCTATTTCAGATAGCGTACTGGGCTAGGCGGCAACTTAAAGCGCGTGGAATGGCGAGTAAAATGCACTATTAAACTTCTATGATAGGGCAATCAGAGACGCGATTAGATCATTTTATATTTTGGTTAATATAAGAATCCAGCGAAATTCTATCACATTTGTTCAATTTACGTCGCTCCTATTTCAGATAGCGTATTGGGCTAAGCGGCATCTCAAAGCGCATGAAATGGCGAGTAAAATGCACTATTAAACTTCTAGGGTAGGGCAATCAGAGACCCGATTAGATCATTTTATATTTTGGTTAATATAAGAATTCAGCGAAATTCTATCACATTTGTTCAATTTACGTCGCTCCTATTTCAGATAGCGTACTGGGCTAGGCGGTAGCTTAAACCGCGTGGAATGGCGAGTAAAATGCACTATTAAACTTCTAGGGTAGGGCAAACAGAGACCCCATTAGATCATTTTATATTATGGTTAATTTAAGAATTCAGCGAAATTCTATCACATTTGTTCAATTTACGTCGCTCCTATTTCAGATAGCGTATTGGGCGGCGCGGTATCTTAAAGCGCGTGGAATGGCGAGTAAAATGCACTATTAAACTTCTCGGGTAATGCAAACAGAGACCCGATTAGATCATTTTATATTACGGTTAATATAAGATTTCAGGGAAATTCTATCGCATTTGTTCAATTTACGTCGCTCCTATTTCAGATAGCGTACTGGGCTAGGCGGCATCTCAAAGCGTATGAAATGACGAGTAAAATGCTCTATTAAACTTCTAGGGTAGGGCAAACAGAGACCCGATTAGGTCATTTCATATTATGGTTAATTTAAGAATTCAGCAAAATTCTATCACATTTGTTCAATTTACGTCCTTCCTATTTCAGATAGCATACTGGGCTGGGCGGCATCTTAAAGCGCGTGGAATGGCGAGTAAAATGCACTATTAATCTTCTATGATAGGGCAATCAGAGACCCGATTAGATTATTTTATATTTTGGTTAATATAAGAATTCAGCGAAATTCTATCACATTTGTTCAATTTGCGTCGCTCCTATTGCAGATAGCGTATTGGGCTAAGCGGCATCTCACAGCGCACGAAAGGGCGAGTAAAATGCACTATTAAGCTTCTAGGGTTGGGCACATAGAGACCCGATTAGATCATTTTATATTATGGTTAATTTAAGAATTCAGCGAAATCCTATCACATTTGTTCATTTTACGTCGCTCCTATTTCCGATAGCGTATTGGGCTAAGCGGCATCTCAAAGCGCATGAAATGACGAGTAAAATGCACTATTAAACTTCTAGGGCAGGGCGAACAGAGACCCGATTAGATCATTTTACATTAAGGTTAATGTAAGTATTCAGGGAACTTCTATCACATTTGTTCAATTTACGTCGCTCCTATTTCTGACAGCTAATTGGGCTAAGCGGCATCTCAAAGCGCATGAAATGTCGAGTAAAATGCACTATTAAACTTCTAGGGTAGGGCAATCAGAGACCCGATTAGATCATTTTATATTATGGTTAATTTAAGAATTCAGCAAAATTCTATCACATTTGTTCAATTTACGTCCTTCCTATTTCAGATAGCATACTGGGCTGGGCGGCATCTTAAAGCGCGTGGAATGGCGAGTAAAATGCACTATTAATCTTCTATGATAGGGCAATCAGAGACCCGATTAGATCATTTTATATTTTGGTTAATATAAGAATTCAGCGAAATTCTATCACATTTGTTCAATTTGCGTCGCTCCTATTTCAGATAGCGTATTGGGCTAAGCGGCATCTCAAAGCGCATGAAATGACGAATAAAATGCACTATTAAGCTTGTGCGCTAGGGCGAACAGAGACCCGATTAGATGATTTAACATTATAGTAAATAAAAGAACTCAGCAAAATTCTATCACATTTGTTCAATTTACGTCACTCCTATTTCAGATAGCGTACTGGGCTACGCGGTATCTTAAAGCGCGTGGAATGGCGAGTAAAATGCACTATTAAACTTCTAGGATAAGGCAAACGGAGACCCGATTAGACCATTTTATGTTACGGTTAATATAAGAATTCAGCGAAATTCTATCACATTTGTTCAATTTACGTCGCTCCTATTTCAGATAGCATATTGGGCTAAGCGGCATCTCACAGCGCACGAAAGGGCGAGTAAAATGCACTATTAAGCTTCTAGGGTTGGGCACATAGAGACCCGATTAGATCATTTTATATTATGGTTAATTTAAGAATTCAGCGAAATCCTATCACATTTGTTCATTTTACGTCGCTCCTATTTCCGATAGCGTATTGGGCTAAGCGGCATCTCAAAGCGCATGAAATGACGAGTAAAATGCACTATTAAACTTCTAGGGCAGGGCGAACAGAGACCCGATTAGATCATTTTACATTAAGGTTAATGTAAGTATTCAAGGAACTTCTATCACATTTGTTCAATTTACGTCGCTCCTATTTCAGACAGCTAATTGGGCTAAGCGGCATCTCAAAGCGCATGAAATGACGAGTAAAATGCACTATTAAACTTCTAGGGTAGGGCAATCAGAGACCCGATTAGATCATTTTATATTATGGTTAATTTAAGAATTCAGCAAAATTCTATCACATTTGTTCAATTTACGTCCTTCCTATTTCAGATAGCATACTGGGCTGGGCGGCATCTTAAAGCGCGTGGAATGGCGAGTAAAATGCACTATTAATCTTCTATGATAGGGCAATCAGAGACCCGATTAGATCATTTTATATTTTGGTTAATATAAGAATTCAGCGAAATTCTATCACATTTGTTCAATTTGCGTCGCTCCTATTTCAGATAGCGTATTGGGCTAAGCGGCATCTCAAAGCGCATGAAATGACGAATAAAATGCACTATTAAGCTTGTGCGCGAGGGCGAACAGAGACCCGATTAGATGATTTAACATTATAGTAAATAAAAGAATTCAGAAAAATTCTATCACATTTGTTCAATTTACGTCGCTCCTATTTCAGATAGCGTACTGGGCTACGCGTTATCTTAAAGCGCGTGGAATGGCGAGTAAAATGCACTATTAAACTTCTAGGATAAGGCAAACGGAGACCCGATTAGACCATTTTATATTACGGTTAATATAAGAATTCAGCGTTATTCTATCACATTTGTTCAACTTACGTCGCTCCTATTTCAGAAAGCGTACTCGGATAGGCGGCATCTTAAAGCGCGTGGAATGGCGAGTAAAATGCACTATTAAACTTCTCGGATAAGGCAAACAGAGACCCGATTAGATCATTTTATATTACAGTCAATATAAGAATTCAGCGTAATTCTGTCACATTTGTTCAAGTTACGTAGCTCCTAGTTCAGATAGCGTACTGGGCTAGGCGGCAACTTAAACCGCGTGGAATGGCGAGTAAAATGCACTATTAAACTTCTATGATAGGGCAATCAGAGACCCGATTAGATCATTTTATATTTGGTTAATATAAGAATTCAGCGAAATTCTATCACATTTGTTCAATATACGTCGCTCCAATTTCAGATAGCTTATTGGGCTAAGCGGCATCGCAAGGCGCATGAAATGACGAGTGAAATGCACTATTAAACTTCTTGGGTAGGGCGAACAAAGACCCGATTAGATCATTTTACATTAAGGTTAATATAAGAATTCAGCGAAATTCTATCACATTTGTTCAATTTACATCGCTCCTATTTCAGATAGCGACTTGTGCTAAGTGGCATCTCAAAGCGCAAGAAATGGCGAGTAAAATGCACTATTAAACTTCTAGGGTAGGGCAAACAGAGACCCCCATTAGATCATTTTATATTATGGTTAATTTAAGAATTCAGCGAAATTCTATCACATTTGTTCAATTTACGTCGCTCCTATTTCAGATAGCGTATTGGGCTAAGCGGCATCTCAAAGCGCATGAAATGGCGAGTAAAATGCACTATTAAACTTCTAGGGTAGGGCAATCAGAGACCCGATTAGATCATTTTATATTTTGGTTAATATAAGAATTCAGCGAAATTCTATCACATTTGTTCAATTTACGTCGCTCCTATTTCAGATAGCGTACTGGGCTAGGCGGCAACTTAAAGCGCGTGGAATGGCGAGTAAAATGCACTATTAAACTTCTATGATAGGGCAATCAGAGACGCGATTAGATCATTTTATATTTTGGTTAATATAAGAATCCAGCGAAATTCTATCACATTTGTTCAATTTACGTCGCTCCTATTTCAGATAGCGTATTGGGCTAAGCGGCATCTCAAAGCGCATGAAATGGCGAGTAAAATGCACTATTAAACTTCTAGGATAAGGCAAACAGAGACCCGATTAGATCATTTTATATTACGGTTAACATAAGAATGCAGCGTAATTCTGTGACATTTGTTCAACTTACGTAGCTCCTATTTCAGATAGCGTACTGGGCTAGGCGGCAACTTAAAGCGCGTGGAATGGCGAGTAAAATGCACTATTAAACTTCTATGATAGGGCAATCAGAGACGCGATTAGATCATTTTATATTTTGGTTAATATAAGAATCCAGCGAAATTCTATCACATTTGTTCAATTTACGTCGCTCCTATTTCAGATAGCGTATTGGGCTAAGCGGCATCTCAAAGCGCATGAAATGGCGAGTAAAATGCACTATTAAACTTCTAGGGTAGGGCAATCAGAGACCCGATTAGATCATTTTATATTTTGGTTAATATAAGAATTCAGCGAAATTCTATCACATTTGTTCAATTTACGTCGCTCCTATTTCAGATAGCGTACTGGGCTAGGCGGTAGCTTAAACCGCGTGGAATGGCGAGTAAAATGCACTATTAAACTTCTAGGGTAGGGCAAACAGAGACCCCATTAGATCATTTTATATTATGGTTAATTTAAGAATTCAGCGAAATTCTATCACATTAGTTCAATTTACGTCGCTCCTATTTCAGATAGCGTATTGGGCGGCGCGGTATCTTAAAGCGCGTGGAATGGCGAGTAAAATGCACTATTAAACTTCTCGGGTAATGCAAACAGAGACCCGATTAGATCATTTTATATTACGGTTAATATAAGATTTCAGGGAAATTCTATCGCATTTGTTCAATTTACGTCGCTCCTATTTCAGATAGCGTACTGGGCTAGGCGGCATCTCAAAGCGTATGAAATGACGAGTAAAATGCTCTATTAAACTTCTAGGTTAGGGCAAACAGAGACCCGATTAGGTCATTTCATATTATGGTTAATTTAAGAATTCAGCAATATTCTATCACATTTGTTCAATTTACGTCCTTCCTATTTCAGATAGCATACTGGGCTGGGCGGCATCTTAAAGCGCGTGGAATGGCGAGTAAAATGCACTATTAATCTTCTATGATAGGGCAATCAGAGACCCGATTAGATTATTTTATATTTTGGTTAATATAAGAATTCAGCGAAATTCTATCACATTTGTTCAATTTGCGTCGCTCCTATTGCAGATAGCGTATTGGGCTAAGCGGCATCTCACAGCGCACGAAAGGGCGAGTAAAATGCACTATTAAGCTTCTAGGGTTGGGCACATAGAGACCCGATTAGATCATTTTATATTATGGTTAATTTAAGAATTCAGCGAAATCCTATCACATTTGTTCATTTTACGTCGCTCCTATTTCCGATAGCGTATTGGGCTAAGCGGCATCTCAAAGCGCATGAAATGACGAGTAAAATGCACTATTAAACTTCTAGGGCAGGGCGAACAGAGACCCGATTAGATCATTTTACATTAAGGTTAATGTAAGTATTCAGGGAACTTCTATCACATTTGTTCAATTTACGTCGCTCCTATTTCTGACAGCTAATTGGGCTAAGCGGCATCTCAAAGCGCATGAAATGACGAGTAAAATGCACTATTAAACTTCTAGGGTAGGGCAATCAGAGACCCGATTAGATCATTTTATATTATGGTTAATTTAAGAATTCAGCAAAATTCTATCACATTTGTTCAATTTGCGTCGCTCCTATTTCAGATAGCGTATTGGGCTAAGCGGCATCTCAAAGCGCATGAAATGACGAATAAAATGCACTATTAAGCTTGTGCGCTAGGGCGAACAGAGACCCGATTAGATGATTTAACATTATAGTAAATAAAAGAATTCAGCAAAATTCTATCACATTTGTTCAATTTACGTCACTCCTATTTCAGATAGCGTACTGGGCTACGCGGTATCTTTAAGCGCGTGGAATGGCGAGTAAAATGCACTGTTAAGCTTCTAGGATAAGGCAAACGGAGACCCGATTAGACCATTTTATATTACGGTTAATATAAGAATTCAGCGAAATTCTATCACATTTGTTCAATTTACGTCGCTCCTATTTCAGATAGCATATTGGGCTAAGCGGCATCTCACAGCGCACGAAAGGGCGAGTAAAATGCACTATTAAGCTTCTAGGGTTGGGCACATAGAGACCCGATTAGATCATTTTATATTATGGTTAATTTAAGAATTCAGCGACATCCTATCACATTTGTTCATTTTACGTCGCTCCTATTTCCGATAGCGTATTGGGCTAAGCGGCATCTCAAAGCGCATGAAATGACGAGTAAAATGCACTATTAAACTTCTAGGGCAGGGCGAACAGAGACCCGATTAGATCATTTTACATTAAGGTTAATGTAAGTATTCAAGGAACTTCTATCACATTTGTTCAATTTACGTCGCTCCTATTTCAGACAGCTAATTGGGCTAAGCGGCATCTCAAAGCGCATGAAATGACGAGTAAAATGCACTATTAAACTTCTAGGGTAGGGCAATCAGAGACCCGATTAGATCATTTTATATTATGGTTAATTTAAGAATTCAGCAAAATTCTATCACATTTGTTCAATTTACGTCCTTCCTATTTCAGATAGCATACTGGGCTGGGCGGCATCTTAAAGCGCGTGGAATGGCGAGTAAAATGCACTATTAATCTTCTATGATAGGGCAATCAGAGACCCGATTAGATCATTTTGTATTTTGGTTAATATAAGAATTCAGCGAAATTCTATCACATTTGTTCAATTTGCGTCGCTCCTATTTCAGATAGCGTATTGGGCTAAGCGGCATCTCAAAGCGCATGAAATGACGAATAAAATGCACTATTAAGCTTGTGCGCGAGGGCGAACAGAGACCCGATTAGATGATTTAACATTATAGTAAATAAAAGAATTCAGAAAAATTCTATCACATTTGTTCAATTTACGTCGCTCCTATTTCAGATAGCGTACTGGGCTACACGGTATCTTAAAGCGCGTGGAATGGCGAGTAAAATGCACTATTAAACTTCTAGGATAAGGCAAACGGAGACCCGATTAGACCATTTTATATTACGGTTAATATAAGAATTCAGCGTTATTCTATCACATTTGTTCAACTTACGTCGCTCCTATTTCAGAAAGCGTACTCGGATAGGCGGCATCTTAAAGCGCGTGGAATGGCGAGTAAAATGCACTATTAAACTTCTCGGATAAGGCAAACAGAGACCCGATTAGATCATTTTATATTACAGTCAATATAAGAATTCAGCGTAATTCTGTCACATTTGTTCAAGTTACGTAGCTCCTAGTTCAGATAGCGTACTGGGCTAGGCGGCAACCTAAACCGCGTGGAATGGCGAGTAAAATGCACTATTAAACTTCTATGATAGGGCAATCAGAGACCCGATTAGTTCATTTTATATTTTGGTTAATATAAGAATCCAGCGAAATTCTATCACATTTGTTCAATTTACGTCGCTCCTATTTCAGATAGCGTATTGGGCTAAGCGGCACCTCAAAGCGCACGAAAGGGCGAGTAAAATGCACTATTAAACTTCTAGGGTGGGGCAAGCAGAGACCCGATCAGATCATTTTATATTACGGTTAATATAAGAATTCAGCGAAGTTCTATCACATTTGTTCAATTTACGTCGCTCCTATTTCAGATAGCTTATTGGGCTAAGCGGCAACTCAGAGCGCATGAAAGACGAGTGACATTCACTGTTAAACTTCTAGGGTAGGGCGAACAAAGACCCGATTAGATCATTTTACATTAAGGTTAAAATAAGAATTCAGCGAAATTCTATCACATTTGTTCAATTTACGTCGCTCCTATTTCAGATAGCGTATTGGGCTAAGCGGCACCTCAAAGCGCACGAAAGGGCGAGTAAAATGCACTATTAAACTTCTAGGGTGGGGCAAGCAGAGACCCGATCAGATCATTTTATATTACGGTTAATATAAGAATTCAGCGAAGTTCTATCACATTTGTTCAATTTACGTCGCTCCTATTTCAGATAGCTTATTGGGCTAAGCGGCAACTCAGAGCGCATGAAAGACGAGTGACATTCACTGTTAAACTTCTAGGGTAGGGCGAACAAAGACCCGATTAGATCATTTTACATTAAGGTTAAAATAAGAATTCAGCGAAATTCTATCACATTTGTTCAATTTACGTCGCTCCTATTTCAGATAGCGTATTGGGCTAAGCTGCATCTCAAAGCGCAAGAAATGGCTCGTAAAATGCACTATTAAACTTCTAGGGTAGGGCAAACAGAGACCGGATTAGATCATTTTATATTTTGGTTAATATAAGAATTCAGAGAAATTCTATCACATTTGTTCAATTTACGTCGCTCCTATTTCAGATAGCGTATTGGGCTAAGCGGCATCTCAAAGCGCATGAAATGGCGAGTAAAGTGCACTATTAAACTTCTAGGATAAGGCAAACAGAGACCCGATTAGATCATTTTATATTACGGTTAATATAAGAAATCAGCGTAATTCTGTCACATTCGTTCAACTTACGTTGCTCCTATTTCAGATAGCGTACTGGGCTAGGCGGCATCTTAAAGCGCGTGGAATGGCGAGTAAAATGCACTATTAAACTTCTATGATAGGGCAATCAGAGACCCGATCAGATCATTTTATATTTTGGTTAATATAAGAATTCAGCGAAATTCTATCACATTTGTTCAATATACGTCGCTCCAATTTCAGATAGCTTATTGGGCTAAGCGGCATCGCAAAGCGCATGAACTGACGAGTGAAATGCACTATTAAACTTCTTGGGTAGGGCGAACAAAGACCCGATTAGATCATTTTACATTAAAGTTAATATAAGAATTCAGCGAAATTCTATCACATTTGTTCAATTTACATCGCTCCTATTTCAGATAGCGACTTGTGCTAAGCGGCATCGCAAAGCGCATGAATTGACGAGTAAAATGCAGTATTAAGCTTCTAGGGTAGGGCAAACAGAGACCGGATTAGATCATTTTATATTTTGGTTAATATAAGAATTCAGCGAAATTCTATCACATTTGTTCAATTTACGTCGCTCCTATTTCAGATAGCGTATTGGGCTAAGAGGCATCTCAAAGCGCATGAAATGGCGAGTAAAATGCACTATTAAACTTCTAGGATAAGGCAAACAGAGACCCGATTAGATCATTTTATATTACGGTTAATATAAGAAATCAGTGTAATTCTGTCACATTCGTTCAACTTACGTAGCTCCTATTTCAGATAGCGTACTGGGCTAGGCGGCATCTGAAAGCGCGTGGAATGGCGAGTAAAATGCACTATTAAACTTCTATGATAGGGCAATCAGAGTCCCGATTAGATCATTTTATATTTTGGTTAATATAAGAATTCAGCGAAATTCTATCACATTTGTTCAATTTACGTCGCTCCAATTTCAGATAGCTTATTGGGCTAAGCGGCATCGCAAAGCGCATGAAATGACGAGTGAAATGCACTATTACACTTCTTGGGTAGGGCGAACAAAGACCCGACTAGATCATTTTACATTAAGGTTAATATAAGAATTCAGCGAAATTCTATCACATTTGTTCAATTTACATCGCTCCTATTTCAGATAGCGACTTGTGCTAAGTGGCATCTCAAAGCGCAAGAAATGGCGAGTAAAATGCACTATTAAACTTCTAGGGTAGGGCAAACAGAGACCCCATTAGATCATTTTATATTATGGTTAATTTAAGAATTCAGCGAAATTCTATCACATTTGTTCAACTTACGTCGCTCCTATTTCAGAAAGCGTACTCGGATAGGCGGCATCTTAAAGCGCGTGGAATGGCGAGTAAAATGCACTATTAAACTTCTCGGGTAATGCAAACAGAGACCCGATTAGATCATTTTATATTACGGTTAATATAAGATTTCAGGGAAATTCAATCACATTTGTTCAATTTACGTCGCTCCTATTTCAGATAGCTATTGGGCTAAGCGGCATCTCAAAGCGCATGAAATGACGAGAGAAATGCACTATTAAACTTCTTGGGTAGGGCGAACAGAGACCCGATTACATCATTTTATATTATGGTTAATATAAGAATTCAGCGAAATTCTATCACATTTGTTCAATTTGCGTCGCTCCTATTTCAGACAGCGTATTGGGCTAAGCGGCATCTCAAAGCGCATGAAATGACGAATAAAATGCACTATTAAGCTTGTACGCTAGGGCGAACAGAGACCCGATTAGATCATTTAACATTATGGTAAATAAAAGAATTCAGCGAAATTCTATCACATTTGTTCAATTTACGTCGCTCCTATTTCAGATAGCGTACTGGGCTAGGCGGCATCTCAAAGCGCATGAAATGACGAGTAAAATGCTCTATTAAACTTCTAGGGTAGGGCAAACAGAGACCCGATTAGGTCATTTCATATTATGGTTAATTTAAGAATTCTGCGAAATTCTATCACATTTGTTCAAGTTACATCGCTCCTATTTCAGATAGCTTATTGGGCTAAGCGGCATCTCAAAGCGCATGAAATGGCGAGTAAAATGCACTATTAAACTTCTAGGATAAGGCAAACAGAGACCCGATTAGATCATTTTATATTACGGTTAATATAAGAATTCAGCGTAATTCTGTCACATTTGTTCAAGTTACGTAGCTCCTATTTCAGATAGCGTACTGGGCTAGGCGGCAACTTAAACCGCGTGGAATGGCGAGTAAAATGCACTATTAAACTTCTATGATAGGGCAATCAGAGACCCGATTAGTTCATTTTATATTTTGGTTAATATAAGAATCCAGCGAAATTCTATCACATTTGTTCAGTTTACGTCGCTCCTATTTCAGTTAGCGTATTGGGCTAAGCGGCATCTCAAAGCGCACGAAAGGGCGAGTAAAATGCACTATTAAACTTCTAGGGTGGGGCAAGCAGAGACCCGATCAGATCATTTTATATTACGGTTAATATAAGAATTCAGCGAAGTTCTATCACATTTGTTCAATTTACGTCGCTCCTATTTCAGATAGCTTATTGGGCTAAGCGGCATCTCAGAGCGCATGAAATGACGAGTGAAATGCACTGTTAAACTTCTAGGGTAGGGCAAACAAAGACCCGATTAGATCATTTTACATTAAGGTTAATATAAGAATTCAGCGAAATTCTATCACATTTGTTCAATTTACATCGCTCCTATTTCAGATAGCGACTTGTGCTAAGCGGCATCTCAAAGCGCAAGAAATGGCGAGTAAAATGCACTATTACACTTCTAGGGTAGGGCAAACAGAGACCCCATTAGATCATTTTATATTACGGTTAATATAAGAAATCAGCGTAATTCTGTCACATTCGTTCAACTTACGTAGCTCCTATTTCAGATAGCGTACTGGGCTAGGCGGCATCTTAAAGCGCGTGGAATGGCGAGTAAAATGCACTACTAAACTTCTATGTTAGGGCAATCAGAGACCCGATTAGATCATTTTATATTTTGGTTAATATAAGAATTCAGCGAAATTCTGTCACATTTGTTCAATTTACGTCGCTCCAATTTCAGATAGCTTATTGGGCTAAGCGGCATCGCAAAGCGCATGAATTGACGAGTGAAATGCACTATTAAACTTCTTGGGTAGGGCGAACAAAGACCCGATTAGATCATTTTACATTAAGGTTAATATAAGAATTCAGCGAAATTCTATCACATTTGTTCAATTTACATCGCTCCTATTTCAGATAGCGACTTGTGCTAAGCGGCATCTCAAAGCGCAAGAAATGGCGAGTAAAATGCACTATTACACTTCTAGGGTAGGGCAAACAGAGACCCCATTAGATCATTTTATATTTTGGTTAATATAAGAATCCAGCGAAATTCTATCACATTTGTTCAGTTTACGTCGCTCCTATTTCAGTTAGCGTATTGGGCTAAGCGGCATCTCAAAGCGCACGAAAGGGCGAGTAAAATGCACTATTAAACTTCTAGGGTGGGGCAAGCAGAGACCCGATCAGATCATTTTATATTACGGTTAATATAAGAATTCAGCGAAGTTCTATCACATTTGTTCAATTTACGTCGCTCCTATTTCAGATAGCTTATTGGGCTAAGCGGCATCTCAGAGCGCATGAAATGACGAGTGAAATGCACTGTTAAACTTCTAGGGTAGGGCAAACAAAGACCCGATTAGATCATTTTACATTAAGGTTAATATAAGAATTCAGCGAAATTCTATCACATTTGTTCAATTTACATCGCTCCTATTTCAGATAGCGACTTGTGCTAAGCGGCATCTCAAAGCGCAAGAAATGGCGAGTAAAATGCACTATTACACTTCTAGGGTAGGGCAAACAGAGACCCCATTAGATCATTTTATATTACGGTTAATATAAGAAATCAGCGTAATTCTGTCACAGTCGTTCAACTTACGTAGCTCCTATTTCAGATAGCGTACTGGGCTAGGCGGCATCTTAAAGCGCGTGGAATGGCGAGTAAAATGCACTATTAAACTTCTATGTTAGGGCAATCAGAGACCCGATTAGATCATTTTATATTTTGGTTAATATAAGAATTCAGCGAAATTCTGTCACATTTGTTCAATTTACGTCGCTCCAATTTCAGATAGCTTATTGGGCTAAGCGGCATCGCAAAGCGCATGAATTGACGAGTGAAATGCACTATTAAACTTCTTGGGTAGGGCGAACAAAGACCCGATTAGATCATTTTACATTAAGGTTAATATAAGAATTCAGCGAAATTCTATCACATTTGTTCAATTTACATCGCTCCTATTTCAGATAGCGACTTGTGCTAAGCGGCATCTCAAAGCGCAAGAAATGGCGAGTAAAATGCACTATTACACTTCTAGGGTAGGGCAAACAGAGACCCCATTAGATCATTTTATATTATGGTTAATTTAAGAATGAAGCGAAATTCTATCACATTTGTTCAATTTACGTCGCTCCTATTTCAGATAGCGTATTGGGCTAAGCGGCATCTCAAAGCGCATGAAATGGCGAGTAAAATGCACTATTAAACTTCTAGGGTAGGGCAATCAGAGACACGATTAGATCATTTTATATTTTGGTTAATAAAAGAATTCATCGAAATTCTATCTCATTTGTTCAATTTACATCGCTCCTATTTCAGATAGCGTACTGGGCTAAGCGGCATCTCAAAGCGCAAGAAATGGCGAGTAAAATGCACTATTAAACTTCTAGGATACGGCAAACAGAGACCCGATTAGATCATTTTATATTACGGTTAATATAATTATTCAGCGAAATTCTATCACATTTGTTCAACTTACGTCGCTCCTATTTCAGAAAGCGTACTCGGATAGGCGGCATCTTAAAGCGCGTGGAATGGCGAGTAAAATGCACTATTAAACTTCTCGGGTAATGCAAACAGAGACCCGATTAGATCATTTTATATTACGGTTAATATAAGATTTCAGGGAAATTCTATCACATTTGTTCAATTTACGTCGCTCCTATTTCAGATAGCGTATTGGGATAAGCGGCATCTCAAGGCGCATGAAATGGCGAGTAAAATGCACTACTAAACTTCTAGGGTAGGGCAATCAGAGACCCGATTAGATCATTTTATATTATTGTTAATTTAAGAATTCAGCGTAATTCTGTCACATTTGTTCAAGTTACGTAGCTCCTATTTCAGATAGCGTACTGGGCTAGGCGGCAACTTAAACCGCGTGGAATGGCTAGTAAAATGCACTATTAAACTTCTATGATAGGGCAATCAGAGACCCGATTAGTTCATTTTATATTTTGGTTAATATAAGAATCCAGCGAAATTCTATCACATTTGTTCAGTTTACGTCGCTCCTATTTCAGTTAGCGTATTGGGCTAAGCGGCATCTCAAAGCGCACGAAATGGCGAGTAAAATGCACTATTACACTTCTAGGGTAGGGCAAACAGAGACCCCATTAGATCATTTTATATTACGGTTAATATAAGAAATCAGCGTAATTCTGTCACATTCGTTCAACTTACGTAGCTCCTATTTCAGATAGCGTACTGGGCTAGGCGGCATCTTAAAGCGCGTGGAATGGCGAGTAAAATGCACTATTAAACTTCTATGTTAGGGCAATCAGAGACCCGATTAGATCATTTTATATTTTGGTTAATATAAGAATTCAGCGAAATTCTGTCACATTTGTTCAATTTACGTCGCTCCAATTTCAGATAGCTTATTGGGCTAAGCGGCATCGCAAAGCGCATGAATTGACGAGTGAAATGCACTATTAAACTTCTTGGGTAGGGCGAACAAAGACCCGATTAGATCATTTTACATTAAGGTTAATATAAGAATTCAGCGAAATTCTATCACATTTGTTCAATTTACATCGCTCCTATTTCAGATAGCGACTTGTGCTAAGCGGCATCTCAAAGCGCAAGAAATGGCGAGTAAAATGCACTATTACACTTCTAGGGTAGGGCAAACAGAGACCCCATTAGATCATTTTATATTATGGTTAATTTAAGAATGAAGCGAAATTCTATCACATTTGTTCAATTTACGTCGCTCCTATTTCAGATAGCGTATTGGGCTAAGCGGCATCTCAAAGCGCATGAAATGGCCAGTAAAATGCACTATTAAACTTCTAGGGTAGGGCAATCAGAGACCCGATTAGATCATTTTATATTTTGGTTAATAAAAGAATTCATCGAAATTCTATCTCATTTGTTCAATTTACATCGCTCCTATTTCAGATAGCGTACTGGGCTAAGCGGCATCTCAAAGCGCAAGAAATGGCGAGTAAAATGCACTATTAAACTTCTAGGATACGGCAAACAGAGACCCGATTAGATCATTTTATATTACGGTTAATATAATTATTCAGCGAAATTCTATCACATTTGTTCAACTTACGTCGCTCCTATTTCAGAAAGCGTACTCGGATAGGCGGCATCTTAAAGCGCGTGGAATGGCGAGTAAAATGCACTATTAAACTTCTCGGGTAATGCAAACAGAGACCCGATTAGATCATTTTATATTACGGTTAATATAAGATTTCAGGGAAATTCTATCACATTTGTTCAATTTACGTCGCTCCTATTTCAGATAGCGTATTGGGATAAGCGGCATCTCAAGGCGCATGAAATGGCGAGTAAAATGCACTACTAAACTTCTAGGGTAGGGCAAGCAGAGACCCGATCAGATCATTTTATATTACGGTTAATATAAGAATTCAGCGAAGTTCTATCACATTTGTTCAATTTACGTCGCTCCTATTTCAGATAGCTTATTGGGCTAAGCGGCATCTCAGAGCGCATGAAATGACGAGTGAAATGCACTGTTAAACTTCTATGATAGGGCAATCAGAGACCCGATTAGTTCATTTTATATTTTGGTTAATATAAGAATCCAGCGAAATTCTATCACATTTGTTCAGTTTACGTCGCTCCTATTTCAGTTAGCGTATTGGGCTAAGCGGCATCTCAAAGCGCACGAAAGAGCGAGTAAAATGCACTATTAAACTTCTAGGGTGGGGCAAGCAGAGACCCGATCAGATCATTTTATATTACGGTTAATATAAGAATTCAGCGAAGTTCTATCACATTTGTTCAATTTACGTCGCTCCTATTTCAGATAGCTTATTGGGCTAAGCGGCATCTCAGAGCGCATGAAATGACGAGTGAAATGCACTGTTAAACTTCTAGGGTACGGCAAACAAAGACCCGATTAGATCATTTTACATTAAGGTTAATATAAGAATTCAGCGAAATTCTATCACATTTGTTCAATTTACATCGCTCCTATTTCAGATAGCGACTTGTGCTAAGCGGCATCTCAAAGCGCAAGAAATGGCGAGTAAAATGCACTATTACACTTCTAGGGTAGGGCAAACAGAGGCCCCATTAGATCATTTTATATTACGGTTAATATAAGAAATCAGCGTAATTCTGTCACATTCGTTCAACTTACGTAGCTCCTATTTCAGATAGCGTACTGGGCTAGGCGGCATCTTAAAGCGCGTGGAATGGCGAGTAAAATGCACTATTAAACTTCTATGTTAGGGCAATCAGAGACCCGATTAGATCATTTTATATTTTGGTTAATATAAGAATTCAGCGAAATTCTGTCACATTTGTTCAATTTACGTCGCTCCAATTTCAGATAGCTTATTGGGCTAAGCGGCATCGCAAAGCGCATGAATTGACGAGTGAAATGCACTATTAAACTTCTTGGGTAGGGCGAACAAAGACCCGATTAGATCATTTTACATTAAGGTTAATATAAGAATTCAGCGAAATTCTATCACATTTGTTCAATTTACATCGCTCCTATTTCAGATAGCGACTTGTGCTAAGCGGCATCTCAAAGCGCAAGAAATGGCGAGTAAAATGCACTATTACACTTCTAGGGTAGGGCAAACAGAGACCCCATTAGATCATTTTATATTATGGTTAATTTAAGAATGAAGCGAAATTCTATCACATTTGTTCAATTTACGTCGCTCCTATTCCAGATAGCGTATTGGGCTAAGCGGCATCTCAAAGCGCATGAAATGGCGAGTAAAATGCACTATTAAACTTCTAGGGTAGGGCAATCAGAGACCCGATTAGATCATTTTATATTTTGGTTAATAAAAGAATTCATCGAAATTCTATCTCATTTGTTCAATTTACATCGCTCCTATTTCAGATAGCGTACTGGGCTAAGCGGCATCTCAAAGCGCAAGAAATGGCGAGTAAAATGCACTATTAAACTTCTAGGGTAGGGCAAACAGAGACCCGATTAGATCATTTTATATTACGGTTAATATAATTATTCAGCGAAATTCTATCACATTTGTTCAACTTACGTCGCTCCTATTTCAGAAAGCGTACTCGGATAGGCGGCATCTTAAAGCGCGTGGAATGGCGAGTAAAATGCACTATTAAACTTCTCGGGTAATGCAAACAGAGACCCGATTAGATCATTTTATATTACGGTTAATATAAGATTTCAGGGAAATTCTATCACATTTGTTCAATTTACGTCGCTCCTATTTCAGATAGCGTATTGGGATAAGCGGCATCTCAAGGCGCATGAAATGGCGAGTAAAATGCACTACTAAACTTCTAGGGTAGGGCAATCAGAGACCCGATTAGATCATTTTATATTATTGTTAATTTAAGAATTCAGCAAAATTCTAACACATTTGTTCAATTTACGTCGCTCCTATTTCAGATAGCGTATTGGGCTAAGCGGCATCTCAAAGCGCAAGAAATGGCGAGTAAAATGCACTATTAAGCTTCTAGGGCTGGGCACATAGAGACCTGATTAGATCATTTTATATTATGGTTAATATAAGAATTCAGCGAAATCCTATCACATTTGTTCAATTTTCGTCGCTCCTATTTCAGATAGCGTATTGGGCTAAGCGGCATCTCAAAGCGGGTGGAATGGCGAGTAAAATGCACTCTTAAACAACTATGATAGGGCAATCAGAGACCCGATTAGATCATTTTATATTACGGTTAATATAAGAATTCAGCGTAATTCTATCACATTTGTTCAACTAACGTCGCTCCTATTTCAGATAGCGTACTGCGCTAGGCGGCATCTTAAAGCGCGTGGAAGGGCGAGTAAAATGCACTACTAAACTTCTATGATAGGGCAATCAGAGTTCCGAATAGATCATTTTATATTTTGTTTACTATAACATTTCAGGGAAATTCTATCACATTTGTTCAATTTACGTCGCTCCTATTTCAGATAGCGTATTGGGCTAAGCGGCATCTCAAAGCGCAAGAAATGGCGAGTAAAATGCACTATTAAGCTTCTAGGGCTGGGCACATAGAGACCTGATTAGATCATTTTATATTATGGTTAATTTAAGAATTCAGCAAAATTCTAACACATTTGTTCAATTTACGTCGCTCCTATTTCAGATAGCGTATTGGGCTAAGCGGCATCTCAAAGCGGGTGGAATGGCGAGTAAAATGCACTCTTAAACAACTATGATAGGGCAATCAGAGACCCGATTAGATCATTTTATATTTTGGTTAATATAAGAATTCAGCGAAATTCTATCACATTTGTTCAATTTACGTCGCTCCTATTTCAGATAGCGTATTGGGCTAAGCGGCATCTCAAAGCACATGGAATGGCGAGTGAAATGCACTATTAAACTTCTAGGGTAGGGCGAACAGAGACCCGAATAGATCATTTTATATTACGGTTAATATAAGAATTCAGCGTAATTCTATCACATTTGTTCAACTAACGTCGCTCCTATTTCAGATAGCGTACTGCGCTAGGCGGCATCTTAAAGCGCGTGGAAGGGCGAGTAAAATGCACTACTAAACTTCTATGATAGGGCAATCAGAGTTCCGAATAGATCATTTTATATTTTGTTTACTATAACATTTCAGGGAAATTCTATCACATTTGTTCAATTTACGTCGCTCCTATTTCAGATAGCGTATTGGGCTAAGCGGCATCTCAAAGCGCAAGAAATGGCGAGTAAAATGCACTATTAAGCTTCTAGGGCTGGGCACATAGAGACCTGATTAGATCATTTTATATTATGGTTAATTTAAGAATTCAGCAAAATTCTAACACATTTGTTCAATTTACGTCGCTCCTATTTCAGATAGCGTATTGGGCTAAGCGGCATCTCAAAGCGCAAGAAATGGCGAGTAAAATGCACTATTAAGCTTCTAGGGCTGGGCACATAGAGACCTGATTAGATCATTTTATATTATGGTTAATATAAGAATTCAGCGAAATCCTATCACATTTGTTCAATTTTCGTCGCTCCTATTTCAGATAGCGTATTGGGCTAAGCGGCATCTCAAAGCGGGTGGAATGGCGAGTAAAATGCACTCTTAAACAACTATGATAGGGCAATCAGAGACCCGATTAGATCATTTTATATTTTGGTTAATATAAGAATTCAGCGAAATTCTATCACATTTGTTCAATTTACGTCGCTCCTATTTCAGATAGCGTATTGGGCTAAGCGGCATCTCAAAGCACATGGAATGGCGAGCGAAATGCTCTATTAAACTTCTAGGGTAGGGCAAACAGAGACCCGATTAGGTCATTTCATATTATGGTTAATTTAAGAATTCAGCGAAGTTCTATCACATTTGTTCAATTTACGTCGCTCCTATTTCAAATAGCTTATTGGGCTAAGCGGCAGCACAGAGCGCATGAAAGACGAGTGAAATTCACTGTTAAACTTCTAGGGTAGGGCGAAAAAAGACCCGATTAGATCATTTTACATTAAGGTTAAAATAAGAATTCAGCGAAATTCTATCACATTTGTTCAATTTACGTCGCTCCTATTTCAGATAGCGTATTGTGCTAAGCGGCATCTCAAAGCGCATGAAATGGCGAGTAAAGTGCACTATTAAACTTCTAGGGTAGGGCAATCAGAGACCAGATTAGATCATTTTATATTTAGTATAATATAAGAATTCAGCGAAATTCTATCACATTTGTTCAATTTACGTCGCTCCTACTTCAGATAGCGTATTGGGCTAAGCGGCATCTCAAAGCGCATGAAATGGCGAGTAAAATGCACTATAAAACTTCTAGGGTAGGGCAATCAGAGACCCGACTAGATCATTTTATATTTTGGTTAATATAAGAATTCAGCGAAATTCTATCACATTTGTTCAATTTACGTCGCTCCTGTTTCAGATAGCGTATTGGGCTAAGCGGCATCTCAAAGCGCATGGAATGGCGAGTGAAATGCACTATTAAACTTCTAGGGTAGGGCGAACAGACACCCGAATAGATCATTTTATATTACGGTTAATATAAGAATTCAGCGTAATTCTATCACATTTGTTCAACTAACGTCGCTCCTATTTCAGATAGCGTACTGGGCTAGGCGGCATCTTAAAGCGCGTGGAAGGGCGAGTAAAATGCACTTCTAAACTTCTATGATAGGGCAATCAGAGTTACGAATAGATCATTTAATATTTTGTTTACTATAACATTTCAGGGAAATTCTATCACATTTGTTCAATTTACGTCGCTCCTATTTCAGATAGCGTATTAGGCTAAGCGGCATCTCACAGCGCACGAAAGGGCGAGTAAAATGCACTATTAAACTTCTAGGGTAGGGCAATCAGAGACCCGATAAGATCATTTCATATTTTGGTTAATATAAGAATTCAGCGAAATTCTATCACATTTGTTCAATTTACGTCGCTCCTATTTCAGATAGCGTATTGGGCTAAGCGGCATCTCAAAGCGCAAGAAATGGCGAGTAAAATGCACTATTAAGCTTCTAGGGTTGGGCACATATAGACCCGATTAGATCATTTTATATTATTGTTAATTTAAGAATTCAGCGAAATCCTGTCACATTTGTTCATTTTACGTCGCTCCTATTTCAGATAGCGTATTGGGCTAAGCGGCATCTCAAAGGGCAAGAAATGGCGAGTAAAATTCACTATTAAACTTCTAGGGTAGGGCAAACAGAGACCCCATTAGATCATTTTATATTTTGGTTAATATAAGAATTCAGAGAAATTCTATCACATTTTTTCAGTTTACGTCGCTCCTATTTCAGATAGTGTACTGGGCTAGGCGGCATCTTAAAGCGGGTGGAAGGGCGAGTAAAATGCACTACTAAACGTCTATGTTAGGGCAATCAGAGTCCCGTTTAGATCATTTTATATTTTCTTTAATATAAGATTTCAGGGAAATTCTATCACATTTGTTCAATTTACGTCGCTCCTATTTCAGATAGCTATTGGGCTAAGCGGCATCTCAAAGCGCATGAAATGACGAGAGAAATGCACTATTAAACTTCTTGGGTAGGGCGAACAGAGACCCGATTACATCATTTTATATTATGGTTAATTTAAGAATTCAGCAAAATTCTATCACATTTGTTCAATTTACATCGCTCCTATTTCAGATAGCGTATTGGGCTAAGCGGCATCTCAAAGCGCATGGAATGACGAGTAAAATGCACTATTAAACTTCGAGGGTAATGCAAACAGAGACCCGATTAGATCATTTTATATTACGGTTAATATAAGATTTCTGGGAAATACTATCACATTTGTTCAATTTACGTCGCTCCTATTTCAGATAGCTATTGGGCTAAGCGGCATCTCAAAGCGCATGAAATGACGAGAGAAATGCACTATTAAACTTCTTGGGTAGGGCGAACAGAGACCCGATTACATCATTTTATATTATGGTTAATTTAAGAATTCAGCGATATTCTATCGCATTTGTTCAATTTGCGTCGCTCCTATTTCAGATAGCGTATTGGGCTAAGCGGCATCTCAAAGCGCATGAAATGACGAATAAAATGCACTATTAAGCTTCTACGCTAGGGCGAACAGAGACCCGATTAGATCATTTAACATTATGGTAAATAAAAGAATTCAGCGAAATTCTATCACATTTGTTCAATTTACGTCGCTCCTATTTCAGATAGCGTATTGGGCTAAGCGGCATCTCAAAGCGCATGAAATGGCGAGTAAAATGCACTATTAAACTTCTAGGGTAGGGCAATCAGAGACCCGATTAGATCATTTAACATTATGGTAAATAAAAGAATTCAGCGAAATTCTATCACATTTGTTCAATTTACATCGCTCCTATTTCAGATAGCGTAATGGGCTAAGCGGCATCTCAAAGCGCATGAAATGGCGAGTAAAATGCACTATTAAACTTCTAGGGTACGGCAATCAGAGACCCGATTAGATCATTTTATATTTTGGTTAATATAAGAATTCAGCGAAATTCTATCACATTTGTTCAATTTACGTCGCTCCTATTTCAGATAGCGTATTGGGCTAAGCTGCATCTCAAAGCGCAAGAAATGGCTCGTAAAATGCACTATTAAACTTCTAGGGTAGGGCAAACAGAGACCGGATTAGATCATTTTATATTTTGGTTAATATAAGAATTCAGTGAAATTCTATCACATTTGTTCAATTTACGTCGCTCCTATTTCAGATAGCGTATTGGGCTAAGCGGCATCTCAAAGCGCATGAAATGGCGAGTAAAATGCACTATTAAACTTCTAGGATAAGGCAAACAGAGACCCGATTAGATCATTTCATATTACGGTTAATATAAGAAATCAGCGTAATTCTGTCACATTCGTTCAACTTACGTAGCTCCTATTTCAGATAGCGTACTGGGCTAGGCGGCATCTTAAAGCGCGTGGAATGGCGAGTAAAATGCACTATTAAACTTCTATGACAGGGCAATCAGAGACCCGATTAGATCATTTTATATTTTGGTTAATATAAGAATTCAGCGAAATTCTATCACATTTGTTCAATATACGTCGCTCCAATTTCAGATAGCTTATTGGGCTAAGCGGCATCGCAAAGCGCATGAAATGACGAGTGAAATGCACTATTAAACTTCTAGGATAAGGCAAACGGAGACCCGATTAGACCATTTTATATTACGGTTAATATAAGAATTCAGCGTTATTCTATCACATTTGTTCAACTTACGTCGCTCCTATTTCAGAAAGCGTACTCGGATAGGCGGCATCTTAAAGCGCGTGGAATGGCGAGTAAAATGCACTATTAAACTTCTCGGGTAATGCAAACAGAGACCCGATTAGATCATTTTATATTACGGTTAATATAAGAATTCAGCGCAATTCTGTCACATTTGTTCAAGTTACGTAGCTCCTATTTCAGATAGCGTACTGGGCTAGGCGGCAACTTAAACCGCGTGGAATGGCGAGTAAAATGCACTATTAAACTTCTATGATAGGGCAATCAGAGACCCGATTAGTTCATTTTATATTTTGGTTAATATAAGAATCCAGCGAAATTCTATCACATTTGTTCAGTTTACGTCGCTCCTATTTCAGTTAGCGTATTGGGCTAAGCGGCATCTCAAAGCGCACGAAAGGGCGAGTAAAATGCACTATTAAACTTCTAGGGTGGGGCAAGCAGAGACCCGATCAGATCATTTTATATTACGGTTAATATAAGAATTCAGCGAAGTTCTATCACATTTGTTCAATTTACGTCGCTCCTATTTCAGATAGCTTATTGGGCTAAGCGGCATCTCAGAGCGCATGAAATGACGAGTGAAATGCACTGTTAAACTTCTAGGGTAGGGCAAACAAAGACCCGATTAGATCATTTTACATTAAGGTTAATATAAGAATTCAGCGAAATTCTATCACATTTGTTCAATTTCCATCGCTCCTATTTCAGATAGCGACTTGTGCTACGCGGCATCTCAAAGCGCAAGAAATGGCGAGTAAAATGCACTATTACACTTCTAGGGTAGGGCAAACAGAGACCCCATTAGATCATTTTATATTATGGTTAATTTAAGAATGAAGCGAAATTCTATCACATTTGTTCAATTTACGTCGCTCCTATTTCAGATAGCGTATTGGGCTAAGCGGCATCTCAAAGCGCATGAAATGGCGAGTAAAATGCACTATTAAACTTCTAGGGTAGGGCAATCAGAGACACGATTAGATCATTTTATATTTTGGTTAATAAAAGAATTCATCGAAATTCTATCTCATTTGTTCAATTTACATCGCTCCTATTTCAGATAGCGTACTGGGCTAAGCGGCATCTCAAAGCGCAAGAAATGGCGAGTAAAATGCACTATTAAACTTCTAGGATACGGCAAACAGAGACCCGATTAGATCATTTTATATTACGGTTAATATAATTATTCAGCGAAATTCTATCACATTTGTTCAACTTACGTCGCTCCTATTTCAGAAAGCGTACTCGGATAGGCGGCATCTTAAAGCGCGTGGAATGGCGAGTAAAATGCACTATTAAACTTCTCGGGTAATGCAAACAGAGACCCGATTAGATCATTTTATATTACGGTTAATATAAGATTTCAGGGAAATTCTATCACATTTGTTCAATTTACGTCGCTCCTATTTCAGATAGCGTATTGGGATAAGCGGCATCTCAAGGCGCATGAAATGGCGAGTAAAATGCACTACTAAACTTCTAGGGTAGGGCAATCAGAGACCCGATTAGATCATTTTATATTATTGTTAATTTAAGAATTCAGCGTAATTCTGTCACATTTGTTCAAGTTACGTAGCTCCTATTTCAGATAGCGTACTGGGCTAGGCGGCAACTTAAACCGCGTGGAATGGCGAGTAAAATGCACTATTAAACTTCTATGATAGGGCAATCAGAGACCCGATTAGATCATTTTATATTTTGGTTAATATAAGAATCCAGCGAAATTCTATCACATTTGTTCAGTTTACGTCGCTCCTATTTCAGTTAGCGTATTGGGCTAAGCGGCATCTCAAAGCGCACGAAAGAGCGAGTAAAATGCACTATTAAACTTCTAGGGTGGGGCAAGCAGAGACCCGATCAGATCATTTTATATTACGGTTAATATAAGAATTCAGCGAAGTTCTATCACATTTGTTCAATTTACGTCGCTCCTATTTCAGATAGCTTATTGGGCTAAGCGGCATCTCAGAGCGCATGAAATGACGAGTGAAATGCACTGTTAAACTTCTAGGGTAGGGCAAACAAAGACCCGATTAGATCATTTTACATTAAGGTTAATATAAGAATTCAGCGAAATTCTATCACATTTGTTCAATTTACATCGCTCCTATTTCAGATAGCGACTTGTGCTAAGCGGCATCTCAAAGCGCAAGAAATGGCGAGTAAAATGCACTATTACACTTCTAGGGTAGGGCAAACAGAGACCCCATTAGATCATTTTATATTACGGTTAATATAAGAAATCAGCGTAATTCTGTCACATTCGTTCAACTTACGTAGCTCCTATTTCAGATAGCGTACTGGGCTAGGCGGCATCTTAAAGCGCGTGGAATGGCGAGTAAAATGCACTATTAAACTTCTATGTTAGGGCAATCAGAGACCCGATTAGATCATTTTATATTTTGGTTAATATAAGAATTCAGCGAAATTCTGTCACATTTGTTCAATTTACGTCGCTCCAATTTCAGATAGCTTATTGGGCTAAGCGGCATCGCAAAGCGCATGAATTGACGAGTGAAATGCACTATTAAACTTCTTGGGTAGGGCGAACAAAGACCCGATTAGATCATTTTACATTAAGGTTAATATAAGAATTCAGCGAAATTCTATCACATTTGTTCAATTTACATCGCTCCTATTTCAGATAGCGACTTGTGCTAAGCGGCATCTCAAAGCGCAAGAAATGGCGAGTAAAATGCACTATTACACTTCTAGGGTAGGGCAAACAGAGACCCCATTAGATCATTTTATATTATGGTTAATTTAAGAATGAAGCGAAATTCTATCACATTTGTTCAATTTACGTCGCTCCTATTTCAGATAGCGTATTGGGCTAAGCGGCATCTCAAAGCGCATGAAATGGCGAGTAAAATGCACTATTAAACTTCTAGGGTAGGGCAATCAGAGACCCGAATAGATCATTTTATATTACGGTTAATATAAGAATTCAGCGTAATTCTATCACATTTGTTCAACTAACGTCGCTCCTATTTCAGATAGCGTACTGCGCTAGGCGGCATCTTAAAGCGCGTGGAAGGGCGAGTAAAATGCACTACTAAACTTCTATGATAGGGCAATCAGAGTTCCGAATAGATCATTTTATATTTTGTTTACTATAACATTTCAGGGAAATTCTATCACATTTGTTCAATTTACGTCGCTCCTATTTCAGATAGCGTATTGGCTAAGCGGCATCTCAAAGCGCAAGAAATGGCGAGTAAAATGCACTATTAAGCTTCTAGGGCTGGGCACATAGAGACCTGATTAGATCATTTTATATTATGGTTAATTTAAGAATTCAGCAAAATTCTAACACATTTGTTCAATTTACGTCGCTCCTATTTCAGATAGCGTATTGGGCTAAGCGGCATCTCAAAGCGCAAGAAATGGCGAGTAAAATGCACTATTAAGCTTCTAGGGCTGGGCACATAGAGACCTGATTAGATCATTTTATATTATGGTTAATATAAGAATTCAGCGAAATCCTATCACATTTGTTCAATTTTCGTCGCTCCTATTTCAGATAGCGTATTGGGCTAAGCGGCATCTCAAAGCGGGTGGAATGGCGAGTAAAATGCACTCTTAAACAACTATGATAGGGCAGTCAGAGACCCGATTAGATCATTTTATATTTTGGTTAATATAAGAATTCAGCGAAATTCTATCACATTTGTTCAATTTACGTCGCTCCTATTTCAGATAGCGTATTGGGCTAAGCGGCATCTCAAAGCACATGGAATGGCGAGTGAAATGCTCTATTAAACTTCTAGGGTAGGGCAAACAGAGACCCGATTAGGTCATTTCATATTATGGTTAATTTAAGAATTCAGCGAAGTTCTATCACATTTGTTCAATTTACGTCGCTCCTATTTCAAATAGCTTATTGGGCTAAGCGGCAGCTCAGAGCGCATGAAAGACGAGTGAAATTCACTGTTAAACTTCTAGGGTAGGGCGAAAAAAGACCCGATTAGATCATTTTACATTAA
The DNA here is from genome assembly GCA_916610135.2 of Macropis europaea. Taxonomy (NCBI): domain Eukaryota; kingdom Metazoa; phylum Arthropoda; class Insecta; order Hymenoptera; family Melittidae; genus Macropis; species Macropis europaea. The sequence continues at coordinate 21,880 of CAKAJE020001527.1, read as the reverse complement.
GGTTAAAATAAGAATTCAGCGAAATTCTATCACATTTGTTCAATTTACGTCGCTCCTATTTCAGATAGCGTACTGGGCTAGGCGGCATCTTAAAGCGCGTGGAAGGGCGAGTAAAATGCACTTCTAAACTTCTATGATAGGGCAATCAGAGTTACGAATAGATCATTTAATATTTTGTTTACTATAACATTTCAGGGAAATTCTATCACATTTGTTCAATTTACGTCGCTCCTATTTCAGATAGCGTATTAGGCTAAGCGGCATCTCACAGCGCACGAAAGGGCGAGTAAAATGCACTATTAAACTTCTAGGGTAGGGCAATCAGAGACCCGATAAGATCATTTCATATTTTGGTTAATATAAGAATTCAGCGAAATTCTATCACATTTGTTCAATTTACGTCGCTCCTATTTCAGATAGCGTATTGGGCTAAGCGGCATCTCAAAGCGCAAGAAATGGCGAGTAAAATGTACTATTAAGCTTCTAGGGTTGGGCACATATAGACCCGATTAGATCATTTTATATTATGGTTAATTTAAGAATTCAGCGAAATCCTGTCACATTTGTTCATTTTACGTCGCTCCTATTTCAGATAGCGTATTGGGCTAAGCGGCATCTCAAAGGGCAAGAAATGGCGAGTAAAATTCACTATTAAACTTCTAGGGTAGGGCAAACAGAGACCCCATTAGATCATTTTATATTTTGGTTAATATAAGAATTCAGAGAAATTCGATCACATTTTTTCAGTTTACGTCGCTCCTATTTCAGATAGTGTACTGTGCTAGGCGGCATCTTAAAGCGGGTGGAAGGGCGAGTAAAATGCACTACTAAACGTCTATGTTAGGGCAATCAGAGTCCCGTTTAGATCATTTTATATTTTCTTTAATATAAGATTTCAGGGAAATTCTATCACATTTGTTCAATTTACGTCGCTCCTATTTCAGATAGCTATTGGGCTAAGCGGCATCTCAAAGCGCATGAAATGACGAGAGAAATGCACTATTAAACTTCTTGGGTAGGGCGAACAGAGACCCGATTACATCATTTTATATTATGGTTAATTTAAGAATTCAGCAAAATTCTATCACATTTGTTCAATTTACATCGCTCCTATTTCAGATAGCGTATTGGGCTAAGCGGCATCTCAAAGCGCATGGAATGACGAGTAAAATGCACTATTAAACTTCGAGGGTAATGCAAACAGAGACCCGATTAGATCATTTTATATTACGGTTAATATAAGATTTCTGGGAAATACTATCACATTTGTTCAATTTACGTCGCTCCTATTTCAGATAGCTATTGGGCTAAGCGGCATCTCAAAGCGCATGAAATGACGAGAGAAATGCACTATTAAACTTCTTGGGTAGGGCGAACAGAGACCCGATTACATCATTTTATATTATGGTTAATTTAAGAATTCAGCGATATTCTATCGCATTTGTTCAATTTGCGTCGCTCCTATTTCAGATAGCGTATTGGGCTAAGCGGCATCTCAAAGCGCATGAAATGACGAATAAAATGCACTATTAAGCTTCTACGCTAGGGCGAACAGAGACCCGATTAGATCATTTAACATTATGGTAAATAAAAGAATTCAGCGAAATTCTATCACATTTGTTCAATTTACGTCGCTCCTATTTCAGATAGCGTATTGGGCTAAGCGGCATCTCAAAGCGCATGAAATGGCGAGTAAAATGCACTATTAAACTTCTAGGGTAGGGCAATCAGAGACCCGATTAGATCATTTAACATTATGGTAAATAAAAGAATTCAGCGAAATTCTATCACATTTGTTCAATTTACATCGCTCCTATTTCAGATAGCGTAAAGGGCTAAGCGGCATCTCAAAGCGCATGAAATGGCGAGTAAAATGCACTATTAAACTTCTAGGGTACGGCAATCAGAGACCCGATTAGATCATTTTATATTTTGGTTAATATAAGAATTCAGCGAAATTCTATCACATTTGTTCAATTTACGTCGCTGCTATTTCAGATAGCGTATTGGGCTAAGCTGCATCTCAAAGCGCAAGAAATGGCTCGTAAAATGCACTATTAAACTTCTAGGGTAGGGCAAACAGAGACCGGATTAGATCATTTTATATTTTGGTTAATATAAGAATTCAGCGATATTCTATCACATTTGTTCAATATACGTCGCTCCAATTTCAGATAGCTTATTGGGCTAAGCGGCATCGCAAAGCGCATGAAATGACGAGTGAAATGCACTATTAAACTTCTAGGATAAGGCAAACGGAGACCCGATTAGACCATTTTATATTACGGTTAATATAAGAATTCAGCGTTATTCTATCACATTTGTTCAACTTACGTCGCTCCTATTTCAGAAAGCGTACTCGGATAGGCGGCATCTTAAAGCGCGTGGAATGGCGAGTAAAATGCACTATTAAACTTCTCGGGTAATGCAAACAGAGACCCGATTAGATCATTTTATATTACGGTTAATATAAGAATTCAGCGAAATTCTATCACATTTGTTCAATTTACGTCGCTCCTATTTCAGATAGCGTATTGGGCTAAGCGGCTTCTCAAAGCACATGGAATGGCGAGTGAAATGCACTATTAAACTTCTAGGGTAGGGCGAACAGAGACCCGAATAGATCATTTTATATTACGGTAAATAAAAGAATTCAGCGAAATTCTATCACATTTGTTCAATTTACGTCGCTCCTATTTCAGATAGCGTACTGGGCTAGGCGGCATCTCAAAGCGTATGAAATGACGAGTAAAATGCTCTATTAAACTTCTAGGGTAGGGCAAACAGAGACCCGATTAGGTCATTTCATATTATGGTTAATTTAAGAATTCAGCGAAGTTCTATCACATTTGTTCAATTTACGTCGCTCCTATTTCAAATAGCTTATTGGGCTAAGCGGCAGCTCAGAGCGCATGAAAGACGAGTGAAATTCACTGTTAAACTTCTAGGGTAGGGCGAAAAAAGACCCGATTAGATCATTTTACATTAAGGTTAAAATAAGAATTCAGCGAAATTCTATCACATTTGTTCAATTTACGTCGCTCCTATTTCAGATAGCGTATTGTGCTAAGCGGCATCTCAAAGCGCATGAAATGGCGAGTAAAGTGCACTATTAAACTTCTAGGGTAGGGCAATCAGAGACCCGATTAGATCATTTTATATTTAGTATAATATAAGAATTCAGCGAAATTCTATCACATTTGTTCAATTTACGTCGCTCCTATTTCAGATAGCGTATTGGGCTAAGCGGCATCTCAAAGCGCATGAAATGGCGAGTAAAATGCACTATAAAACTTCTAGGGTAGGGCAATCAGAGACCCGATTAGATCATTTTATATTTTGGTTAATATAAGAATTCAGCGAAATTCTATCACATTTGTTCAATTTACGTCGCTCCTGTTTCAGATAGCGTATTGGGCTAAGCGGCATCTCAAAGCGCATGGAATGGCGAGTGAAATGCACTATTAAACTTCTAGGGTAGGGCGAACAGACACCCGAATAGATCATTTTATATTACGGTTAATATAAGAATTCAGCGTAATTCTATCACATTTGTTCAACTAACGTCGCTCCTATTTCAGATAGCGTACTGGGCTAGGCGGCATCTTAAAGCGCGTGGAAGGGCGAGTAAAATGCACTTCTAAACTTCTATGATAGGGCAATCAGAGTTACGAATAGATCATTTAATATTTTGTTTACTATAACATTTCAGGGAAATTCTATCACATTTGTTCAATTTACGTCGCTCCTATTTCAGATAGCGTATTAGGCTAAGCGGCATCTCACAGCGCACGAAAGGGCGAGTAAAATGCACTATTAAACTTCTAGGGTAGGGCAATCAGAGACCCGATAAGATCATTTCATATTTTGGTTAATATAAGAATTCAGCGAAATTCTATCACATTTGTTCAATTTACGTCGCTCCTATTTCAGATAGCGTATTGGGCTAAGCGGCATCTCAAAGCGCAAGAAATGGCGAGTAAAATGCACTATTAAGCTTCTAGGGTTGGGCACATATAGACCCGATTAGATCATTTTATATTATGGTTAATTTAAGAATTCAGCGAAATCCTGTCACATTTGTTCATTTTACGTCGCTCCTATTTCAGATAGCGTATTGGGCTAAGCGGCATCTCAAAGGGCAAGAAATGGCGAGTAAAATTCACTATTAAACTTCTAGGGTAGGGCAAACAGAGACCCCATTAGATCATTTTATATTTTGGTTAATATAAGAATTCAGAGAAATTCTATCACATTTTTTCAGTTTACGTCGCTCCTATTTCAGATAGTGTACTGGGCTAGGCGGCATCTTAAAGCGGGTGGAAGGGCGAGTAAAATGCACTACTAAACGTCTATGTTAGGGCAATCAGAGTCCCGTTTAGATCATTTTATATTTTCTTTAATATAAGATTTCAGGGAAATTCTATCACATTTGTTCAATTTACGTCGCTCCTATTTCAGATAGCTATTGGGCTAAGCGGCATCTCAAAGCGCATGAAATGACGAGAGAAATGCACTATTAAACTTCTTGGGTAGGGCGAACAGAGACCCGATTACATCATTTTATATTATGGTTAATTTAAGAATTCAGCAAAATTCTATCACATTTGTTCAATTTACATCGCTCCTATTTCAGATAGCGTATTGGGCTAAGCGGCATCTCAAAGCGCATGGAATGACGAGTAAAATGCACTATTAAACTTCGAGGGTAATGCAAACAGAGACCCGATTAGATCATTTTATATTACGGTTAATATAAGATTTCTGGGAAATACTATCACATTTGTTCAATTTACGTCGCTCCTATTTCAGATAGCTATTGGACTAAGCGGCATCTCAAAGCGCATGAAATGACGAGAGAAATGCACTATTAAACTTCTTGGGTAGGGCGAACAGAGACCCGATTACATCATTTTATATTATGGTTAATTTAAGAATTCAGCGATATTCTATCGCATTTGTTCAATTTGCGTCGCTCCTATTTCAGATAGCGTATTGGGCTAAGCGGCATCTCAAAGCGCATGAAATGACGAATAAAATGCACTATTAAGCTTCTACGCTAGGGCGAACAGAGACCCGATTAGATCATTTAACATTATGGTAAATAAAAGAATTCAGCGAAATTCTATCACATTTGTTCAATTTACGTCGCTCCTATTTCAGATAGCGTATTGGGCTAAGCGGCATCTCAAAGCGCATGAAATGGCGAGTAAAATGCACTATTAAACTTCTAGGGTAGGGCAATCAGAGACCCGATTAGATCATTTAACATTATGGTAAATAAAAGAATTCAGCGAAATTCTATCACATTTGTTCAATTTACATCGCTCCTATTTCAGATAGCGTAATGGGCTAAGCGGCATCTCAAAGCGCATGAAATGGCGAGTAAAATGCACTATTAAACTTCTAGGGTAGGGCAAACAGAGACCCGATTAGATGATTTTATATTACGGTTAATATAAGAAATCAGCGTAATTCTGTCACATTCGTTCAACTTACGTAGCTCCTATTTCAGATAGCATACTGGGCTAGGCGGCATCTTAAAGCGCGTGGAATGGCGAGTAAAATGCACTATTAAACTTCTATGATAGGGCAATCAGAGACCCGATTAGATCATTTTATATTTTGGTTAATATAAGAATTCAGCGAAATTCTATCACATTTGTTCAATATACGTCGCTCCAATTTCAGATAGCTTATTGGGCTAAGCGGCATCGCAAAGCGCATGAAATGACGAGTGAAATGCACTATTAAACTTCTTGGGTAGGGCGAACAAAGACCCGATTAGATCATTTTACATTAAGGTTAATATAAGAATTCAGCGAAATTCTATCACATTTGTTCAATTAAATCGCTCCTATTTCAGATAGCGACTTGTGCTAAGCGGCATCTCAAAGCGCAAGAAATGGCGAGTAAAATGCACTATTAAACTTCTAGGGTAGGGCAAACAGAGACCCGATTAGGTCATTTCATATTATGGTTAATTTAAGAATTCAGCGAAGTTCTATCACATTTGTTTAATTTACGTCGCTCCTATTTCAGATGGCGTATTGGGCTAAGCGGCATCTCAAAGCGCATGAAATGGCGAGTAAAATGCACTATTAAACTTCTAGGGTAGGGCAATGAGAGACCCGATTAGATCATTTTATATTTTGGTTAATATAAGAATTCAGCGAAATTCTATCACATTTGTTCAATTTACGTCGCTCCTATTTCAGATAGCGTATTGGGCTAAGCGGCATCTTAAAGCGCATGAAATGGCGAGTAAAATGCACTATTAAACTTCTAGGGTAGGGCAAACAGAGACCCGATTAGATGATTTTATATTACGGTTAATATAAGAAATCAGCGTAATTCTGTCACATTCGTTCAACTTACGTAGCTCCTATTTCAGATAGCATACTGGGCTAGGCGGCATCTTAAAGCGCGTGGAATGGCGAGTAAAATGCACTATTAAACTTCTATGATAGGGCAATCAGAGACCCGATTAGATCATTTTATATTTTGGTTAATATAAGAATTCAGCGAAATTCTATCACATTTGTTCAATATACGTCGCTCCAATTTCAGATAGCTTATTGGGCTAAGCGGCATCGCAAAGCGCATGAAATGACGAGTGAAATGCACTATTAAACTTCTTGGGTAGGGCGAACAAAGACCCGATTAGATCATTTTACATTAAGGTTAATATAAGAATTCAGCGAAATTCTATCACATTTGTTCAATTAAATCGCTCCTATTTCAGATAGCGACTTGTGCTAAGCGGCATCTCAAAGCGCAAGAAATGGCGAGTAAAATGCACTATTAAACTTCTAGGGTAGGGCAAACAGAGACCCGATTAGGTCATTTCATATTATGGTTAATTTAAGAATTCAGCGAAGTTCTATCACATTTCTTTAATTTACGTCGCTCCTATTTCAGATGGCGTATTGGGCTAAGCGGCATCTCAAAGCGCATGAAATGGCGAGTAAAATGCACTATTAAACTTCTAGGGTAGGGCAATGAGAGACCCGATTAGATCATTTTATATTTTGGTTAATATAAGAATTCAGCGAAATTCTATCACATTTGTTCAATTTACGTCGCTCCTATTTCAGATAGCGTATTGGGCTAAGCGGCATCTCAAAGCGCATGAAATGGCGAGTAAAATGCACTCTTAAACTTCTAGGATAAGGCAAACAGAGACCCGATTAGATCATTTTATATTACAGTTAACATAAGAATACAGCGTAATTCTGTGACATTTGTTCAACTTACGTAGCTCCTATTTCAGATAGCGTACTGGGCTAGGCGGCATCTTAAAGCGCGTGGAATGGCGAGTAAAATGCACTATTAAACTTCTATGATAGGGCAATCAGAGACCCGATTAGATCATTTTATATTTTGGTTAATATAAGAATTCAGCGAAATTCTATCACATTTGTTCAATTTACGTCGCTCCTATTTCAGATGGCGTATTGGGCTAAGCTGCATCTCAAAGCGCAATAAATGGCGAGTAAAATGCACTATTAAACTTCTAGGGTAGGGCAAACAGAGACCGGATTAGATCATTTTATATTTTGGTTAATATAAGAATTCAGTGAAATTCTATCACATTTGTTCAATTTACGTCGCTCCTATTTCAGATAGCGTATTGGGCTAAGAGGCATCTCAAAGCGCATGAAATGGCGAGTAAAATGCACTATTAAACTTCTAGGATAAGGCAAACAGAGACCCGATTAGATCATTTTATATTACGGTTAATATAAGAAATCAGCGTAATTCTGTCACATTCGTTCAACTTACGTAGCTCCTATTTCAGATAGCGTACTGGGCTAGGCGGCATCTTAAAGCGCGTGGAATGGCGAGTAAAATGCACTATTAAACTTCTATGATAGGGCAATCAGAGACCCGATTAGATCATTTTATATTTTGGTTAATATAAGAATTCAGCGAAATTCTATCACATTTGTTCAATATACGTCGCTCCAATTTCAGATAGCTTATTGGGCTAAGCGGCATCGCAAAGCGCATGAAATGACGAGTGAAATGCACTATTAAACTTCTTGGGTAGGGCGAACAAAGACCCGATTAGATCATTTTACATTAAGGTTAATATGAGAATTCAGCGAAATTCTATCACATTTGTTCAATTTACATCGCTCCTATTTCAGATAGCGACTTGTGCTAAGTGGCATCTCAAAGCGCAAGAAATGGCGAGTAAAATGCACTATTAAACTTCTAGGGTAGGGCAAACAGAGACCCCATTAGATCATTTTATATTATGGTTAATTTAAGAATTCAGCGAAATTCTATCACATTTGTTCAATTTACGTCGCTCCTATTTCAGATAGCGTATTGGGCTAAGCGGCATCTCAAAGCGCATGAAATGGCGAGTAAAATGCACTATCAAACTTCTAGGGTAGGGCAATCAGAGACCCGATTAGATCATTTTATATTTTGGTTAATAAAAGAATTCATCGAAATTCTATCTCATTTGTTCAATTTACATCGCTCCTATTTCAGATAGCGTACTGGGCTAAGCGGCATCTCAAAGCGCAAGAAATGGCGAGTAAAATGCACTATTAAACTTCTAGGATACGGCAAACAGAGACCCGATTAGATCATTTTATATTACGGTTAATATAATTATTCAGCGAAATTCTATCACATTTGTTCAACTTACGTCGCTCCTATTTCAGAAAGCGTACTCGGATAGGCGGCATCTTAAAGCGCGTGGAATGGCGAGTAAAATGCACTATTAAACTTCTCGGGTAATGCAAACAGAGACCCGATTAGATCATTTTATATTACGGTTAATATAAGATTTCAGGGAAATTCTATCACATTTGTTCAATTTACGTCGCTCCTATTTCAGATAGCGTATTGGGATAAGCGGCATCTCAAGGCGCATGAAATGGCGAGTAAAATGCACTACTAAACTTCTAGGGTAGGGCAAGCAGAGACCCGATCAGATCATTTTATATTACGGTTAATATAAGAATTCAGCGAAGTTCTATCACATTTGTTCAATTTACGTCGCTCCTATTTCAGATAGCTTATTGGGCTAAGCGGCATCTCAGAGCGCATGAAATGACGAGTGAAATGCACTGTTAAACTTCTATGATAGGGCAATCAGAGACCCGATTAGTTCATTTTATATTTTGGTTAATATAAGAATCCAGCGAAATTCTATCACATTTGTTCAGTTTACGTCGCTCCTATTTCAGTTAGCGTATTGGGCTAAGCGGCATCTCAAAGCGCACGAAAGAGCGAGTAAAATGCACTATTAAACTTCTAGGGTGGGGCAAGCAGAGACCCGATCAGATCATTTTATATTACGGTTAATATAAGAATTCAGCGAAGTTCTATCACATTTGTTCAATTTACGTCGCTCCTATTGCAGATAGCTTATTGGGCTAAGCGGCATCTCAGAGCGCATGAAATGACGAGTGAAATGCACTGTTAAACTTCTAGGGTAGGGCAAACAAAGACCCGATTAGATCATTTTACATTAAGGTTAATATAAGAATTCAGCGAAATTCTATCACATTTGTTCAATTTACATCGCTCCTATTTCAGATAGCGACTTGTGCTAAGCGGCATCTCAAAGCGCAAGAAATGGCGAGTAAAATGCACTATTACACTTCTAGGGTAGGGCAAACAGAGACCCCATTAGATCATTTTATATTACGGTTAATATAAGAAATCAGCGTAATTCTGTCACATTCGTTCAACTTACGTAGCTCCTATTTCAGATAGCGTACTGGGCTAGGCGGCATCTTAAAGCGCGTGGAATGGCGAGTAAAATGCACTATTAAACTTCTATGTTAGGGCAATCAGAGACCCGATTAGATCATTTTATATTTTGGTTAATATAAGAATTCAGCGAAATTCTGTCACATTTGTTCAATTTACGTCGCTCCAATTTCAGATAGCTTATTGGGCTAAGCGGCATCGCAAAGCGCATGAATTGACGAGTGAAATGCACTATTAAACTTCTTGGGTAGGGCGAACAAAGACCCGATTAGATCATTTTACATTAAGGTTAATATAAGAATTCAGCGAAATTCTATCACATTTGTTCAATTTACATCGCTCCTATTTCAGATAGCGACTTGTGCTAAGCGGCATCTCAAAGCGCAAGAAATGGCGAGTAAAATGCACTATTACACTTCTAGGGTAGGGCAAACAGAGACCCCATTAGATCATTTTATATTATGGTTAATTTAAGAATGAAGCGAAATTCTATCACATTTGTTCAATTTACGTCGCTCCTATTTCAGATAGCGTATTGGGCTAAGCGGCATCTCAAAGCGCATGAAATGGCGAGTAAAATGCACTACTAAGCTTCTAGGGTAGGGCAATCAGAGACCCGATTAGATCATTTTATATTATTGTTAATTTAAGAATTCAGCAAAATTCTAACACATTTGTTCAATTTACGTCGCTCCTATTTCAGATAGCGTATTGGGCTAAGCGGCATCTCAAAGCACATGGAATGGCGAGTGAAATGCACTATTAAACTTCTAGGGTAGGGCGAACAGAGACCCGAATAGATCATTTTATATTACGGTTAATATAAGAATTCAGCGTAATTCTATCACATTTGTTCAACTAACGTCGCTCCTATTTCAGATAGCGTACTGCGCTAGGCGGCATCTTAAAGCGCGTGGAAGGGCGAGTAAAATGCACTACTAAACTTCTATGATAGGGCAATCAGAGTTCCGAATAGATCATTTTATATTTTGTTTACTATAACATTTCAGGGAAATTCTATCACATTTGTTCAATTTACGTCGCTCCTATTTCAGATAGCGTATTGGGCTAAGCGGCATCTCAAAGCGCAAGAAATGGCGAGTAAAATGCACTATTAAGCTTCTAGGGCTGGGCACATAGAGACCTGATTAGATCATTTTATATTATGGTTAATTTAAGAATTCAGCAAAATTCTAACACATTTGTTCAATTTACGTCGCTCCTATTTCAGATAGCGTATTGGGCTAAGCGGCATCTCAAAGCGCAAGAAATGGCGAGTAAAATGCACTATTAAGCTTCTAGGGCTGGGCACATAGAGACCTGATTAGATCATTTTATATTATGGTTAATATAAGAATTCAGCGAAATCCTATCACATTTGTTCAATTTTCGTCGCTCCTATTTCAGATAGCGTATTGGGCTAAGCGGCATCTCAAAGCGGGTGGAATGGCGAGTAAAATGCACTCTTAAACAACTATGATAGGGCAATCAGAGACCCGATTAGATCATTTTATATTTTGGTTAATATAAGAATTCAGCGAAATTCTATCACATTTGTTCAATTTACGTCGCTCCTATTTCAGATAGCGTATTGGGCTAAGCGGCATCTCAAAGCACATGGAATGGCGAGTGAAATGCTCTATTAAACTTCTAGGGTAGGGCAAACAGAGACCCGATTAGGTCATTTTATATTAAGGTTAATTTAAGAATTCAGCGAAGTTCTATCACATTTGTTCAATTTACGTCGCTCCTATTTCAAATAGCTTATTGGGCTAAGCGGCAGCTCAGAGCGCATGAAAGACGAGTGAAATTCACTGTTAAACTTCTAGGGTAGGGCGAAAAAAGACCCGATTAGATCATTTTACATTATGGTTAATTTAAGAATTCAGCGATATTCTATCGCATTTGTTCAATTTGCGTCGCTCCTATTTCAGATAGCGTATTGGGCTAAGCGGCATCTCAAAGCACATGGAATGGCGAGTGAAATGCTCTATTAAACTTCTAGGGTAGGGCAAACAGAGACCCGATTAGGTCATTTCATATTATGGTTAATTTAAGAATTCAGCGAAGTTCTATCACATTTGTTCAATTTACATCGCTCCTATTTCAGATAGCGTATTGGGCTAAGCGGCATCTCAAAGCGCATGGAATGACGAGTAAAATGCACTATTAAACTTCGAGGGTAATGCAAACAGAGACCCGATTAGATCATTTTATATTACGGTTAATATAAGATTTCTGGGAAATACTATCACATTTGTTCAATTTACGTCGCTCCTATTTCAGATAGCTATTGGGCTAAGCGGCATCTCAAAGCGCATGAAATGACGAGAGAAATGCACTATTAAACTTCTTGGGTAGGGCGAACAGAGACCCGATTACATCATTTTATATTATGGTTAATTTAAGAATTCAGCGATATTCTATCGCATTTGTTCAATTTGCGTCGCTCCTATTTCAGATAGCGTATTGGGCTAAGCGGCATCTCAAAGCGCATGAAATGACGAATAAAATGCACTATTAAGCTTCTACGCTAGGGCGAACAGAGACCCGATTAGATCATTTAACATTATGGTAAATAAAAGAATTCAGCGAAATTCTATCACATTTGTTCAATTTACGTCGCTCCTATTTCAGATAGCGTATTGGGCTAAGCGGCATCTCAAAGCGCATGAAATGGCGAGTAAAATGCACTATTAAACTTCTAGGGTAGGGCAATCAGAGACCCGATTAGATCATTTAACATTATGGTAAATAAAAGAATTCAGCGAAATTCTATCACATTTGTTCAATTTACATCGCTCCTATTTCAGATAGCGTAATGGGCTAAGCGGCATCTCAAAGCGCATGAAATGGCGAGTAAAATGCACTATTAAACTTCTAGGGTACGGCAATCAGAGACCCGATTAGATCATTTTATATTTTGGTTAATATAAGAATTCAGCGAAATTCTATCACATTTGTTCAATTTACGTCGCTCCTATTTCAGATAGCGTATTGGGCTAAGCTGCATCTCAAAGCGCAAGAAATGGCTCGTAAAATGCACTATTAAACTTCTAGGGTAGGGCAAACAGAGACCGGATTAGATCATTTTATATTTTGGTTAATATAAGAATTCAGTGAAATTCTATCACATTTGTTCAATTTACGTCGCTCCTATTTCAGATAGCGTATTGGGCTAAGAGGCATCTCAAAGCGCATGAAATGGCGAGTAAAATGCACTATTAAACTTCTAGGATAAGGCAAACAGAGACCCGATTAGATCATTTCATATTACGGTTAATATAAGAAATCAGCGTAATTCTGTCACATTCGTTCAACTTACGTAGCTCCTATTTCAGATAGCGTACTGGGCTAGGCGGCATCTTAAAGCGCGTGGAATGGCGAGTAAAATGCACTATTAAACTTCTATGACAGGGCAATCAGAGACCCGATTAGATCATTTTATATTTTGGTTAATATAAGAATTCAGCGAAATTCTATCACATTTGTTCAATATACGTCGCTCCAATTTCAGATAGCTTATTGGGCTAAGCGGCATCGCAAAGCGCATGAAATGACGAGTGAAATGCACTATTAAACTTCTAGGATAAGGCAAACGGAGACCCGATTAGACCATTTTATATTACGGTTAATATAAGAATTCAGCGTTATTCTATCACATTTGTTCAACTTACGTCGCTCCTATTTCAGAAAGCGTACTCGGATAGGCGGCATCTTAAAGCGCGTGGAATGGCGAGTAAAATGCACTATTAAACTTCTCGGGTAATGCAAACAGAGACCCGATTAGATCATTTTATATTACGGTTAATATAAGAATTCAGCGTAATTCTGTCACATTTGTTCAAGTTACGTAGCTCCTATTTCAGATAGCGTACTGGGCTAGGCGGCAACTTAAACCGCGTGGAATGGCGAGTAAAATGCACTATTAAACTTCTATGATAGGGCAATCAGAGACCCGATTAGTTCATTTTATATTTTGGTTAATATAAGAATCCAGCGAAATTCTATCACATTTGTTCAGTTTACGTCGCTCCTATTTCAGTTAGCGTATTGGGCTAAGCGGCATCTCAAAGCGCACGAAAGAGCGAGTAAAATGCACTATTAAACTTCTAGGGTGGGGCAAGCAGAGACCCGATCAGATCATTTTATATTACGGTTAATATAAGAATTCAGCGAAGTTCTATCACATTTGTTCAATTTACGTCGCTCCTATTTCAGATAGCTTATTGGGCTAAGCGGCATCTCAGAGCGCATGAAATGACGAGTGAAATGCACTGTTAAACTTCTAGGGTAGGGCAAACAAAGACCCGATTAGATCATTTTACATTAAGGTTAATATAAGAATTCAGCGAAATTCTATCACATTTGTTCAATTTACATCGCTCCTATTTCAGATAGCGACTTGTGCTAAGCGGCATCTCAAAGCGCAAGAAATGGCGAGTAAAATGCACTATTACACTTCTAGGGTAGGGCAAACAGAGACCCCATTAGATCATTTTATATTACGGTTAATATAAGAAATCAGCGTAATTCTGTCACATTCGTTCAACTTACGTAGCTCCTATTTCAGATAGCGTACTGGGCTAGGCGGCATCTTAAAGCGCGTGGAATGGCGAGTAAAATGCACTATTAAACTTCTATGTTAGGGCAATCAGAGACCCGATTAGATCATTTTATATTTTGGTTAATATAAGAATTCAGCGAAATTCTGTCACATTTGTTCAATTTACGTCGCTCCAATTTCAGATAGCTTATTGGGCTAAGCGGCATCGCAAAGCGCATGAATTGACGAGTGAAATGCACTATTAAACTTCTTGGGTAGGGCGAACAAAGACCCGATTAGATCATTTTACATTAAGGTTAATATAAGAATTCAGCGAAATTCTATCACATTTGTTCAATTTACATCGCTCCTATTTCAGATAGCGACTTGTGCTAAGCGGCATCTCAAAGCGCAAGAAATGGCGAGTAAAATGCACTATTACACTTCTAGGGTAGGGCAAACAGAGACCCCATTAGATCATTTTATATTATGGTTAATTTAAGAATGAAGCGAAATTCTATCACATTTGTTCAATTTACGTCGCTCCTATTTCAGATAGCGTATTGGGCTAAGCGGCATCTCAAAGCGCATGAAATGGCGAGTAAAATGCACTATTAAACTTCTAGGGTAGGGCAATCAGAGACCCGATTAGATCATTTTATATTTTGGTTAATAAAAGAATTCATCGAAATTCTATCTCATTTGTTCAATTTACATCGCTCCTATTTCAGATAGCGTACTGGGCTAAGCGGCATCTCAAAGCGCAAGAAATGGCGAGTAAAATGCACTATTAAACTTCTAGGATACGGCAAACAGAGACCCGATTAGATCATTTTATATTACGGTTAATATAATTATTCAGCGAAATTCTATCACATTTGTTCAACTTACGTCGCTCCTATTTCAGAAAGCGTACTCGGATAGGCGGCATCTTAAAGCGCGTGGAATGGCGAGTAAAATGCACTATTAAACTTCTCGGGTAATGCAAACAGAGACCCGATTAGATCATTTTATATTACGGTTAATATAAGATTTCAGGGAAATTCTATCACATTTGTTCAATTTACGTCGCTCCTATTTCAGATAGCGTATTGGGATAAGCGGCATCTCAAGGCGCATGAAATGGCGAGTAAAATGCACTACTAAACTTCTAGGGTAGGGCAATCAGAGACCCGATTAGATCATTTTATATTATTGTTAATTTAAGAATTCAGCAAAATTCTATCACATTTGTTCAATTTACGTCGCTCCTATTTCAGATAGCGTATTGGGCTAAGCGGCATCTCAAAGCGCAAGAAATGGCGAGTAAAATGCACTATTAAGCTTCTAGGGCTGGGCACATAGAGACCTGATTAGATCATTTTATATTATGGTTAATATAAGAATTCAGCGAAATCCTATCACATTTGTTCAATTTTCGTCGCTCCTATTTCAGATAGCGTATTGGGCTAAGCGGCATCTCAAAGCGGGTGGAATGGCGAGTAAAATGCACTCTTAAACAACTATGATAGGGCAATCAGAGACCCGATTAGATCATTTTATATTTTGGTTAATATAAGAATTCAGCGAAATTCTATCACATTTGTTCAATTTACGTCGCTCCTATTTCAGATAGCGTATTGGGCTAAGCGGCATCTCAAAGCACATGGAATGGCGAGTGAAATGCACTATTAAACTTCTAGGGTAGGGCGAACAGAGACCCGAATAGATCATTTTATATTACGGTTAATATAAGAATTCAGCGTAATTCTATCACATTTGTTCAACTAACGTCGCTCCTATTTCAGATAGCGTACTGCGCTAGGCGGCATCTTAAAGCGCGTGGAAGGGCGAGTAAAATGCACTACTAAACTTCTATGATAGGGCAATCAGAGTTCCGAATAGATCATTTTATATTTTGTTTACTATAACATTTCAGGGAAATTCTATCACATTTGTTCAATTTACGTCGCTCCTATTTCAGATAGCGTATTGGGCTAAGCGGCATCTCAAAGCGCAAGAAATGGCGAGTAAAATGCACTATTAAGCTTCTAGGGCTGGGCACATAGAGACCTGATTAGATCATTTTATATTATGGTTAATTTAAGAATTCAGCAAAATTCTAACACATTTGTTCAATTTACGTCGCTCCTATTTCAGATAGCGTATTGGGCTAAGCGGCATCTCAAAGCGCAAGAAATGGCGAGTAAAATGCACTATTAAGCTTCTAGGGCTGGGCACATAGAGACCTGATTAGATCATTTTATATTATGGTTAATATAAGAATTCAGCGAAATCCTATCACATTTGTTCAATTTTCGTCGCTCCTATTTCAGATAGCGTATTGGGCTAAGCGGCATCTCAAAGCGGGTGGAATGGCGAGTAAAATGCACTCTTAAACAACTATGATAGGGCAATCAGAGACCCGATTAGATCATTTTATATTTTGGTTAATATAAGAATTCAGCGAAATTCTATCACATTTGTTCAATTTACGTCGCTCCTATTTCAGATAGCGTATTGGGCTAAGCGGCATCTCAAAGCGCATGGAATGGCGAGTGAAATGCTCTATTAAACTTCTAGGGTAGGGCAAACAGAGACCCGATTAGGTCATTTCATATTAAGGTTAATTTAAGAATTCAGCGAAATTCTATCACATTTGTTCAATTTACGTCGCTCCTATTTCAAATAGCTTATTGGGCTAAGCGGCAGCTCAGAGCGCATGAAAGACGAGTGAAATTCACTGTTAAACTTCTAGGGTAGGGCGAAAAAAGACCCGATTAGATCATTTTACATTATGGTTAATTTAAGAATTCAGCGATATTCTATCGCATTTGTTCAATTTGCGTCGCTCCTATTTCAGATAGCGTATTGGGCTAAGCGGCATCTCAAAGCACATGGAATGGCGAGTGAAATGCTCTATTAAACTTCTAGGGTAGGGCAAACAGAGACCCGATTAGGTCATTTCATATTATGGTTAATTTAAGAATTCAGCGAAGTTCTATCACATTTGTTCAATTTACATCGCTCCTATTTCAGATAGCGTATTGGGCTAAGCGGCATCTCAAAGCGCATGGAATGACGAGTAAAATGCACTATTAAACTTCGAGGGTAATGCAAACAGAGACCCGATTAGATCATTTTATATTACGGTTAATATAAGATTTCTGGGAAATACTATCACATTTGTTCAATTTACGTCGCTCCTATTTCAGATAGCTATTGGGCTAAGCGGCATCTCAAAGCGCATGAAATGACGAGAGAAATGCACTATTAAACTTCTTGGGTAGGGCGAACAGAGACCCGATTACATCATTTTATATTATGGTTAATTTAAGAATTCAGCGATATTCTATCGCATTTGTTCAATTTGCGTCGCTCCTATTTCAGATAGCGTATTGGGCTAAGCGGCATCTCAAAGCGCATGAAATGACGAATAAAATGCACTATTAAGCTTCTACGCTAGGGCGAACAGAGACCCGATTAGATCATTTAACATTATGGTAAATAAAAGAATTCAGCGAAATTCTATCACATTTGTTCAATTTACGTCGCTCCTATTTCAGATAGCGTATTGGGCTAAGCGGCATCTCAAAGCGCATGAAATGGCGAGTAAAATGCACTATTAAACTTCTAGGGTAGGGCAATCAGAGACCCGATTAGATCATTTAACATTATGGTAAATAAAAGAATTCAGCGAAATTCTATCACATTTGTTCAATTTACATCGCTCCTATTTCAGATAGCGTAATGGGCTAAGCGGCATCTCAAAGCGCATGAAATGGCGAGTAAAATGCACTATTAAACTTCTAGGGTACGGCAATCAGAGACCCGATTAGATCATTTTATATTTTGGTTAATATAAGAATTCAGCGAAATTCTATCACATTTGTTCAATTTACGTCGCTGCTATTTCAGATAGCGTATTGGGCTAAGCTGCATCTCAAAGCGCAAGAAATGGCTCGTAAAATGCACTATTAAACTTCTAGGGTAGGGCAAACAGAGACCGGATTAGATCATTTTATATTTTGGTTAATATAAGAATTCAGTGAAATTCTATCACATTTGTTCAATTTACGTCGCTCCTATTTCAGATAGCGTATTGGGCTAAGAGGCATCTCAAAGCGCATGAAATGGCGAGTAAAATGCACTATTAAACTTCTAGGATAAGGCAAACAGAGACCCGATTAGATCATTTCATATTACGGTTAATATAAGAAATCAGCGTAATTCTGTCACATTCGTTCAACTTACGTAGCTCCTATTTCAGATAGCGTACTGGGCTAGGCGGCATCTTAAAGCGCGTGGAATGGCGAGTAAAATGCACTATTAAACTTCTATGACAGGGCAATCAGAGACCCGATTAGATCATTTTATATTTTGGTTAATATAAGAATTCAGCGAAATTCTATCACATTTGTTCAATATACGTCGCTCCAATTTCAGATAGCTTATTGGGCTAAGCGGCATCGCAAAGCGCATGAAATGACGAGTGAAATGCACTATTAAACTTCTAGGATAAGGCAAACGGAGACCCGATTAGACCATTTTATATTACGGTTAATATAAGAATTCAGCGTTATTCTATCACATTTGTTCAACTTACGTCGCTCCTATTTCAGAAAGCGTACTCGGATAGGCGGCATCTTAAAGCGCGAGGAATGGCGAGTAAAATGCACTATTAAACTTCTCGGGTAATGCAAACAGAGACCCGATTAGATCATTTTATATTACGGTTAATATAAGAATTCAGCGTAATTCTGTCACATTTGTTCAAGTTACGTAGCTCCTATTTCAGATAGCGTACTGGGCTAGGCGGCAACTTAAACCGCGTGGAATGGCGAGTAAAATGCACTATTAAACTTCTATGATAGGGCAATCAGAGACCCGATTAGTTCATTTTATATTTTGGTTAATATAAGAATCCAGCGAAATTCTATCACATTTGTTCAGTTTACGTCGCTCCTATTTCAGTTAGCGTATTGGGCTAAGCGGCATCTCAAAGCGCACGAAAGAGCGAGTAAAATGCACTATTAAACTTCTAGGGTGGGGCAAGCAGAGACCCGATCAGATCATTTTATATTACGGTTAATATAAGAATTCAGCGAAGTTCTATCACATTTGTTCAATTTACGTCGCTCCTATTTCAGATAGCTTATTGGGCTAAGCGGCATCTCAGAGCGCATGAAATGACGAGTGAAATGCACTGTTAAACTTCTAGGGTAGGGCAAACAAAGACCCGATTAGATCATTTTACATTAAGGTTAATATAAGAATTCAGCGAAATTCTATCACATTTGTTCAATTTACATCGCTCCTATTTCAGATAGCGACTTGTGCTAAGCGGCATCTCAAAGCGCAAGAAATGGCGAGTAAAATGCACTATTACACTTCTAGGGTAGGGCAAACAGAGACCCCATTAGATCATTTTATATTACGGTTAATATAAGAAATCAGCGTAATTCTGTCACATTCGTTCAACTTACGTAGCTCCTATTTCAGATAGCGTACTGGGCTAGGCGGCATCTTAAAGCGCGTGGAATGGCGAGTAAAATGCACTATTAAACTTCTATGTTAGGGCAATCAGAGACCCGATTAGATCATTTTATATTTTGGTTAATATAAGAATTCAGCGAAATTCTGTCACATTTGTTCAATTTACGTCGCTCCAATTTCAGATAGCTTATTGGGCTAAGCGGCATCGCAAAGCGCATGAATTGACGAGTGAAATGCACTATTAAACTTCTTGGGTAGGGCGAACAAAGACCCGATTAGATCATTTTACATTAAGGTTAATATAAGAATTCAGCGAAATTCTATCACATTTGTTCAATTTACATCGCTCCTATTTCAGATAGCGACTTGTGCTAAGCGGCATCTCAAAGCGCAAGAAATGGCGAGTAAAATGCACTATTACACTTCTAGGGTAGGGCAAACAGAGACCCCATTAGATCATTTTATATTATGGTTAATTTAAGAATGAAGCGAAATTCTATCACATTTGTTCAATTTACGTCGCTCCTATTTCAGATAGCGTATTGGGCTAAGCGGCATCTCAAAGCGCATGAAATGGCGAGTAAAATGCACTATTAAACTTCTAGGGTAGGGCAATCAGAGACCCGATTAGATCATTTTATATTTTGGTTAATAAAAGAATTCATCGAAATTCTATCTCATTTGTTCAATTTACATCGCTCCTATTTCAGATAGCGTACTGGGCTAAGCGGCATCTCAAAGCGCAAGAAATGGCGAGTAAAATGCACTATTAAACTTCTAGGATACGGCAAACAGAGACCCGATTAGATCATTTTATATTACGGTTAATATAATTATTCAGCGAAATTCTATCACATTTGTTCAACTTACGTCGCTCCTATTTCAGAAAGCGTACTCGGATAGGCGGCATCTTAAAGCGCGTGGAATGGCGAGTAAAATGCACTATTAAACTTCTCGGGTAATGCAAACAGAGACCCGATTAGATCATTTTATATTACGGTTAATATAAGATTTCAGGGAAATTCTATCACATTTGTTCAATTTACGTCGCTCCTATTTCAGATAGCGTATTGGGATAAGCGGCATCTCAAGGCGCATGAAATGGCGAGTAAAATGCACTATTAAACTTCTAGGGTAGGGCAATCAGAGACCCGATTAGATCATTTTATATTATTGTTAATTTAAGAATTCAGCAAAATTCTAACACATTTGTTCAATTTACGTCGCTCCTATTTCAGATAGCGTATTGGGCTAAGCGGCATCTCAAAGCGCAAGAAATGGCGAGTAAAATGCACTATTAAGCTTCTAGGGCTGGGCACATAGAGACCTGATTAGATCATTTTATATTATGGTTAATATAAGAATTCAGCGAAATCCTATCACATTTGTTCAATTTTCGTCGCTCCTATTTCAGATAGCGTATTGGGCTAAGCGGCATCTCAAAGCGGGTGGAATGGCGAGTAAAATGCACTCTTAAACAACTATGATAGGGCAATCAGAGACCCGATTAGATCATTTTATATTTTGGTTAATATAAGAATTCAGCGAAATTCTATCACATTTGTTCAATTTACGTCGCTCCTATTTCAGATAGCGTATTGGGCTAAGCGGCATCTCAAAGCACATGGAATGGCGAGTGAAATGCACTATTAAACTTCTAGGGTAGGGCGAACAGAGACCCGAATAGATCATTTTATATTACGGTTAATATAAGAATTCAGCGTAATTCTATCACATTTGTTCAACTAACGTCGCTCCTATTTCAGATAGCGTACTGCGCTAGGCGGCATCTTAAAGCGCGTGGAAGGGCGAGTAAAATGCACTACTAAACTTCTATGATAGGGCAATCAGAGTTCCGAATAGATCATTTTATATTTTGTTTACTATAACATTTCAGGGAAATTCTATCACATTTGTTCAATTTACGTCGCTCCTATTTCAGATAGCGTATTGGGCTAAGCGGCATCTCAAAGCGCAAGAAATGGCGAGTAAAATGCACTATTAAGCTTCTAGGGCTGGGCACATAGAGACCTGATTAGATCATTTTATATTATGGTTAATTTAAGAATTCAGCAAAATTCTATCACATTTGTTCAATTTACGTCGCTCCTATTTCAGATA